>JASEVX010000002.1:49088065-49196490 GCA_031761405.1 Serripes groenlandicus | reverse complement strand
TATCAAGACATAAACATATTTGTTTGAAATTTGTATGACTAAAAAGAATTAAAAATAGACTCTCCGATTATAACTTATAAAATTTCCTTAGGAAATAGGAAATACGGTAAAAATGGACTTAAAAATAAAGAATTCGCGATTTTCCAATAATTTACATGGAATAAAGAAGGAATGCATGTTGTCTATTAAAATCAAAAATGGAAGTATCAGGCAGTTAATCTATTTTTTATATCTTTACATTAAATGAAAGCAGACATATTGACCTTATAGAAAAAAACTTATAATATATTGTCATCAAACAAATTAATGACTTTATATCAATTTTAAAGATCTGTCCCTATATAAATCCATATAGCCTAAATACCAGGTCAGAAAAGTAGTGTAAATTGTATCGATTTCAAGGGAGTAACTCTCTCGATTAAGCCAGTCACTTTACCAAAATAGTGTAGTATGAGTTAATTAGTACTCGTGTGAGACCGTATTCGAATGGGCCTTGGTCTATTTCTGGAATATAGTGATCTAAGCCGAACCAACGATATGGTTTGATAGAGGAGAGTTTCCTCTACCAACAAATGCCAAAACAACCTAGGATCGGGCTACTTTTGGACGTTTGCGAGGCGGAACGAAAGTAGAATACGCACATTTGCGATCCATTTGGGTATCACACTGGTGTACTTTCTCCTAAATGCAAGTGTATATATATATATATATAATATATATATATATAACTAAGTTGAATCTCTTAAGGCCCATGCAGATGATCGTGGCAGGTTATAACTTTTTTTGTCAACGATGTGTTATGCCCCCTTCCAAACTAGTACAGGTTAGCGTGTTGCTTCTCAATGGTGTTTCCTGTCACTTTCAACAATGTTTCCGTCATATTACTGTGTCAGAACAGAACAGAATATAAGCTGAAACAGATTTACATTATACATGTTTATACGAAACATATCAGACGATGACAATTGGTTTAATGCTATTTATGTGAATTAGAACAGAACAGAACAGAACAGAACCGTTTATTCCTAATATAATACACAACTGCATAGGGCATACACAAACTATACGCCAGACGATGCTAATATTGATGTTAGGTGTAATAGCTGTCAGTGTTTGTGTGACATAGCATACCTTCATTCATTCATATAGGATTGATCTTCAGTAGATTGACAATATACATGTGCATACGAAAACTTCACCCACAATCTCTCTCTCTCTCTCTCTCTCTCTCTCTCTCTCTCTCTCTCTCTCTCTCGTCTCTCTCTCTCGCTCTCTCTCTCTCTCATCTCTCTCTCTCTCTCTCTCTCTCTCTCTCTCTCTGCTCTCTCTCTCTCTCTCTCTCTCTCTCTCTATCTCCTCTTCCTCTCTCTTTCTCTCTCTAACAGAGTAAGTGTTAATCTGGCTGTATGCATGTGTATGTTTATCTGTCTATGTGTGTGTGTCTGTCTATCAGCATATGTGTCTACCATTATGTATGTCTATCACTATGTATGTATACATCTGTGTTTATGCATGTGTCTATGAATGTTTGCCTTTCTGCATTTATGTCTATCTGAGTGGATGTTCATCTGTAGTTATGTCAGGATTGATGTTTATGTATATATCTCTCCGTCTGTCTCTTGTTGTAACTGTCAATCTGACTGTATGTCTATATGCATGTCTATACGTCTGTATGTCAACCTGTATGTTTATCCGTCTATGCGTTTGTATTTCCATCATTATGTATGTCTATCATCATGAATGTATGTCTAAAATCATGTGTGTCTATCATATTGTATGTCTATCACTTTGTATGTATATCTGTGTTTATGCGTGTATGCCTATATAAATGTATGTCTATCTGAGTTTATGTCTCTCTAATTGGATATGTATGTCTATGTATATCTGTCTATATATGTCTATGTTTGTAACTGTATATGTGTATCTGTATGTATTCATGTCTCTCTGAAGGTATGCCTATCTGAATGTCTGTCTATCCGAAGGTATGTCTTTATGTATTACTATATTTCTGTAAACTAAGCCGGTCTCTTAAGTCATGGATGTAGTATGTGAATATCGTAAATCGTGTAGATCAGCCAGTGTAGTTACAATATTGCAATAATTTAACTTCTAAGTATATATTACATATAAGACAACTAGAAGTTACGGGAGAGGGGGGGGGGGGTCTGTCTGTCTGTCTGTCTGTCTGTCTGTCTGTCTGTCTGTCTGTCTGTCTGTCTGTCTGTCTGCAAACAAACAAAAATTCAGATGAGTCAGCTCGTCACGATCTGTATCACCTCAAACCACATTTCTTGCCTCATCTTTATCAAAATCTTCTAAAACTATTATAACATGAAACATGGAGTCGCCTGATTTTGGAACATGGTATCGTCTACTTTATATATGAGCCGTTTCACGAGAAAACCAACTGTATGGACTCTGCGTAATGTATCTACCTAGATCAGCCTGCGCAATCCACGCAGGTTTATCCGTGCGACACATTCCGTCTCAGGGGCTTAGATGTAAAGAGTGTTGATCCAGGAAACAGAAAAACCACAGGAGGCGAATAGTGTATGTCCGGGTTAGCATGTGCGGTATGCTAAGGATGATCCGGGTCGATACTTTACGCATAGTCCACACTGTTGGTTTTCTCATGGAATGGCTCGTTTATAATTCGGCACTGAAAAAGACGATGTAGACGAAAATTGTGTCTTATGACAAAAATCTAAAAGTGTATCCGCACCAGTTATACTAAATTTATTTTAAATGGCGCCAAAATGGCCTGTCAGTAAGACCAATAATCGCCAGAAGTGGCTCATGTGAATTTTAACTTAAAACCATCGGTATTGTATCGATCACTTGATTTGCCTTAAGCATGGATTATCAGTTTGACATGTTATTTACAGTATTAACGCTTTACTTTTCGGTGAGACGATTCTTTTGACTACCCACAACATAGGGTTAGAGGGTCAAATAAGGATTTTAGAACATGCAAAACGCCCCTTATCTAGAGCTCTGCGGAGATTCCATACTTGGGTTCGGATGTTTTCAAATTCGCCCTCTTCCGATTTGTTGTATGAAAGAAAGGGTTTAGTCAAATAAAGAAACTAATGTTATCGTACTCATGGTGACTAAGATATCATTTCGACGTCCTTATAGTTTAAACAAATTCCCTTGAAACTGTAATTATAAGCTTACTCATCAAATGTTGCCAGGGCATAACATCAAAATTGAACTAATTATCTCATACATATATTTATTTTCTGAGAAACTAAGCAATTCAATCACCGCGCAAATTTACCCTAAAAAAGTTAATTTGAGTCCCACGCCTCACCGTATGCATTACCTATTAAACGAATTCCAATTTCGCTGTCGTTAATTATGCAAAGGCATTAGGAGACAATTCTAAGGCAGTTTGTTTTCTAGTTACTTCGAGTGTGCTAGAATATCAAGATGAAATTTTAAATAATTTTTAACCTGGAAATTGATTCGGTTAAATGTGTTTTACTTGATTCTCCTTCTGTGTTTGTTTGGTGCTTTGTGCTTTCAACAATGTTACAGTTGTATACTACCTGTCTATTTACTCTGACAACATTGAGTCAGTCATACTACTTACCCCACCAGCCTGAGCGCTAAGGAGATAAAAGCCGCTTCTACCCATTTATAATCTTTGGTATGACCCGAGCTGGGGTCGAACCCGTTACCACCCGCACCCGTGACGGATGATACACCATTCCACCACAGATGCAGTGGGGTTTTCTGAATGTTATTTTATGTAGAAAAAATATCTTCAAACAAAATACGAAGTAGTATTAAACCCTTTCCCACATACAACAAATCTGTAGCAGACGCCTTGAAAAACATTATTGAAAATCTCATTTATTGAAAGGTATAGAAATTTAATCGAGTTGGTAACATTGAAGCAAAAGTATAAATACTCATTATTAGTTTTATGATGTTAATTAGTCAACGGATTTACTATTATATATTAAAGGATATGACGAACTGAGATTTTAAACAACTTCAGTATATTTTGACAATGTAAATGCCTTTGTTTATTGTGTACATGCTATTGTTACTTTACTTTATAATTCCTTCAGAATGTGTTTCGGTAATCGAAACATTAATATATATTCAATTTGATTTCTTCATCTACTGTTTTCATCGTGTACTCCTCGAATATTATAATCAATATTTATTTAGGGAAATGCTAATTAACTCATTATGTACAATTTATTCTTAATTCTCGTGTTTTCATATGAAGTTTTCAACTGCATGTACATATTCGAACATAGCCTGTCCTATGTTTTGATTGACTGGATTTGAACTGCCATGACATGTGTGTATACACCTGAGATGAATAATAGTGACCATATGGTCCCTATAGGATGTATATCAGTTTATGTTGACTTAACATTCAGCTATCACTATTTTAGGTTGTTATTATTTTGGCTGTTTTAACTCTTTCAGCGCCGAATTGTTTAAAGTGGACTCTCCCATGTTCAAAATCGGGCTTCTCCTTTTCTCATGTAATAAAAGTTTGGACTTTTTTGATAACTAAAATGCAAGCAATGCTGATTTCAGGTGAGACAGCTCGTTACGAGCTGATTCGCCTGAATCAGTATTGTTTGCAAAAAAAACTCAATATTGCCTTTGGCGCTGAAAGAGTTAAACATCCAATTCCATGATACATACGGATGAATACAAACATAATGATTCGGTTATATTACACATGTTTCATATAAAGAAATACGTAATGGGTATATTAGAATGGATACAAGCATCGTTATGTGATAAATGCAAAATATGTAGAGAAACAGTTTGTCAGTCGACTACATGGGAAATGTTGAATGAATTCGGATTGATGTCGTGAATTGGCAAATGAATGAATGAATTGATCGATCGACATTGTGGTTGAAATATCGATCTATCAATCAATAAGTCATGTAAGTGAGCAAACAATCCATCAATCCATCCATCCGTTTGCACATCATTCGTTGCGAATTGAAATATAATAGGTGGACGAGTTTTCTATGAATATAATAATATTAACAACAATCTACACTTCTTTTGTTTGTTTAGCCAGCATTGTCGACTTAACTGTTTCTGATCAATACTTACATACACAAGTACATTTACGTGCGTCCATTGCATACTTTATATTATTGTTTTGGACACAAATAAATTCGGAAATGGCAAAGGGAAAGAACTCGTGACAACAAAGATACTTTTCTACGTCTAACTACCATCTACCAACAATCCTAGTGTCAAAGAAATATATTAAATAGTTTTGTTGTTTTTTTCCGGGCTAGAAAGGTTTAGGTTGATGAAATGGACAAACGAACGAACAAATATGTATGCGTCTCCGTACAGGGAGGTAAAATAACTCACTGCTAAACACATTAACATATGAGCCATTCCACGAGAAAACCAACATAATGGCCTCTACGTAATATATCGACCAACAACAGCCTGCACAGTCCACGCAAGCGGGTCGACATATTCCGTATCAGGGGATAGAGGTACAGAGTAATAATGCCATGCCTGAAACAGAAAATTCACAGGAGGCGAAAAATGTCTGTCTGGGTTAGCCTGCGCGGCATGCTTAGGCTCATCCGGGTCAACACTTTACGCAGAGTCCACACTGTTGGTTTTCTCGCGGGACGGCTCAATTAGCGTCCCAAGTGAAATACTTATTTACAACTCGTTTGCATCAACATACATCTAGATCGACTTAACAGATTCATCTGAACACACATTTGAGCAGCCTTCTTTAAAGCATCTAGGCAAAAATATGGAAAAAATAAAATATATGAAAGTATAATTTTTCAATTTTATCGAAATGGCAGAAAGAGAAATTAATCATTCTGATCAAGTTTTACTTTTGATGCAACTCATTTTTAAGATACGTCTATTGCGAATACGTCAACGGAAAATGTTGAAAGTGTTAGTATCGAAAGACACTGCGTATTTGATATAAAGTATGTATATACATTTGATCTAATTATCATTCTAATGTATGCGAAACCGACAGATATTTTCTAAATCCTATGAATGAATATAGAAGCTAAGTAAGTGACCATTTTATTCCTGACCTTTAGCAACAGTGCTCCGCTTTCTGAACGACTTCGGCGAATTATTTAATATAGACAGTACTTCATATCTGATATGTTCACGTTTAACTCATTCTTATTCACAAATAAAAGGGGAACCGTTCTCATAATAGTTTCGAAAGAATTCTGCTTCAGATCGAGCAAAAACAGGTACGATCTTATATATTTCCCTGGACAAAGTCAGTCTTATAGGGAAAATTGCATAAAGAAAGCTGTAGAAAAGTGTGTGATATCTAGAATAGTGAAATAATCTTCTAGATAGAGGGTTAAACAGTTTAAAGGAGGAATTTGTCATTTTTTACTATAAACTGTTATTTTTCCACATTTTTCCCCCAACAAATTATTCGCTTCATTGTTGTCATATATATCGTGAAAAGAGTAAAACATCGAGTGTCCATTCATGAAAACGTTCGAATAATGAGAGCTCGAAGAGTTCGTCTCAGTTTATCAGTTATCTGTGTATAACAAAAATGTTATAATAAAACGTTAAAAGTTCCTTAGTGACTGGTCTACAGATAATTTTCAATGAAAGCAAAATTTAAAGTGTACAAATTACTTTCGAACTCATTCACGGGGATGGTGGATGGGTTTGTATGTACTTGTGTTACTAGGCGCGTCTAAAATATTGCGAGGCGAATTAAAAGCAGTGTGACAAAAGGAAACATTCCTTAAGTCTTCTGGTGCAGCTGTGTCTGTAGGTCGGTAGGGTTAAATCGGATTTTGATTTATGCTAAGACAGATGTTGTTTGTTTTGTGAATATAATGCAATTGATTAGAATTATTGCCAACTATTTACAGCAGTATTTCACTATCACAAGTGCCAGTTCATCTACCCAAAGGTTTCCTGGGTTATTCGCACCACTACTCAACACAATATTATGCGCAGGTAACTGGTTACCTTCCGGCATAGACGCTATAAACTATGATCGATTTTTGTCAGTCAAAAACGACTGACCGAGCAGGGTTTCAAATTCACTAGCCCTAGATTTATAGCCCTTTTCTTACAGAGCAAGAAGCGTTTTGTTGCACATGTTGTAGACAGATTTAATGAAATCATATTCTTTTTTTTTTTCAGAACTGTCCCAGGAGTAAACCAAATTCAATGTTGTTGCAGCTGGTATGCATGGAATCGTAAAATTATCTTTTTTCAGCAATAGGAATTATAAATGGTTTTCGTGGTCCTATTAACCTTTACACATTGCTGACGCCCTTAATCTATCTGCAGCAGATACATTTTGAAAACTTTGTGGTTAAAGTAGATATTGCTCATGATTGCCTAGTTGATTTCAACTATATTCAATTATTAAACTTTCATTATGAGAGATTCTTCAAAATGTTTTCAAAGTCATCTGATGAAAATTGATTAAATGAGGATTTCTTTTATATAATTGTAGCGCCATTCTTCCTACTATTTTATAAATTGTTTAATGTTATATTATTACCTTAGGCCCTCAATATACAATTATGTGAGTCTATTATGTTTGCCCTGTCCGTTCACCGAGCCAGGGTAGCTCAGTCGGTAGCGACGCGGACTGTCAATCCAGGGGTTGTGAATTCGAACCCCAGCTCGGCCAACATATTTTCCGATGTTTTACAAAAGTCACTGTCACAAGCGTCATTCGTCTTTCACCAATGGGCTAACAGTCTTAGTAGAAAAGCAGCCAGTTGCTTGGAAAGTATGTTGTGTAGAGTACTGCTGTGAGAAACCCAGGAAACAGGAGTAGGTGAACTGGCCGCCGTGATATGACTGCAAAACCCAAATCAATCAACCATTCACCAATATGTGGTTTCAGTCTATCAATCGTTGGTTTCCGCCCAAGAACAGGAGTTACATAGTATCTAGATTCGTAAAAATTATAGGAAGATTGAGTAGATGATCCCTATAATATTTAGGGTCACTGGGTCAACGTCAAAGGGAACAACAATGTCAAATATTTCCGCTTAATACTTCAGGAACACTATGTCCTAGAGGCTTTAAACTTCATATGAGTTTATACGATTCATACTATTTTTATGATCACTGGGTAAAAGGTCAAGTTCACAGAGATTCTGCCCAATTAATCAAGAATCATTTGACTCAGGGTCTTCAAACCTCAGAGTATGATTGATAAAATGACCTCTATTGCTTTTGTATTCAACGAGTCAAGAATGAAGGTCATAGGAAAATGTAAATTTATTTCCACTTAATACCTCAAGAACCATTTGATCCGGAGTATTCAAACTTCATAGGATGATTGACTCCATGAGATGATGACACATGAAAGTATGGACTGGTCGCCGTGAAATTACTTTGACAGTGGCATTAAGCTCATTTAGATCCATTAATATAGTAGCCCGTCGAATGAAAAGGGTACAAGTTTGCTTCTGTAAACAGTGTAGATCCAGATCAGTATATCCAACTTAGATTACACAGTTGACATATTACTTGCAAATGCTTGTTAGAAGAGTCCGCCAGATTGTGTATATTCTAATAAGGATGTACAGGCTGATTTGAACCAACAATGTTAAGAAATGCCAAATCGCGTGAGAACAGTTTGGTTTATGTCTGCACTGTTCACATAATACTGCCACAAGCTTGTTGGAAGCTTCTGTAAACTTGCGTAGACTCTATTTTTATTGACGTCACTATGCGTCACTAGGTCACAGTTCAAGGTAATGGGGACTTCAAATGCCAAATCGGTTTTAGCTCAATAGGTCAAGAACCTTTTGACCCAGAGTATTTAAACTTAATAAGATGATTGGTTCAGTGAGTAGACGAACCCTACTGCTATTGGATCACCAGGTTAAAGGTCTTATAGGCCGTGAGCAAATTCAAATAGGTTTACGCTTAGTATCTCAAGAATCCTTTGGCACATACTCTTTAAACTTCACATGATGATTGACATTTGACAGCAGAAAAGCATATTCTAGTTTTACACGAAATTGATCGATTAGTCTTGAATTAAACTGTTCCCCGTTCAATATTTTTAACGGTTGCCTAGCTCTTGTTCAGATGTCAGAAACATGGGACTCTTTTTTAGCTCCCAATTGTTTCTACTCTATTAAAAGTATACATTATGATATTATTATTTTTGTAACTGTTAATTTTTAATATTATTATTTCAGTTAAAAGTAAAAGACTGTGGACATTGTGTTGTGGTTTCCGTTCAACAAGGGAAGAAAGTTTATCCGTTTTCATTGACGGAGGTTAAGGAGACAGCTTTCTAAATGAGCTTCATGCTTTCTTCTCAAGCCTGTTCATGTTTATATTTGATATGAATTGTAATAAGATGTATATGTAAATTAGAATGTAAATAACATATTGTTAAGACGATGTCCCAAGGCAACAATTCTTGGTTAACAAACAGAACACATGTGACCTTTTACAATATGATCTCATCCGAAAGTAAACATCTTTAATGCTACTCGAAAAAGCTTATGTCTTATACTATGCCTTTCAATTTTTCTGAAGGATAAGAAATAAAAGTCAATCACATGTTTCAAATAAAAAATAGACCAGCGATTCTGCCATGAATATGTACGTCATTATGTATATGCCGGATGTATGGGAGAGTATTATATAATCTGTGTCTGCACTGCTTTCGAATAATTCAAAAGTTATGTCTTCACTGCTCCTAAGAATCTCCAAATGAAACAAGACTATCGTATTTAAGTATATACAAGAGAAAGTTGATGCAAAGCATCAATGTCGCCGGAAAAGACTGCATTGATTTATTTTTTAACACACATGTATTCTAGACTTTCATTAGTCTAAACATACACATAATGTTTTCATAAGGACTAATTCCAGGATTTTTGAAATTCCACATAGATCTACAAATTTCAGGATTTCTTTTGGTCAGGATTTTGGATGTTTTGTATTTGTCAATAAAACCACAACAAATTAATACATTTTGGGATTTAAATCTACATGCAATAAAAAGCTATTAAATATTTCCATGTTTGAAGCAACAATAAAAACCTTTAAACGCTTAAAACATTAAGAAAACGGTTAAATTGCTGAAGACATGAACTTCCTCCTTTTTAATAATAATTATAATAAATATTTCACAGATGTTAAAATGTTTAGAAAGTAGACCACACTTGAAACAACATATCAGCTAAATTGTTTATCTAAATCGTTGATGCATACAATATATGTTTGGCGCAAGAGAAATGCCAGTTGCGAGTCCCATTACTATTTAATAGGTGACAAGTATGAAATTAATTGGGTGCGTAAGAGCAGATTTTCTTTATTTCTAAATCTATTGTTTATCAGAGTTCGTTTTTCTCTTAATTTGTTTCAAGCCAAATAATCATTTAATATCACATATATTAAAACATTTAAGTGTGTAATATTAGCTATCTATCTGTAATAAGGTGTTTGAGCATTCTTTCGAAATGTTGACCCTCGATCGTTTCAAAATCGAGTTGTAGTGTCAAACATCGAAGAAAGTGAATAAAACATCAGGCAAAGCGTTATTGCATTCGAGAGAAAAAAGCATTTCTATAGTATCTGTCTTTCTCCTATATTCGACCCATGCACTCGTTTCGTGACGTTTAAGAAATAAATTTGTCGTGCGACATTTTTTGTATGCATAAAAAAGGTCACTTTTCTAAGTTTACATTTTACTTCCGGTTACTTCGCTTTGTTTACATTTTGACAATATGAAACTAGGTCACAAACTGAGGAAAAGGCGTTTCGACGTTCACGACCGATAAACAGGCTTATATTTGAGACATATTTTCACCAATTATTCTTATTTTTGTTTCTGTTACCAGTTTATGTTGATACTAACTATTAAAAGGAGAATTCGACGTGATTTTAATATCGATAATCGGCTGCAAGCAGGTGCGCGTATGTAATCAAATTAGACAGTGCGACGTAAAGGTTTGTAGTTATCGCCTTTTGATTACATAGTTTATGAAAATGAAGTATCCCAGTCTAGCTAATAGGGACTATTTGTCTTCGTAAATAAAACACAAAAACGTAAATGCCAGTCAAAATAAAGAAACTGCACATACTTAAAACATCGGAATTTTGATTTCATTTTAGATGTGTCATAACTTAGTGTTTTTAAACAAACGCAATTGTAATATGTTCAAGACATTTAAACATTTTTTTTTTTTTAATAATAACCCCCCCTCCCATGTGATTTCCGAAAACCTATTAAAAATAGAAGTCGCGGGCTTCTGCCCGGCGACTAATTAAGAAAACATGAATATTACTAAAAATCGTAGTAATACCCAATTTACCTGTCTACTGTTGAAGTAAGCCACACTCTTTATTCTATTTTAATGTGCAAGTTATGCATTATCAACTGCTTGCCGTTAATTAACCCTTCCCCTCATTAAGACGCTTTCTGACGCCTCTGCAGCAGACGGATTTTTGAAAACATAGTGACAAAAGCAGAAATTACTCAAAACGAGCAATTTCTTCTTTTGCCACAATATTTTCCACGTTTAGTCAAAGGTTATCAATTCAATTAAAGAGATTTTCTATTTTTTTAAAAATCATGTTCAAAGTCATCTGCTGCAGAATTGTCGTATGAGGGAAAGGGTTAAACCTTTATTTTGTCCTTCAATTGTTGAAATTATTTATGCATGTACTTTTAGACATAAGATCAAGTGAGTGATACTTTTTATTCTGTCAACTGATGTTGCAGACTAAGATCAGTTTGCACAGACATAACATGTGATGTTAGTTAGCTTCAGTTGCATGAAATGCCTTTTCAGTGGATGGAAGAGTGATAGGAGAGGACAATTGATGCTCGAAAACTCGGCCAATAGTTTTCTTCTCATATCATATGTATGTTACTTACCCTTTCGTCTTATTTACCTTTTATCATTGAGGATCCAGATCAGCAGTCCGCACAGGCTAATCCGTGCCGACACATTCCGTCTCATGGGGATAGAGATATAGACTAATAATTCCTGAAAGAGAAAATCCACAGGAGGCTCAAAGTGTCTGCCCGGATTAGCCTGCACGACAGGCTTTTTCTGATCCGGGTTGATACTTTTACGCAAAGTCCACAATGTTGATTTTCTCGTGGAACGATTCATATGTATGTATGGACTGGAGGCTTGAAATATTGAATAAACAAATTGAATTAAATTGATTGAATCGATAGATATTTGGTAAAGAAATACCCACAATGTTTCATACTATTGTGTTCAAATCATAATGTACAAACCCTTAGAACTGTGGTGCAATGTATTGACGTTTTATCTAAAGGTTTTAGGATTGGCGGAAATTATATTCATGATCAAACCTTTTCCCATACAAAAAGTCTGCAGAAGATGAAACATCTAGATAAAAATATCGAAAATAAGGATAAAAGCTATTGAGTAGTGTTGAAAACATTGCCACAAAAGAAGAAATTGCTCATTATGAGTTAGTCTTCATTTAACACAATATTTCAAAAGCCGTCTGCTGCAGATTTGACAAAAATGGGTATGCAGATCGAAAAGGTTTAAATTGCATACATGTTAAGTCAGTTTCGGTCATAAGGGTTGTTTATATCCTTTATATACTGTTTGAATAACTTTATTAACCACGTACATAGGTTGAAGGCAGGTCGTGGCCTCGCCCCCTTTTCAACCATACAATATTTTGATTGTAGTATTCTTTTTGTTATTTGTTTTTGATAAACAGAGATGGTACTTCCTTAAGTCCAGAATAGCACTATCATTTAGCACTCGAAGTGTTGTCTTACGCAATGCATGCACTCAATGACTTCATGTTGAAACTCCAAAACTGTTCACCAAATAACCAATGATCGATCACCTACTGATTGCTACTTATTCATTCTGATATGAAGGATATGGATTGTGTCATAATAAACTGGGTCCTACTGCATATGCAAACACCGAAAGTTAATTGATTTATTAATTTGGGACTAATGCCGTCTCGACAAGTTTAAACCTACCCATAAGCTTCTTGGCTTCATGCCGAAGCCCGTTAGCTCAGTCGGTAGCGACGTGGGCTGTCAATACAGGGGTTGTGAGTTCGAACCCCAGCTCGGCCAACCTCCTTTTTGACGTTTAACAAAAGTCACTGTGACAATCGTCATTGGTCTTCCACCAATGGGCTTTCAATCTATGTGAAAAACGGCGTTAAATCCCAATCAATCAATCAACTTCCTGGCTCACCAGTACTTCACCCGACATTCTTTCCAAGCAACTGGCTGCATTTCCACATATATGGTTAGACCATTGGTGGAATTTGATTGATTGATTTGGGCTAAACACCGTTTTCAACAATTGTCAGTCATATCATGGCGGTCAGTTCCTAGCTTTTTCACACCAGTACTCCACACAACATACTTTTCAAGCAAATGGCTGCTTTTTCACATTGACTGTTAACTCATTGGTGAAAGACGAATGGCGCCTGTCACAGTGACTTTTGTCAAACGTCGGAAAGAATGTTGACCGGGTCGGGCTAGGATTCGAACTCCCAACCCCTGTCATTGGTAGAAGACGCACGTCTCTATTGCTAAAGATTTAGGTTGAGAACAAATTGAGGCACGACAAACGACTTTGGGTATTCTTACTAGTGTTGTTATTCCGAGCGGTGAAGACTCAGACAAACCTGCGCATCCACACGGTCTTATTGGAGTATTCTTTGAATATCATGTTCGAAGAAACTTTCATGTTACTTTTGGTGAAACGCTAGAAGTGCAGTAACACTGGTTTACCTCCCATATCAATTCATGTTATGCCGATAAGGAATATAACAAACCGTCCCTTTCCATTTTCTTCTGATATGTTTCAAATTATTTTGATTTGCAATACGTTCGAAATAGTCCCGATAGAGTGTCCAGTAGGCCAATGAAAATTTAGTTGTTTTGACCAAACACACTTTTCCATTTTTTCTCTAATGTTAAAACGGGTAAGTTTTTTGGAAGAAACACATAGATTTGCAGATATACATTTAAACATATAGGCGGTAGGCTGTGACAACCAACCTTGTCGTAATTATTACACATGTAATTAAAAGAAATCTGACTACACAGCCATGCAAAAGCTTTCAAACAGGTACTACTCTATGAAAGTTCTAGAAGCCCTTATTGACTGAATCATGAACATATGTAAAGAAAAAGGCACTGAAACATTTAAATCAGGTATAAGGTTATTGTCTCCTGTGACGAGGCAAATATGTCAAAGAACACACATACAAAAAGGACATCATGACATAGTCATTTACTGAGATTTTCGTATGTTTGCCTATGTATGTGTTAAGTTGTTTGTTGCATATTTGTTTGAAGTGAGAAAGGGTTTGGAAATGGGAACCCGCGTCTTATCTAACTAAAACACAAATAATAAACAATATAAAGGGTTGAACAATGTTTTATAGAATGATGTTATGCCAAGATAATCATGAGACGATAAAACAAATAAGTTAGCTCATACTATATAAAAAACAGCTTTTCATAAACAATAGATGGGATCTACACAGTCAATGTATAGAATGTTAAAATATGTTTTTAAATATAATCTATGCTGTATATATTTGAGCCGATCCACGACAAAAACATAATATTATGGACTCTGCGTAATGTATCTACCAAGATCAGCCCGCGCAGGCTAATCCGGGCCGACACATTCCGTATCAGGGTGATAGAGAAATGATTCCTGAAACAAAAAATCTATAGGAGGCGAAAGTGTATGCCCGGGTTAGCCTTCGCGGCAAGCTTAGGCTGATCCGGGTCGATACTTTATTTTATGTTGATTTTCTCGTGAAACGGCTTATTTGTATTATTTAGTATTATTAAATAAGTAAGTACAGGGCGATCTTGATCTTCAGTGTTCGCAAAATTGCTTAAAATTAAAAATAAAACCTCGGTGGTGTAGTTAAAGAGCGTCCGCCTCTGGTGCGGGAAGTCGCGAGTTTGATCCCCGACCGGGCCACACCAAATACTTTGAAAATTGGAGCAATGGCTCTCTCTCCTTAGCTGACTGATTTGCTGGTGTTATCCTACTAGGGGAAGACGAATGAGGAGTCCCACGAGAAAACCAACATTGTGGACTCTGCGTAAAGTTAGACCCGGATCATCCTAGGCATGCCGCGCAGGCTAACCCGGACATACACTTTTCGCCTCCTGTGGATTTTCTACTTCAGGAAGCATTACTCTATACCTCCTTACCCCTGAGACGGAATGTGTCGGCTCGGAATAGCCCACGCGGACTGCGCAGTCTGATCTTGTTCGATACATTACGCAGAGTCCATAATGCTGGTTTTCTCGTGGAACGGCTCATTTGTGTATTATCATTATTAAGTCAGCAAAATTAATAAACAATGAGATATTTTTCTTCCTGATTAGATTTCAAAGAGGAAAAATCAATAATGTTTTCCCCACTTGCAAACGACTTTTGACAAAACTTACAGCAGAAGACCTTTTGAATGATAACACTTTCATTTATAGATATTTCCAAAGCTTTTGCCTACATGTTTTCAAATCCATTAAATTATTATACATTTGTAGTTTTGCCTAGTTATTTTCAAATCCGTCTCCTGCAGATATATTGTACGTAGGAAAGGGTTAAGAATCTTTAATATGCAATTGATCTCCACTGATCCATAAAGGTATGTCAATTGTCAAATCTGTTGTATAATATAACAATAGTTTTATACAGCTTTTATTGTATTTTAACCCTTCCCTTCATTAAGCATATTGTTTACCAAAATGACTAGCTATGTAAAATCAACATTAGAGTGATTGCGTTTAGTGTTGCACCGGATCACAAATTAGTCATAGAAGGTTTCGGGCTTTTTTTGAAAACCTGCTCTAAGAAAATTAATTAATTAATTTTTAAATGAAACCCAAATGCGCCCCGCGCTGTCGGACAAGATTGACATTCACCACGCTTTGTCTGAACAGATTAATCTGTACCACGAAATGATTGATTTGCGACACGCGCTGTAAGACAAGCTTGACTTGCGATCCGCGCTGTCTGACAAGATCGAACTGCGCCCGCGTTGTCTAACAAGATCGAACTGCGCCTCGCGCTATCTTACAAAAGCGACCTGTGCCCCTCGGTGTCTAACAAGATCGACCTGCGACTCGCGCTGTCTGACGATATCGAACTGCGTCACCGCTCTAATTGACCATATTTATCTACATCCCCGCGCTATCTAAACAAATTAACGAATACTACCACTGCAGCGAAAGGGGAGATTGAAGTCAACAATTACTGTAACAAGCCGGTAGGCGACGTGGGATTCGCCTTTACGTATATATGAAGAACTAGTGCGATAGGGTCACTATTGTGTTTAACTAGTTTGACCCAGCTCCATCTGACCACATTAATCTGCATCTCTTTGGTTGACCCGATTAATTTACACCCGCTCTGTACGACCTAATTAACCTACAACCCGTTCTGTCTGATTAGATTAACCTACATCACGCTTTGTCTGAACTGTTAAACCTACACCCACGTTGTCTGATCAGATAAACCTACAACCCACTCGTTCTGAACCGATTAAAATACACCAGCACTGTCTGGACAGTTTAACAAACGACCCGATATGTCTTACCAGATTAAAATACATCCCACTCGCTCTGACCCGATTAACCTACATCCCGCTTTGTGTGAGCAGTTTAACCTACAAGTCACTTTGTCTGATCAGATTAAATTACACCCACTCTGTCTAAACCGATTAACTTACACCCAGCATTGGTTCGACAGTTTAACCTACACCCCCACTCTACCATACCAGATTAACATACACCCAGCTATGTCTGATCGGATTAACCTACAACCAGCTCTGTCTGATCAGTTTAACCTACACCCAGTTATGTTTGATCAGAATAACCTACATCCCGTTCTGTCTGACCATATAAATTTACATCCCGCTCTGTCTGATCAGATTAACTTACATCCCGCTCTGTCTGGACCGATTAACCTACATCCCGCTCTGTCTGGACCGATTAACCTACAACCGGCTCTGTCTGACCCGATTAACATACACCCCGCTCTGTCTGAACCGATTAACATACACCCCGCTCTGTCTGAACCGATAACATACACCCTGCTCTGTCTGACACGATTAACTTACATCCCGCTCTGTCTGAACCGATTAACATACAACCGGCTCTGTCTGACCCGCTTAACATACACCCCGCTCTGTCTGACCCGATTAACATACACACCGCTCTGTCTGACCCGATTAACACACACACCGCTCTGTCTGACCCGATTAACATACATCCCGCTCTGTCTAACCCGATAAACATACACACCGCTCTGTCTGACCATATAAATTTACATCCCGCTCTGTCTGATCAGATTAACTTACATCCCGCTCTGTCTGGACCGATTAACCTACAACCGGCTCTGTCTGGACCGATTAACCTACAACCGGCTCTGTCTGACCCGATTAACATACACCCCGCTCTGTCTGAACCGATTAACATACACCCCGCTCTGTCTGAACCGATAACATACACCCCGCTCTGTCTGACACGATTAACTTACATCCCGCTCTGTCTGAACCGATTAACATACAACCGGCTCTGTCTGACCCGATTAACATACACCCCGCTCCGTCCGACCCGATTAACATACACACCGCTCTGTCTGACCCGATTAACACACACACCGCTCTGTCTGACCCGATTAACATACACCCCGCTCTGTCTGACCCGATTAACATACACACCGCTCTGTCTGACCCGATTAACATACACCCCGCTCTGTCTGACCCGATTAACATACACCCCGCTCTGTCTGACCCGATTAACATACACCCCGCTCTGTCTGACCCGATTAACATACACCCCGCTCTGTCTGACCCGATTAACATACACCCCGCTCTGTCTGACCCGATTAACTTAATTCCCGCTCTGTCTGAACCGATTAACTTACACACCGCACTGGCTCGACAGTTTAGCCTAAAACCAGCTTTGTCTGACCAGATAAACATAAATCCTGCTCTGTCTGACCAGATAAACATACACCCCGATCTGTCTGACCAGATAAACATACATCCCGATCTGTCTGACCAGATAAATTTACATCCCGCTCTGTCTGACCACATTAATCTATACCCAGCTCTGCTTGAACATTTTTACTTTTATCCAGCTCTGTCCAATCAGAGTAACATACATCCCGCTCTGTCTGGCCACATTCATCAGCATCCAGCTCTGTTTGATCATACTGACATACATCCAGCTCTGTTTGATCATACTAACATCCATCCAGCTCTGTTTGATCATACTAACATACATCCAGCTCTGTTTG
Organism: Serripes groenlandicus; assembly: GCA_031761405.1. NCBI lineage: Eukaryota > Metazoa > Mollusca > Bivalvia > Cardiida > Cardiidae > Serripes > Serripes groenlandicus. Next base: position 49,178,176 of record JASEVX010000002.1, on the reverse strand, counting down.
ATCTGATTAACCTACATCCAGCTATGTCTGAACATCTTAACTTTCATCCAGTTCTGTCCAATCAGATTAACCTACATCCCGATCTGTCTGACTAGATTAACATACATCCCGTTCTGTCTGATCAAATTAACCTACATCCAGCTTTGTCTAACCAGATTAACTTACATTACGCTCTGTCTGATCAGAGTTGCCTACATAAAGCTCTGTCTGATCAGATTAATCTACATCCCGATCCGTCTGATCGGATTAATCACATCCAGCTCTGTCTGACCATATTTACCTACATCCCGCTCTGTCTGATCAGCTAAACATACATCCCGCTCTGTCTGACTAGATAAACCTACAGCCCGCTCTCTCTGGTCAGATTAACCTACATCCAGCTCTGTCTGACCAGATTAACCTACATCTCGCTTTGTCTGAATTTTTTTACTTTCATCCAGCTCAGTCTGATCAGATCAACCTACATCCAGCCATTTCTGACCAGATTACCCTACATCCCACTCTGTCTTATCAGATTTAACTACATCTCGATCTGTTTGATCATATTAACCTACATCCAACTCTTTCTGGTCGGATTAACCTACATCCAGCTCTGTCTGATCAGATTAACCTTCATCCTGCTCTGTCTGATCTGATTAACATACATCCAGCTCTGTCTGACCAGATTAACCTACACCCTGCTCTGTCTGATCAGATAAGCCTACATCCTGCTCTGTCTGACCAGATTAACCTACATCCAGCTCTTTCTGGTCGGATTAACCTACATCCAGCTCTGTCTGACCAGATTAACCTACATCCAGCTCTGTCTGACCAGATTAACCTACACCCTGCTCTGTCTGACCAGAGTAACCTACATCCCCAGCTCTGTTACCTCATTATACTAAATACAGCTCTGTCTGATCAGATTAACCTTCATCCAGATCTGTCTGATCAGATTAACCTACATTCAGCTCTGTCTGACTACATTAACCTACGCCTTGCTCTGTCAGATGAAATAAACTTACATCCCGATCTGTCTGACCAGATAAAGCTGCGTTCAGCTCTGTCTGACCACATTACCCTACATTAAGCTCTTTCTGAACACATTAACCCACAGCCCGCTCTGTCTGACTAGATTAAAGTATACCCAACTCTGTCCGACTAGACCAAAGCACACTCATCTGTGTCTAACTAGATTATGAACTACAACCAACTCTGTCTGACCAGATTAACCTACACTCTGCTCTGTCTGACCAGATTACACTACACAGCGCTTTGTCTGACAAGATTAACCTACATCCCGCTCTGTCTGACAGGATTAACCTACAACCCGCGCTGTCTGACAATATTAACCTACACCCGCTCTGTCCGACAAGATTAACATACGCCCCGTTCTGTCTGACCAGATTAACGTACACCCTATATGTCTAACAAGATTATCCTACATCCCGATCTGTCTTACCAGACTTAGACCCCGCTCTGGCTAATACGAAAAACCTACACCCGCTCTGCTTGACCAGATGAACCTATACCCCGCTTTGTCTGTTCAGATTACCCTACACCCAGCTCTGATATACAAGATAAACCTACACCCCGATCTGTCTGACAAGATTAACCTACAGCGCGGCTGACAATATTTAAATACACCCAATTATGTCTGACCTGATTAAAGTACACCCTCTATGTCTGACAAGATTATCCTACACCACGCTCTGTCTGACCCGATTAATCAGCATCAAGCACTGTCTGACCAGATTAACTTACAACCCGCTCTGTCTGACCAGATAACTTACATCCCGATCTATCTGACCAAATTAACCTACACCCCGCTCGGTCTGACCAGATAACTTACATCCCGATCTGTCTGACAAGATTAACCTACAACCTGCTCTGCTTGACCTGATTAACCTACAACCCGTTCTGTCTGACCAGATCGAAGTACATCCTCTTTTTCTAACAAGATTAACCTACACACTGCCCTGTCTGACCTGATTAACCTACAACCCGCTTTGTCGGATCAGATAAACCTACACCCAACTCTGTTTGGCCAGATTAAACTTCATCCCGCTCTGTCTGACCACATTATCCTACACCTTGATATGTCTAACCAGATTAACCTATATCACATTCTGTTTGATCAGATAAGCCTACACCCACTCTGTCGGTTCACATTTATTACAACCCGCTCTGTCTGACCAGATTAACCTACACCCCATTATGTCAGACCATATTAACCTACACCCCACTCTGTCTGACCCGATTAACTTACACCTCGCTTTGTCTGACAAGATTAACCTACATTGTACAACCCGCTCTGTCTGACAAGATTATCCTACATCCCGCTATGTCTGACCCGATTACCTCCACCTCGCTATGTCCGACCAGATTAACCTTGAATATCGTCTAATTTCATGGGTCATATTGAGGTAATCGTTGAAGACATCGTAACTTCTCTGTAGAATTGTCGTTATTTGATTTATATTTGGAAATACATGACCGTGGGGTATTGGTATCATAAATCAATGTTACCACTACGTGCTGTTGCACTGCAAACGCCTCCAAAAATTAAATCGTTACATCAAGTTAAACCTTCCACATGCAAACCCATTGTGACGCATTCGCAAAGGATGGGAAAATGGTGAATAAAGATGGAACGGATCGTAATGTATTAGTTCATATGTTAATACTATGTTTCGTTTAGCTATAGTTTTATTTATAGAGATTTACCTTAATTTGTAGGAGAACTATTGTATGTGGGGTATTGTTAAAGGTTACAATACATCAAAAAAAAATCCTTGTTTATTTCCATTTAAATCGACCAGTTTCAGTCCTCAATTGTCACACTTTCTAAGCGTTTCTCATGTATAACACCATATATATCATGGAACAGAGTTACCTCCTAGCTTTAAATCAAATCGGGCCCGGACAAAACCGGTGTTTAGCATTCTCTACTTTCATTTTCAAACAAGGTCAAAATACTAAAAGTGATCAAATCAATAATTTCCAGTGCATCCTATACACATTCACAATGCATTTAAACTCAATGTCATATATTCAATACATTCTGGTGATGGTATGTATACACTCATTTCTACGCAAACAAAGTTTTTTTTAGGGACTATGGTGCTGTAGATCAGCAAGTCAGCGGAAGTATTTAGCGAAATTTGACCTTTTAAACAAAAAAAAAACCTGTTCTTACTTATATGTTTTTTCTAATTATTTACAAAGTATGATTTAAAATCAAATCATAAAAGCAAAAATGATGTCAATGAAGTAGTTATTATCAAAGAAAATTATTTTTTTCTATACCACCCAAATTTAGGTTTTTCGGCTAAATCGGCCAAGTTTTATGCTTTCGCGCTATACATAGGTCTTCGCAAAGGAAAACTTAGAAAAACATCAAATATTTGGTTTTACTGTGTCAAATGTTCATAGAGATGATCAAACTTTAGATTTATGCACTATTTTCAGACATTTTAGGCAACCAGTTTCATCATGTTCAACCAGTTTGACTGTATCCAAACATTTTTGCAGACGACACAAACTTGACCTGTCATTTTCATGGACTCGGAAGCTCCTTTAGACACTTTTTTTGCCCTCAGAGATCTGGTTTGTGTGTAAATTTACAGAGAATGATATAAAATGAAAGCAAAGTAGCATATATTAGGACAATTAGACAATTATTTTCAAAGAAATTTCAAATCCGCCTCGGATGCAGGTGGTCACGGGTTCGATTCACGGTAGGGTTATTCCATTTTTTTAAAATTGATAATAATGGCCTCTCTACTGGCACTCAGGGTAACGGGGGATTTTAGCATTACGACTGACTGGCTGGTGTCAGAATAAAAGGACCAGTAGTAATATTAACTGACACAGGACACGCCGTGATATAATGAAATATAATTGCAAGTTGCGTAAAACACCAGACAATCAATTAATCAATCAATTAAGAGTAATGGTTAATATGAGCCGTCCCGCGAGAAAACCAACAGTGTGGACTCGGCGTAATGTATCGGCCCGCATCAGCCTAAGCATGGCGCGCAGGCTAACCCGGACAGTCACGTTTCGCCTCCTGTGGATTTTCTGTTTCAGGAATCATTACTCTATATAGCCCCTGAGACAGAATGTGTCTGCCCGGTTCAGTTTGCGCGGACTGTTAAGATTATTATTAAGACTGCGCAGAGGCAATAATGTCGGTTTTCTCTCGGGACGGCTCATTCTTCAAGCATACTATGTTCAGTATTGGTTTGGATTTCAATCGTGTTTTATTTCTAACTTCTTCTCACATATACCAAATCTGCAGCAGGTGACTTTGGAACTTTGGAAATATCTAGTTAAATATATTTAACTCTAAATAAATTTAAAAAAAATGCTGAGCAAAGTTTTCGTTTGTCACAATGTTTTCAATTTGTTATTATCAATCAAAAACTACCTACACATCGACAGAGTGTAATCAAACTGTGTAATATTTTTAAAAAGGCTTTTTAGTGGTTCTTTGACCGACCTGTGCCTAAGGTATGTACACCTAAGATTAAACGGATACTCTACGGTCTGTATATAATATACAGCGTCCAGATATAAATTAAGTTTAACTTAAGGATGGTACGGTACGTATTGTATCATTTATTTAGTTAAAATTGCAATAGCATAAAAATAACATACTTGATTTTCGTTAAAGTGAAACCAAACGTTGAATTGAAATATATATTAATAAATACCGAGTCTCAAAAAGATATAACTCTTAACTAGATCGATATATCAATCATATGGACTAAAATTGGAGACTTTTAATTCACTCGAGTATAATTAACTTTAAAGCAGACGTCAATAATCAAGTTGACATTTAAGAGAAATTATCAGAATACGTTTTCGACCATAGCATTCCCTTTTCAATGTTCAGAACGAGGCTGTTAGACTTATAACTTTCATCCTTTATTTTAGATGTAAAAGTTTGATCATGTCTAACTGATTAAATGCTTATACCTCAGACATATGAATAATTGTAAATTGAAAACGTATTAATAGAAAGGTGTATTAAAACAAAGAGGTATTTGTCTGTTATGGTGTGAAACATTGCTGTTTTCAAGTTCGTAGAAAGTTACAACCGCTCATTTCGGAAACTAAGAACAAATGATAACTAGACTAAAATGGCGATCTGAGGCATGGTCTAAGGAACATACTTTCTCAAGGAAAAGGGGGACATAGGTCGATGTTTTAATGAATTGCCTTATAATTTCTGATTTAACACAAAATGACATAAATGCAGACCGAATTTCACATTTCGAAACAAAATACAACATAACAGGTAGAAGGAGATTCACATTTCGTAGCAAAAAACAACATAAAAGACAGAACGATATTCACATTTTGTAGCAAAAAACAACAAAACAGGCAGAACTAGTTTCACATTTTGTAGCAAAATACAACATAACAGGCAGAACGAGATTCACATTTCGTAGCAAATAACAATTCAACAGGCAGACCAAAATTCATATTTCGTAGAAAATACAACATGACAGACGTAACGAGATTCACATTTCGTAGCAAATAACAATACAACAGGCAGACCGATATTCACATTTCGTAGCAAAATACATCATAACAGACAGAACGAGATTCACATTTCGTAGCAAAATACGACACAACATGCAGAATGAGATTCACATTTCGTAGCAAAACAATAACATTAAAAGCAGAACGAACTCACATAGTTCTGAAAACCTGTGATATAATTGAAAGTGTTGAAAGCGGCGTAAAACACAATACAAATACAAAAAAATACAAACAAGAATATGTGTGTCAAAGTAATGCCTGTCCGTGTAACTGTTAACAGATATGTATCTTAAGAGTTCTCTGAATGGTACAGCTTTATCTAATAAGTAAACAACTTTGTTGGAAAAAGCAAAACAAATGCTCATCTGTAGCAAGTTTTTCTATTATCATAATGTTTGTTTAAGTCCTCTGATGTATGGCGACCGTTTTAAGACGAAGAATTATAGATGTTACAAATTAAAAATAAGTTATCAGAATACTTACGAACATATTGCGACTACACACTTTGAAACATATCACGTCCATTGAAAAACATATACAAGGGAAATAACTGTCATAACGCATACAATGTGATGGTATATGAGTTATTTTCCTTATATATGAAAATGTTTGATGCTATCCCTTTGTCTAATCTTGTTTTGTCACGCTAAATTGTCTATGGTATTTAAAATAAGGGACATGTGTTCCATTCCCGCGAGGCGGTCTGGGTGGAGTGCACGTTGAAAATATTTTAGACCCACTTCTTTGGTATAATACTGATACGCAACCAATTGAATAACTGCTGTCGCCATGGTATATTTGTTATCGACTATCGTGAATTTGCAATACTTTCCAAGAATGTTTTCGAATAAATTCATTCTTTCTTAAAATAACAATCACATTCAATGATGAATTTAAATAAAGCTTCTTTTCGACAATATTTTCAAACGGTTCACTACCAATGGTTTACGTCAGTTCAACTTTATGTGATATCAACACGAGATATATCTTTTATCGCCTGAAGAGATATTTATATAAAATCCTTATGTGTATGAATAAAAACACAAAGTTACAACTATAATCAATAACATGAAGTGTTTAATGACTATTTTTGTCATAAAGGTATTGGTAAATAACAATCCTAATTATGAAATATGGAAAAATAATTAAGTATGTATGTGTGTCTGTCCCGGTCTCCGTCTCTCTCGATCTCTCTCTTTCTCTGTCTGTCTCTGTCTCCCTCTTTCTCTCTCTCTATCTGTCTCTCTCTCTCTATCTGTATCTCTGTCTCTGTTTCTCTGTATCTGTCTCTCTGTCTCTGTTTCTCTGTATCTGTCTCTCTGTCTCTCTCTCTTTCTCACTCTCTGTCTCTCTCTCTCTCTCTCTCTCCCTCTCTCTCTATCTCTCTCTCTATCGCTCTCTCTCTCTCTCGCTCCCACTCTTTCTCCCTCTCTCTCTGTTTCTGCCCATTGTCACAAATACCTCTAAAGATCAGCCATTCAAGGAGTTAAATCATACTGTGAGGTTAGAAGACAGGGACAGAAAAGTTCTTGAGGTACTGAGAGGAAAAATAGTTGAAATTTATTAGGCTTGTGACCTTGACCTTTTGACCCAGTGATCCGCAAAATTAAGTATTATCATTCTATGAAGGTTAACGACAGTGTAGACAGTATTTTTCATCAATTCGAAGTAGCTTTTGAACCGACATGACACATATTCAATCTTGACCTAGATATCATTAAGAGAAACATTCTGACACAGTTTTATACTGCTGAAACAAACAATGCAGTCTCTAGAGTGTTAACATGATTTTCAAATTTTGCCTAGTGGCCTAGTTTTTGATCAGAAATCACATCACCAATATTCGAGCTTAGCCTAGATTACACCAAGACATAAGTTTCAACATGCTGAAGTTATAAATGCGGTTAGCCTAGATATCATCAAGGCAACTATCATGACAAAGTTTAAACATGTTCTAGTTAAAAATGTTTCTTCCAGACTTCTAACAATACATATTTTGTTTTGAACTTGTGACCTTGTTTTTGACCACACATGACCCAGATTTAATGTAGATGTATGTTCTGATAGACATCATGAAGATCGGATGCAAAATTGTACCTGTAAAGTGTTAAAACGGCAATTCTTGATGATGCAAAATGGACGGCTGACTGAAAAAATATGATTTTGTTAACAGATGAGCTAAAAATAGCATAATAGAGTAATTTACTTGTATTGCATCATTTTTCTGATCACTAGGTATAACAAATGAAATCAATATGTCAAACAAATACAAAGTGATAATTAATTGATGCAAAGTATGACGATTAAATTGATAGTTAGAGCTGTGATCCCAGCCTGATTTAGGCTACACACAAAATATGTTGGATGCGTCCTTAAAGTGAACAAGGAATAAGATATCGAAAAAGTTGTACCAGTACCTACTTGGCAATCAGCCCTTGTTTATTCCTCTATACACATTACAATTGTGGAAATGTCTTCTAACCAATTCTGTGTCTTTGTCTGACCATTTAACTACAAAAGATTAATTCAAATGAAAAACACTTTTCACAGTCACAGAACATGTATTGAAGTTTGTGCTGTTATTCTCCAAATATTATGGAAATGCAAAGCGAATAGTGACCTATTTTATGATGTGACATGACCTTTATTTGAACATGCTAAAGCTAACTAGAGAGCCATGATGGCCCTGGATCGCTCACTTGATTTTATTTTTTTTCACTTAAGCCTTATAAGCCCCGCCCCCTGGCGGCCATAGTTTTCGACCAATCAACATGGCTTGAAGGAATCTGATAGAAGGTCACGCTAGGTACATATCTACAAAATTATTTGAGAATTGGCTTGACACTTTCGGAGGAGAAGATTGTTTAAGTTTTCTCTACAGCCATATAAGCCAAAACAAATTCGACTTATCAACATGGGTTGAAGGAATCTGATAGTGTTTCACTTAGGGAACAGTTCTGTAAACAAATTTGAAAATCGGCCTGACACTTTCGGAGGAGAAGATTTTTTAAGTTTTCACTATAGCCAATGAGATGAAATAGCCCCACCCTCTGGCGGCCATGCTTTTCGACCAATCAACATGGCTTAAAGGTCTGATAGAGGATCATCCAAGGAACATTTCTACAAAATTATTTGAAAATCTGCCAACCAGTTTGGGAGAAGAATAATTTTAAAGTTGTTATCGTTTCATTGCCATGGAAACCAGAATTCTGCATGGATCCCAAAAATTTGACTTTTGTTTGATGGAACCGAAAAATATATAATATACACATATAACCCTGGACTTCTCTGCATCTAGGGGACTGCATCATTTTTTTCTGTATTAAGGAGAGCATTTGTATATTTGTTATTACCTGGTATATATTTACGATATTAACATTTTTAAGCACAGATGTGTACAAATAATGTATATATGATACAGAAAGTGTATATATGAGATTCATTTTTCTAAACAAGAGGGCCATGAAGGCCCTAGTTCGCTCATCCTAATTATACAATGTACTGCAATGCAAAACACATCAAGACAATTATTCTGAATGCAACCTCCATAGTGTTAACGAGATTTCCTTTCATTTGGCCTAGTGATCTATATTTTTATACCTGATATAACCCATATTCCAACATGGACTAGATATCATCAAGACAACATTCTGACAAGTTTCAACTTGCTCAAAGTAAAAATGCGGCCTCCAGAGTTTGAACAATATTTTCCTTTATTAACCTTGTTTCTGACCCAACTGAAACCATATTCGAACTTGACCTAGATATGATTCAGACAAACATTCTGACCAAATTTCAAGCTGCTGAAGCAAAAAATGCGTCATCCGAAGTTTTAACAAGATTTTCCTTCAATTTGGCCTAGTGACCTACTTTTTAACCGTACATGACCCGTATTCGAGCTTAGTTTAGTTATCTTGTAGATAAACATTCTTATGAAATGTCAAGCTACTGTACAGAGTTCTACAGAGTTAACAAGATTTTCCTTCAATTTTGCCTAGTGACTAAGTTTTTGACCGAATATGATCCATATTTGAACTTGACCTAGATATCTTTAAGACAAACATTCTGAAGCAAAACGTGCGGCCTCAAGGTGTTAAAACGACTTTCCTTCAATTTGACCTAGTGACCTACCTTTTGACCCAACATGTCCCTTGTTCTAACTTGACTTACTGATCATCAAGACAAACATTCTGATAAAGTTTCAACATGCTCAAGTTGAAAATGTGACCTCATATGGCCCAGTTTCGAACTTGTCCAAGATTTCATGGAGATGAATGTTCTGATAAACTGTCATAAAGATTGGATGCAAAATGTAGCCTGTAGAGTGTTAACAAGCTCAAATGTTGACGACGCACGGCAACATGTGATCACAATAGCTCACCTTGCACTTCGTGCATGGGTGAGCTTAAATATAATACACAAAATATATATAAATGTTCTAGTCTCCTTAATATATTTATTATAAAACCTACTTTAAGGAGACCAATGTATATATATATATTCCTATAATCTGAAGCATGGTTTATGGAGACCAGTGCATACATATACAACCCTAAAACACTCTGCATAAAGGAGACCATTTGTACATGTTTTATTACTCAATCAATTTTTAGGAAATTAACATTTTTAAGCACAGATGTAGACAGATAGTGTATGTATGAGATTTGTTTTCCTTACAAAATAATACACGAAATATATATAAGTTTTCTGGTCTCCTTGATAATTTTAATATTAAACCTACTTTAAGGAGACCAATGTATATATATATATATATATTCCTATAATCTGAAACATGGTTTATGGAGACCAGTGCATACATATATAACCCTACACGTTGGATAAAGAACACCAAATAATGACTACTTTTTTATAATCCTTACGATTTTCTTTTTTTAGCACAGAAAGATAATGTATACATGAGATTTGTTTTCCTAAAAACCCATTACAAAACAAGAGGTCCATGATGGCCCTAGATTTCTCACCTGAGCTATGCAATTTCTAATGAAAACACATGACAAAGTCTCAAACTACAGATATAATAAATGCAGTATCAAGAGTTGACAAGATTTTCTTTCCATTTGGCCTAGTGACCTAGTCTTAAAATTCAATATGATCTGTATTCAAACTTGACTTAGATATCATCAAGACAAACATTGTGACACAATTTCAAGCTGCTGAAACAAAAAGTGCAGCTTCCAGGGTGTTAACAAAATTTTCATTCAATATGACCTACTGACCTATTTGTTGACTGGACAAGCAGAAATAGTTTATAATGAGCAATTTCTCCTATTGCCACAATGTTTCCAAAAGTTGTATGCTGCAAAGGCATCAATAAGTGTCTATATGTGGGAAAGGCATAGGGAGACCAACGTGTATATATTCCTATAATATGAAACATGGTTTATGGAGACTAGTACATATATATGTTAACTGTTCTTCAATTTGGCCTAGTGACCTAGTTTTTGACCTAATATGACTTATATTTAAACTTGGCCTAGATATCATCAAGACAAATTTTCTGACAAAGTTTAAAAATGCTCAAGCCAAAAATGTGGCCTCGTGACCTAGTTTTTGACCCAACATCACCTTTATTCGAACTTGACCTAGATACTATCAAGACAAACTATCTAACAAAGTTGCAAGCTGATCAAGTAAAAAAAGGTGTCTATTCTTCTAAAATGTCAACATGTTCAAGTTAAAAACACGGCTTCCAGAGTGTTAAAAAGATTTTCTTTCAATTTGGCATACTGACCTTGTTTCCGACCCGATATGACCCATGTTCGAACATGACTTACATATTATCAAGACAAACATTCTGGTAAGGTTTCAACATGCACAAGTTGAATATGTGGCATCCAGAGTGTTAACAAGATTTCCTCTTCAATTTGATATAGTGACCCAGTTTTTGACCTAACAAGTAGCCTATAGCGTGTTAACAAGCGCAAATGTTGACAACGCACGCCGGACAGACGCCGGACAAAATGTGATCACAATAGCTCACCTTACACGGTTAACATGACAACATTAGGAAATCTGCATGATTTTAAAGACTTTTGCCATTTGGAATTGATCAGAATATCTGACCCATAGGACGCCCAGAAAAGGGCGTTCCAGCACTGTTGAAACCCTAATAAGAATAGCTCATACTATTCTGAAAATAGCTTAAAAGTATCAGAAACTATTTGATTAGGACAGTGTTGAACGAAAATCTAACAAGCAGATGAGTGAAAATTATAAGGTTACTTCATACATTTATCTTGAGTATCTAAGAATGTTTTATGAACTGTGAACGGTCTTAAGACATGTTCTTCTCTGAACAATGGTAAATGAATGGAGAACATACAAAATATACTCAACTTGACATCGATATTTCTTTCACTAAGCTTTTTTTCTAACCAAATCATAAGCCTCAGTCATTTAATAGTTAAAAAAGGTACTGAAATCTGCACTATTTTGTGTTCCTTCTGTTTCATGTTCATTGTTTTGACTTGTATACACCTTTTTATTTGAACAGACCATTTAATTTCAATGTGTTTTTAATTCCAACTTTAATTTGATAAGTGCATTTATTTTGCCATCATTATGGCACATTATGTCATTCATTCAACTTGCCCCGTGTCGCAGCGTTACGGTCATGGCGGAGTGCCTTTAGGCAAGGCACATTTCTGCGCCTGCTTTGTTTACCCAGGGATTATGAATAAGAGAACTTTTGCAGTGAAAAAACTGAAATAATGTTGAAAATGGCGAAAACCCCATTTAAATTCTGCTTTGCACCAATGCTGAAAAAAATAAATGATTTCATCAATTGCTCACCAGTTGCGATTTCCTATTTTCATCCAAGACACAATTTGAAACTATTTTGTTAATAAGGCCCTTTCTGTTCAAAACCAGCTTTGTAAAAATTTCAGCTCTTCATCTTGCATGAGTTTCATTATCTAGAAAGAAACAATAAAAAAAATAATGAAATTCATAATACAATATTAATTAACCATTTATTTTAATAAAAAATGACTGCTGTCTTGGTTACAAAAGTTATATGCTAAAACAATAGATGTATGTTAACCCCGTTAACCCTTTCCCTCATGCAGACGCTATCTGCTGCCTCTGCATTTTCACCTTTTGCCACAATGTTTTCAGCTTTATTCAATAGAAATACCCACATTGAAAGATAATTTAAACATTTTGCTTAGTTTTCTTTTTATATTGACTCATATTTGTAAATAAATTTAATATTGTGTTTATAACACAACTTACTGCAGAATACTTTACTTACTTAAGTTGGAAATGATTCGGGGGTTCAATGTTGTTTTCAACACAATGTCTTTAGCTTTATTCAATAGAAATACTTACATTGAAAGATATTTTAAAAAAAATACTTAGTTTTCTTTTTATATTGACTCATGTTTGTAAATAAATTTAACATTGTGTTTATAACACTTTTGTCAAATGTCAGAAAGAATGTTGGCCGAGCTAGGGTGTAAACTTAGAATCCCTCGATTGATAGCCTGCATTGCTACCTGGGCTCAGCTGTGTTTCAAATGAAAGCACTGAAAGAAAGTTTGATAGACCTGTATCTATGTCATTTCAATGACTTATGTTGGTGGCTGATAAAAATAACGTTTAATCAAATGAATAAATGTTCAACTTCAGTAACTTCTCCTTTTACCATTATATGTTCAACTTTATTCAAAAATAATCATTCACTTACTAAAAAAAAGAGACTTACAGAGATTTTCCATATTTTTGCCTCCATATTTTTTTAGCGCTGCAATTTTTGTAGTAATTGTGGGAACATTTTTTAACTTAATATTAAAATTTATAGGTTATTTAACAGTGTTCTGTACAATACGGGTATATATTTGGACGAGTACACAGCTTGGAAAATCATATTGGACGATATGATTTTCCAAGCTGTGTACGAGTCCAAATATATTCCGTATTGTACAGAACACTGTTAAATGATCTTTTTATTCTATACCTCGACTTTTTCCCCAAAATATATTTTGTATTGTGCAGAATAATGTTAAATGACCTTTTTATTTTAAACCTTCAAATAATTTCTGACACAAAAAGTGTTTTTTGGTTTCTGTTCAATTACAAAGTCATCTATTTCAGAATCGGATAACATTTTAGTTTCAGTGTTACTCCTTGTTTGCAAACGACAATAATGATCCGGTGACAACAGGAGCTTTATCGTAACGCTTTATCTAGAGCGCCTGTCGATTCAGACTTTCATTCGGAGACTTTTCACGTGTTTCGGTCTTTATCATAGGTTTAACATGGGACCTGTGAATCGTACAATACGAAAAAAATACGGGTTATTTTGTACGCGCGTGCGTCCCGATACGGAAATATATTGTACGGTCACATGATTCGAATGAGCGTCTACGATTGGACGTATAAATTAGGTATAGAATAACATGTGGTTAATGCACATGATTATTAATAAAAAGTTATTATGACAGATGAGAATAATAGCCCCAGTGTCCATTTGAGGAGGGGGATTGTGCTTATTCTCACACTGTTTTGGAGACTCCCACCTAAATTTGTATGGAAGAGGGATTTAACATAGACAAAAAAAATGCCTCAATTCAATAAAATCAATTGCCGCATACAATTCCCCCTACAAATGTTTGAACACTGAACTGATTGGACACTGCGCCCATATAAAAACAATCTACTAACTAATTTGACCCCTTTGCAACCTCTCGACACTTTCTGTCGCCACTGCAGCAGATGACTTTGAAAACATTGTGGCAAAAAATTCTCATATAAATGAGCAATTTATCCTTTTGCCACATTATTTTCCACTCTTTTAAATGATTAAGCTTTCATTTATAGAGGACAGATTTACCATATTCTTAACCAAAATGATGTTTTTTAAGCCGTCTGCTGCGGATTAGTAAATATGTTATAGTGGGAAAGTGTTTAAAGTGTTAAGATAGAAACTGAAAACTGAAAGAATTATATTAATTATTATTGCTAAAAAGGCAACCTTTTCTTTCTGTAAGGGTTTGCTTCTTTTGCTTCAATGTTTTTAAAAGTCAAAATTTCAGACACAGAAATTCGGACTGTTTCAAACAGCACTGCAACCAAGTGTAAACAAGACATTTCACAACACAAGTAAATTTTTGTGAAACATAATTAACATAAATTTATAGATGCCTTGATAGCATTTAGTTTTGTTAAATACAATACTCTTACTGTGTGTCTAAACCGATTATATAACCAATGTCAAATCGGTTGATTCAAAGCGATTGTAATATATAATCCCTGGTAAAACTGAAAAGGATTGCCCATCACTAGCATTTTGGTGATTTTATTATTGGTAAATATAAACATGAGAGCTTTTGGAAATTGAATAGGACATGCTTACTTTCAAACACCTTCTTCAGATGAACAACTTGAAGCTCGAGTGCCTGCAGTCTTGTTACCGTCTTAAAGGTTTGCACCTTCCTTATGACGCTGGTTGATTATTTTGGCAGTAAATGTAAATACAGGCATGCTGACGGAAAGGCAAAGCACCAAATAAATGATCGGGTTAAGGTTTAGATTGATTGTTTGAGATTTAACGCCATTTACCAAATAATTTCAGTTATCACGAGGTCAGTTGACCTCTCGTTGTATTTCCTAACTTTTTCACACCAGTCCTTCCAAATAACTGACTGCTTTTCCACATAGACTGTCAGTCTACTGGTGGAAGAAGGATGACGCTTGTAGCATTGACTTTGGTCAAAGACTGTAAAACATACTGGTCAAGCTTGGCTTCGAACTCACTTCAGCTTACTGGGAATCAGTCATCTTCATATTCATTTTAAATCAACCGTCTTTTATTCGCATTTCAGGCTTTAAAATCAGGAAAAAAGTTAAAACGAGAACAAAGAAAATTATCAATTATAAGACAAATATATTACCTTTGATTTTTAAAGTATTCCAGAGGTTTATAAACACTTCCCAACTCCAAGTACATTGTTGACTACTGTACAAAACAGTGAAAGTATAGTCGCCATTTTCCTATGACATAGTGCTTTTTTTTAAATTAGGCCAGGTCGATTATATCCTGAAAATAAATATAATGAGAATACGTCACATGTGGTCATGTGACTGTCTAAGTAAACTAATTGGGTAAAAGTGGATAGTTAACTTTGAAAGGAATCAGACTCTTAAATGTTAATTTTTTAAAGGTCGTTATATCGTCCGCGATATATACTTGGTGGTTTTAATCACGGGTTATACGTGCTTTTTGTTTATTGTACTAGTTATTTCACTATAGAGGAATGTCATTGACGGATTTAAGTTGTTACATTTGTGTGGTTTCTTTTAAATGAATTAGTAGATTTTATATGTTACAAAGTGCTGTTTAGATTTGCGAATTTCGATTTTAGTTATTTGTTTGGATATGTGTTTGGATTATACGGTACATTTGGATTGTGAGTATGCCTGCTGACTTTTTCCGAAATCTGTCTATCTTTAGTTATGACTTGAGAAATGTTTGAAATTGTTTTAGAAAATCTATTCTAACATTTTTGTTTACATAGTATTTTACTATAATCAATATGTCATAGTATAATATGTTTATATTTGTGTTCGTCTTTCGCTTTTGAAATATGTTTTGTAGATGCAATAAGCTATTATATTCAATAGCATGTTTAGGGGTTGATATTCAAGAATTTCCAAGTTATATCCAAAGATCAGGTTTTGTAGATTTCTAAAGGATCTATGATCACCGCAGTTTTTAAAGCATTCATCTACTTTTGCCCAAAAAGTGTCTAAATACGGGCAATAAATGAAGAAGTGTTCCAAATCTTCTAATTTATTTCAAGATTTACACAATGGATCTTTTTCAATATTCCATTTAAATAAGTTTAGGTTTATGGCAATTATTCGGTGTAATTCGGAGAAAATTATAAATGTCTTTATTGGTCATATTTTTTGGTTCTTTATGATCAATTGAAATTTTTAATGCCGTTTTGACAGTGGTTTGGATAGAATCATTAGATTTTAAGTGTTTCTTCCATTTTGTTGGGATAGAATATTTCAATGTATGAAATTCTGCTATCCAGTTTTTGTAATATATTGTCTGCTTTAATTTCCCCATTATTTGAGAGGATATCATTCATAAATAGGATATTTGATTCAATCCAGGAGGTATAATTTAAACATTTACCTTTACATTTGATGAACTGATTTCCCCATATAATTTGTTTTCTTATTTCCGGCAATGTGTCAAGTGATCTATGGTTTGTTTGCTTGGTGTTTTTGTTTGATCCATAGTTCAATAAGACTTTTGTAGAATGGCGGAATTTTAAATGTGTGTGCCTTTAAACTACGCAGAGAGTCTAAGTTCATATTG
Organism: Serripes groenlandicus; assembly: GCA_031761405.1. Classification (NCBI taxonomy): domain Eukaryota; kingdom Metazoa; phylum Mollusca; class Bivalvia; order Cardiida; family Cardiidae; genus Serripes; species Serripes groenlandicus. Next base: position 49,161,291 of record JASEVX010000002.1, on the reverse strand, counting down.
AAAATCAGTAAGTTTTGCCCATATTGATTCAAGATGAAATGTGGAATCAATTTCCAAATAGCTTTATCATTATTTTGTAGGTTTCTTATCCATTTCAAGGTTAATGTTTTGTAAAAATAAGTCTATGTCAAGCATTTCTAATCCACCATGTAAATGATGTCCGATTACAGTATTTCTTTTAATTTTATCATTCTTTCCTTTCCAAAGGAATTTGAAAAGTAAAGTATTGAGTTGTTCAATTCTGTTTTTTGTGTGTATAGATTTTGCAGTATGTATGTTATCTTTGGCAATAACATTAAAATCTTTCCAAATAGTGTTAGTTTTCTTCTATTCCAAGAATTTATCATTGATTGGCAATGTGATATCCTATCTTCCCGGTTTAGTATGTTGCATTGACATTTGTCATTGCCAAAATAAACTCCTAATGCTTTAACATATCTGTTTGTGAATTTTACATTATGTAATATTTCTAATTTTGTTGTTTTTAATTTGCCAACCCAAAGGCCAATTGTTTTATCTTTATTCAGTTTAAGCCCTGAGAATAAGCCAAACTCATCTATAACTGTTAATGCAGCTGGAACATCATTTTCATTTTTAAGGAATAATGTTGTGTCATCAGCTAATTGTGATATTTTAATTGTATTGATAATTTCTCCACTTTTAACTGGAATGCCTGTAATATTTGCCGTGTTACGAATTTTAATGGCAAGCACTTCTGCAACAATAATAAAAATCAGTGCTAATAGTGGACATCTTTGTCTTATACCCCGTGATATTTTGAAGATATCTGATATCCAACCATTATTGATTACACGACCATTGCTCTTTGTATATACGGTATTGACCCATTTTAAAAAAAGACTCTTTATATACCACATTTCCTCAAGACTGTAAACATAAATTTCTATTCAACTGTATCGAATGCCTTTTTAAAGTCTAAAAATAATATTGCACCATCAATGTTTAATGCTTCTGTATAATCAATTATATCTTGTATTTGTCTGATGTTGTAACCGATATATCTGTTCTTTAGATAGCCTTGTTGGTCTAAACTAATATTTTTTGGGAATGTGTTTTGGAATAATTTTGCTAATACTCTAGCAGCTAGATTATAATCTGTTGATAGTAGTGAAATAGGTCACCAATTTTCTAAATTTTCTGCATCACCCTGTTTGTAGATAAGTGAGAGAACGCTTTGTTTCTGAGTGGTTGATAGTTGACCCTTATGGTAGCCTTCATTAAGTGAGTTTATTACCAAATGTGACACAATGTTCCAGAACTTAACATATAATTCAACTGTTAATCCATCAAGCCCAGGACTTTTGTTAGGTTTCATGGCTATTACCGCTTGATAGCATTCATCTATAGTGAATTTGCCCTCGCATGTGTTCGCCTCATCGTCAGTTAATGTCTTTTCTGGCAATGCATTTTGAAGATATTCCTCAATTTCCTTTTCATCGCAGTTATAGTTAGTATGATAAAGATTTTGGTAAAAGATTACTTCTTCATCTAATATGCCTTTTGTTTTTGTTTTCCTAGTACTGTTGCTTTTTAGTGCAGTTATAACCTTTCTAGATTGTCTGGACTTTTCTAAATTATGAAAGTATTTTGAATTTTTCTCTCCTTCTTCTAAGAATTTAACTCATGTTCTTATGTGTGCACCTTTGGCTTTATAGTCATATATTGCTTCAATTTGGCTTTCAAGTTCATTTATTCTAGTTGTTTTTATATCTGTCAATATTTCGTCTGACATTAGCATTTTTAGTTCATCTTCTAGTTCTCATAATGAATTGGTTCTTTAAAGACATTTTACCCTTGCATATTCTATGGAGTAATCACGGATTTCTAATTTGCATATTTCCCATTTAGTTTGATGACTGTTCATTTTGATTTCATCAATTTTTCTTATAGTATTACATATATTATTTCCATAATCAAGATCATTTAGGTGGTCATTAATTAGTTTCCAGAATATTTTGCCTTTTTCGTTTGGAACGGCAAGTTTTAGCGAAATTGCCATATGGTCTGTATATTGAATAAGTGCAGGACGAATGTGTGTATGAAATATTAGAGGAGTAAGAGTTTTATCAGTTAGCCAGAAATCAATCCTGCTTTTTTTGACACTGTTTTGTCTTCTGTAAGTGTACTGGCATTTATCTTTATTGATGTGTTTCCAAATATCTATTACGTTGTGGAGCTTAATCATTTTCTGTATATTTTCTATTGGTATGTTGTTAGGTTTATCGTTAACTGTTTTGTATATTCTGTCTGTGTGGGATAGAATGTCATTGTGGTCCCCCCCCAACAATGTTAGCACCTTCACTGAAGTTTAGTAATGTATCTGAAATTTCTTGGTAAAATAAATTTCGCCTTTTTTTGTGATTTGGTGAATAAATGTTCATTAGGGTTAGTATATTCTTATATATGTTTATATTAAGAAAGATGTATCTACCATTGTCATCATATTTTCTATTTAAAATGTTGAGGTTAAGCTTCTTGCTGATTAATATGGAGCATCCTCTACTATTATTTTATCCAATTGAATGAAAGATCTCCCATTCGTCAAATTCCTGTGTTATAATTTTTTCAATGTCTTCTGTAAATTGTGTTTCTTGTAAGAAAACAACTTCCACTTTTTGAGAGCCTATCCATTGCTTTAATCTCGATCGTTTGTGTATGTCTCTGAGACCTTGTGTTTTTAATGAAACAAAGTGAGTAATAGTACTATGCTCGTTCAAAGGCATGGAGAGTCATATACATAGATATTTCAATATGTTTAGTATTGAGTAACAAAGTGTCGCAAGCAGTATGAGAGCCGAACATAAAAAACGACGCCTATACTACTTACGTACGCCAATTCATTCATACCATATATGTCAATGTTTACATTACGATTTTCGTTTACTACTATTGTACATACACAATTGGATATATATATATATATTTACACATGTATATTTAATTTTATTTGTGGACGTGAATGTTTTCCTATAACAATATTCTCGGCCGTGATCAATCTCTTTGTCTTTAAAACGTCAATTCGGTTATATTCGTGTTCATTAAATGCCGATGTTCTGTCTCATGTCTAGTAATCAGTCTGTATTCTATAATAAATTGTTCGGTATAAATGTGAAGCTGATATTTTTTTTCTTCTGTTGTTTTGTTTCTTTTGTTTCTTCGCGCTATCAGTGTTCCATTGTGTGTCGCGTAACTCCTCTGCTGGCGTCGGTGGTGATCTATCTTGAACGTTCATTTGTCTCCCTTTGTTTGGTGTCAAGTATCGGTCTATTGATTGCTGCGTATCGAGTTTTTTTTTTTACTCGGAGATTTCGTGCAAGGCGTGTTAGCGGACGAATTTTCTATAGGCCACGTGTTTTTTTATGTTTGCTTTTTAGTTTGATTATCAACATTTTCAGGTTCATCATATACCGTGGATTCAGCATCCGATTCTATTTCAGAACATTCTAATTCACACATGTTTCCTGGACAATCATTATTGTTGTGCCCACTTTCATTCGTTGAGTGCAAACCCAATCGTTTTTGCACTCCGAAAATGTGTGTCCGTCCTGTAAACATTTAGCACATTTCCATGGCCTAGAGTATGTTTTGTTTTGGCAAAATGTAGGACTAGAGCACTGATTTTCCCAAATGTCATGAATCCTGGTAGGGGCGCTTTCAGGGTAGAATTCTTTACATTTATTAAGCGATCGCCTGTTTCACAATCAGTTTATCCTGAGCTTTTCTCGGAAAAGTGAAATGATATCTATACCTTTTAAAGTGAAAGTTCTTTTTATTATGTTATCATCCACTGACAAAAGGATGTTTTTAACCCTGATCCTTGTCGTGTTCTCAGTGTCGAGACGGCCGGTGTTTGTATTAAATACTGGTATAATCTTACCACGTAAAGGGACTCCTTCGGACATAAGGGTGACTTTGTCTTCTAAGTTATCCATGTAAATCCGCCCAATGCCTCTTACTCTTTGTAACCCTTTAAGATGGGAAATATCAATTCTCTCTCCTTTAGCATAATAAAGTTCAGTGCGGTTTAACCATTCCTTATTTAAAGGCTTTCATTCTCCAAATATTTCTGATTGTCTTAGAAAAACTAACTTTTTCAACTTAAGAGGCCTTAACAAATCATGCATAGCATAAACAAGATAAAGCATGATGTTATAGGAAGGCACGAAGATATCATCCTCGGTACCCTATGATAACCTGTGCAAATTGGCTTGCAAAACTTCGTAAAGCATGCACCACGTTTTCCTCCTTATGAACTACACTGTTATTTTGTGTATCGCATGAGGTTTGTGTCATGCAGCCAATCAAGCAGCTGCATTTCACCTCATAAATTATTTACAAGTACGAGATTTTTACAGCCAATTTGCCCAGGGTATCATATTTTTTAAGAATTGCATGGGTACCGAGGTCTGGGATGTACAACTACAACTTATGTACACCATTAGACTAGAAAAATAGTTTTTGATCATATTTTGCTTCCGGATTGCAGACGATATCAATTATAAGTTATATTAATTTAAATCACAACATACTTTCATACACATTCTCTATGCCCTAGCTATATACCTCAGCCTGTTTAAAATTTCATTATTTTTAGTCCTACATTGACAGACATCGCATTATACTTATTTTTCATTTTGTTATTATTCTGCAAAAGCGTTTCCTTGCTTAGTTACCACAGGGACGTAGATCTTATCTACGTCCGTTGTTACCATTACAACTGGTCCATTTATCCAGTGACCTACATATAATGTATCTATGATATATTTTGAAGCTGGTCGGTCAGTCGTTTCGATATTGCTAACAACCCTGGGCGTAAAGGAGATCAGCCATTACCATTTTTAAAGAATATTGTTTGATAGTCCTTCAAAGAAAGTAGTCGCATACAATGTTTTCATTTGTTTATTATCCAGCATATGCCTTCCGAATAAATAACATGATAAAACGAGCTAGCCAAAGTCTCAATATGAGATCAAGATTTCCAAATCATCGTATGACTGCATTTTAAATTAGCATAGTGGCAGTTGAATAAACTTTAAATTGCTCATGTGGATGATTCTGAAATTCATCACATAAATATTCCTTTCATTTGTGCTAAAATAATATATTAATTATATGTAATAAATAAAAGTGGGTCATACCTTACGTTTTACGTTGAGACGGCCGCCATCTTGGACAAGTATAAAACCACCGTTAATTCAAATTCCAGACGTTGCGTCAGAATTTTTAAAAAGATTTACGTTCTTGCATAGAGTGAAAATATACGATTTTTTTTATTTATCAACAAAACCGAATAAAATTTATCAGGATTTATTCCAATGAAAAAAATTAAGCTTATAATGTTGCAAAAGTAGTTATATATAGTCATTTTTATGAAACAAATCAAATGTGAGGTGGTCTCCTTAATACCTATCTTTATACCTTTTGAAATATACAGTAATGATTTTATAAAGTTAATTATTTTATCACAATAGTAGGTGCTGTAGAAATTTAATGTTAGAAACTTAGAAAATCCTAAATGTACTTCGCATTAAAAGTAATTTTGAAATGTGAAGTGTATCTGTTGTTTGATTTTTGGCCTTGTAAACTATTAAGGAGACCGGTTTTGGTCTCTTTAATCCATCGGTCTCCATAATGCCTATTTCTAGACACGCCTGGTCTCCTTAATGCATATTCCATTCACATATATATTTCATTCGTCTTCCACCAATGAGCTCACAGTCTTTGTGGATAAGCAGCCAGTTGCTTGGAAAGATTGTTGGAACTGGTTTGAAAAAGCCAGGAAACACAAAAGTAGGTGAACTGGCCACCGTGTTTGGAATTAATAATTGTTAAAAACGGCGTTAAAATCCAATAAATCGACCGTTTTACATGTATATAGAGATTTATAGAGTTTCTTTGAAAATCTTCTTATTTAAAACCAAAAGGTATATTGCTTAAATATTTGGTATGAAGCAATCAATGTCTAGTGGTCCTCTTTCTAGATGTTTAAATTATGATCCAGTCAAGATTGTCCCTGTCCCTTGGGACACTTGTTTAGCATAGGAAAAACTGTAAAAAGCTTCTTATCTGAAACATATCAATTTTCCAATGTCATATTGATTTTACAAAAGACTGACACGATTGGATTGGTTATTTCGCCTTGTGGCACGTGGAGCTTTAATTGACACTGGGTATCATGTATAAGCTTACCTGACTGCATTATAAATCATGTTACATAACTTAGGTGAGCAAACCCTGGCCGTCATATTTATGAACGATATTCAATATCAAATGTATGCACAATTCCAAATATTAGGACAGTTAGGCAATTTTGTTCAAATAAAATTCAAATTTCAATTACACTAACAACGAAGGTTTGGCGCAATGGTTCTAGCCTGTTTCGTGCTTATGGCACATCATATAGGTTTACGAAAAAGCATGAAAAAGCAAGTAACATATTTAGTCTTTACTATACCAACTTGTAAGCGGATGTATTTGGTATACGTTGACCTGTAACCCTCCAACTCCTGGTTAGTGTATACAATGTGACATAGCAACACTTTGACTTGTCCAACATGTTTCATGAAACTTCTTTTATTGCCATTGTTAATAATTAAAGATATTACATTTTACCATTATTTATAGTGCATCAAAATGTTTTAATCTGCCATGAAGTCGAGTACACGTGTTGCTTAGTACAGTCGGAGGATAACAATCTTATCATTTGGATGTTGAGTTTCATATATTTATCTTATTGATCTATTAGTTTTAAAATATGTCCCCCCAATTCAGAGTCTTCCAATTGTATTAGATGATTGGTCTAAGTGAGTAAATGATTCCTATTGTTTTGAGGATCACTGTAATAAAGGTCAAGGTCACAAGGGCCGTAAAGGTAAAACCTGTTTCTGCACAATATCTGAAAAACTCTTTTGATCATGTCTTTGAAGTTCATATGATGATTGGAGTTAGTGAGTAGTTGACCACAACTATTTTGGGTGGTAACTGGCTCAAAGGTAAAGGTCACAAGTGTCTTCAAATTTCATTGGATGTCTGAATTTACTGAATTTACTTAGAGGTCATTGTCACATGGGCTGTAATTATCAAAGCCGTTTCTGCTCAATATCTCAAAAACACTGTCCAAGAGACTTCAAATGTCATTGGATGATTAGACTTATTGAGTAGATGAACCTTATTGCTTTTGGGTACGTATGTCAAGGTTACAACGGCCATTAAGGTCAAATTCATTTCCGATCAATATGTCAAGAACCGTTTCTTCAGATTTCATAGTGGAAGACAATGATGCAGTGGAAGAGTATCGGTCTCTCCTACCAAACGTCCTGGGTTGGAATCCCGTAATGAGCTGGTTTCTACCTTTGTTAATGTCTCCAGGAAGCAGACATCGAGCGTGATTTATATAAGCTTAAAACTTGTTTCGCAGTCAATGCAAATATGTTTAAACTAAACTTGATTTCATAGGATTGATTGATCGATTGTTTGGTGCTTTACGCCGCTTTCAACAATTTTTCAGTTACTACAGCAAGTCAGTCGTAATGCTTACCTACAATCCTTGGCGCCAACGACGGCAGCAACTACTACCATTTTAAAAGTCTTTGGTATGACAAATGTCAATGGATGACTGGAGCTACTGAGAAGTTGACCTCTATTGATTAGGGGTCGCTGGCTCAATTATCAAGGTCACAGGGGTAGTAAAGTTTAATTCGATTCCGATCAATAACACAATGTCCCAAAGTCTTTAAACTTCATAGAATGATTAGACTTATTGATCCCTACTGTTTTGCGGATCACTGGGTCAAGGGTCAAAAAGTCAAAATCACAATAAGGGTAAAATCTGTTTCCTCTCAATATCCCAAAATCTCCTTTGTCCAAGTCTTCTTACCTCACAGGATGAATGGACTCCTTGAATGGCTAACATTTAGTGTTTTTTGAGACAATGGAGAAAATGTCAAGGTCATAGGAGCTATTCAGGTCGAAATAGTTTCTGCTCGATATATAAAAACACTTTGTCTTTGAAATTCACAGGAATTTAATCCTCGAGAAGATTATATGAATTGGGTCAAATTGGTTTGCTTAATATCTCAAGATTGATTGATTGGGGTTTAACGCCGTTTTTAACAATTTATCAGTTATATCACGGCGGCCAGTTCACCTACTCATGCATTTCCTGATTTTCTCACACCAGTACTCCACACAACAATCTTCCCAAGCAACTGGCTGTTTTTCCACATAGACTTAGCCCATTGGTGGAAGACGAATGACGCATGTCGCATTGACTTTAGTCAATCCTCGGAAAGAAAGTTGACAGAGCCGGGATTCGAGCTCACAACCCCTGAATTGACAGCCGGCGTCGCTACCGACTGAGCTACCGGGATTCGCTTTAATATCTCAAGAACAATTAGACCAATAGTCTTTAAACTCACAAGATGATTGGATTCCATGAATAGATGTAGTGTAACTAGGTCAAAATACAAGTCTTATAGGCCGTCAGATTCAAAGTCGTTTACTTATACTTTCTGAAGAATATTTGACCAAAAATCTTCACCCTTTACAGAATGATTGGCCTTTTTTAGCAGATGGTAGAGGGATATGTTGCTTTTTTCCTTTCGAGAAAGGTTTTCTGATGTTGATGTTTTGTTTATTTTATATGTTTGTATGTTTATAAACTAGATTAACTACACTTGTAAGCTAGTCTATAGATGCAAAACCATGTGTTTTTCAGTTATTTAACATATATCAGTAAAATATGAGAGAGAGGTAGAGAGAGAGAGAGAGAGAGAGAGAGAGAGAGAGAGAGAGAGAGAGAGAGAGAGAGAGAGAGAGAGAGAGAGAGAGAGAGAGAGAGAGAGCGAGCGAGAGCGAGATAGAGAGAGATAGAAGAGAGATAGAACGAGAGAGACAGAGAGACAGACAGACAGACAGAGACATAGAGGTGGAGCAGGAGAGGGTGGAGCAGGATAGGAGAGAGAGAGAGAGAAAGAGAGAGAACAAGAGAGGGAGAGATACATAGACAGAGAGACAGAGAGAGACAGAGAGAGCGATACATCGATATACAGAGGGGGGGAGAGAGATAGAGACACAGAGAGAGAGAGAGAGAGAGAGAGAGAGAGAGAGAGAGAGAGAGAGAGAGAGAGAGAGAGAGATAGAGAGAGAGAGAGCGAGAGCGAGATAGAGAGAGATAGAAGAGAGATAGAACGAGAGAGACAGAGAGACAGACAGACAGACAGAGACATAGAGGTGGAGCAGGAGAGGGGTGGAGCAGGAGAGGAGATAGGAGAGAGAGAGAGAGAAAGAGATAGAACAAGAGAGGGAGAGATACATAGACAGAGAGACAGAGAGAGACAGAGAGAGCGAGACATCGATAGACAGAGGGGGGAGAGAGAGAGACACACAGAGAGAGAGAGAGAGAGAGAGAGAGAGAGAGAGAGAGAGAGAGAGAGAGAGAGAGAGAGAGAGAGAGAGAGAGAGAGAGAGAGAGAGTGAGAGAGATGAACAAAGAGAGAGAAAGACACACACACACACACACACAATTATTTTTCCATATTTCTTTAGGATTGTTATTTACCTATAGTTTGATGACAAATATAATGATTAAACGTTTCATGGTTTTGATTAAAGTTTTGACTTGGTGTTTTTATTCATACACATAAGGTTTGCATATAAATATCTCTTCACGTGTTGACATAAGGTTATACTGGCGTATACCGTTGGTGGTGAACAGTTTGAAAATACTATTCGGACAGAAGCCTAATTCAAATCCATCATTGAACGTTATTGTTATACATTCTTGGAAGGTTTTGGACATTCACGAAGAAGATAATTATATACCACCGTGGCGACAGTAGTTATTCTTGATTGGTTCGTTGAGTATCAGTATCATACTAAAGAAGTGTGTCTAAAAAAATTCCAACGTGCACTCCACCCAGACCGCTACGCTGAAATGTGTCACAGGTCCCTTATTTTAAATACCACAAAACAAATTATCCGTGCTTAACAACAAGACAAGACAGAGAGAGAGAGAGCATGAAACATGTTCATATATAAGAGTAATTACTCATATCACATCAAATAGTATGCGTTATAAGAGTTTTTTCCCCTACTGATGATTTTTAATAGACGTTATATGTTTCAGGGTTAGTTGTCGCAATATGTACGTACGTATTCGAATGAGTTTTTTAATTTGTTACACCTTTAGATATTTATTTGAAACAGTCGCCATGCATCAGAAGATGTTTGGTTATTTGTATGTTGTTTTACGCCACTTTCAACACTTTATAAATTATATCACTGTATTTCCTGGGTAACTTACCCGTACCACTGGTTCATTTATCCCGACACCAGGGAGTCAGTCGTAATGCAAACCCAACAACCCTGAGTGCCATGGAGGGATTGATTACGACAATTCCAATCTTATTTATTTGTTATCATTCTCAAATAAGTTACAAGAGGCATAGCCGAAACGAAGGTCAAATATCAATAAAACATTCAGTTTCACCAACACCAGCATACACATGTAGAATGGTATGTTCAAAATAAATAATACACGCCTTGGAAAACGTGGTCCCATTCCTAATGTTGATCCCTTTAAGTAGTGTTCTTTCATATTAGCAAGTTGCAGTCGAGCCCCAATATATCAGTCGTTAATGGTAGAGTCACACACACGGATCCAGGATGTGTGTGTTAGAAACCCCGATATGGCCATCCATTCGTTCTGATGACTATTACATGGCATTGTGACTAGTGTCATTCGTCTTTCACCAATGGGATTAATATACTTAATGGGGAGGTAGCCAGACTGTTGTGTGTAGAACAGGTACGGCAAAGTCAAGCAACACTCATTACATGACAAAGCCGCGGTGCTATAATTAAAATACCGTTTAAAAACGGTTATCTACTCCAATTATCTAATAGAGTTGGGAACTGTAGTTTCAAATACATGTGAATTTCAATAAAACGTTTCATAAACGTTTCACCGATAAACAGGAATCAGCTGTGGCCGAGTGGTAAGTGTCGGGGTCTTGGAACCGGGCATACCGGGTTCAATCAAAGTCGCAGCGGTCATGGTAATTGCCTTTCGGCAAGACATAATTCCTAACCTAATACTGGCTTGTTTACTCAGGCAAACTAAATAAGTAAACTGTCGACGTGATAAAACCAAAATAATGCAAAACACCAATAAAACATACAAGCAATGCTAAAGATACCCATCCTCGGAACCCAGGCTATTCATAACATATATGATACCCTGGGCAAATTGGCTAGCGAAACTTCGTAGTCATGAATAATTCATGAGGTGAAATCCAGCCGCTTGATTGGTTGCATGCTACAAATTTCAGGCGATGTACAGTAATAACAGTGTACGAGGGGTGTTCGGAAAGTATCGGGACAAGTGCCTTAACATTCTTATTTTGTTATAATTGAACACAATTCTTTAAACATACATAGCTTTATATACCATTTATTCATTTTCAAAAGCAAAATTACAAAATTAAAAATAAGACGCTAGTTATATAGAGCCATGTATGTTGAAAGAATTGTGTACGCATATTTAAACAAAAATGTTACGGCACTTGTCCCGAAACTTTCCGAACACCCCTCGTAGTTACGGAGAAAATCGAGGTGCACGCTTTACGAAGTTTCGCTAGCCAATTTGCCCAGGGTATCATATGTGTTATGAATAGCCTGGGTACCGAGGATGAAGATACCTGGAAGAGTAGAAACACTGTGTTCAATGTTCAAGCGTAGACGGAGGTTTGGAATTGTCCAATGGTCGTTTCTAATTGTGACAGGTTTGAGACTGGTTAAAACGGTTTGTAATTTTACCAAGCACCCAACTCGGTTCCCGACAAACCTGGTGCACGCTTAGCTATAACATAGCAACTCAAAAAGGTGTGTACGGGTCATGTTTGGCATTTCAAAACCTCCGTCGTTTACCGTTGTAGATTGAAACAGAGACAGTTTCCCTACTATTATTCGAGTCGATAAAACTGAGTAAGTTAAAAGCAACACCCCGTTGACCGCATTTCAATGTTGTTCGATTGTTTGTGATAAGTCTTCAGAATAAATGGGGTCAATATCGTCACGTGATCATCGCGTTTCCGGTTTCAAATGAGACTTCCGGTAGGCGGATAACCAAATAAATTGAAACAAACACGGTATCAATAAAACATCCGGACTAGGGAAACAAAATGGTAATCGCCAATCGAAATCGAGATCGTGTTGCACGTGCGAAGTTTAAATACTCAGGGGAGCACTCTTATCGAATCCTTGACTGTCTGTTATACATATATTTAGCTTCTGAATGAAAGCTAGAGGTGTCGCCCCATCCACGATGTGAAGACATATACGAACATGTGCACGCGCAACAGTCTCTTGTTCACTATCTGTCTACATATGTAGTACATTCTTACGAAAAGGTACAGATTATTATTTCTGTACAGTGTAGATTTGGATTATCCTGTCATTCTGCTTAATATGCCGAGAGTCATTCAGTTGTTATTAACATTCAACAAACTTGTGTAAGTAATATGTAAGCATTGAAAATATTAATCAGATTGTGTAGGTACATAGACAGATCTTGATTTACACTGTTCTCAAAGGCCAACTTGTATCTTTTCGGACGGATCTTCATAATACATATATGTACTTTCATATCACTTCTTACAAATTCATGAAGTGTAGCCCAATCGGTATAACTTCTCAACACATTGACTTGAATTCGACACAGATATTCAACAAGGCCCCATTTACCCTTGACGCTCCAGAGCTTCTATTACCAGCCAATAACTAAAATACGGATAGAGGAAATAAATATAAATCAGATTCATCATAGATAGTGTTCAGAATTAATGATGTAATTTAGAACGTGTGTAGTTGGTATACAGTCATAAAACGGGCAAAGTGTCTGTCAGCGGAAATTCTGTAATGGAAGAGACATCGACTATGTCTAAATTATTAGATATAAATATAGTGTATTAACTCGACCGATGCAATCTGGTCGAACTACAGAACTACGACTGTATATGTTGATATTGTTCAGACCATAAGTGAATATAATTCAAACCATATGTAAATATCGTTCAGCAATGATGTAATTTTGTTCAGTAATTATGTAAGTTTGTTATCGAGATTACGAACCATTTTGTTTTGTTATTTTGTTTATTTGCTACCATATTTGAATGTCGATTTGCTTTTATGTGATTTTGATACCAAGGTTAAAATCGATGTCGCTTAAATACCAAATTTTAATATTGTTCAGCCGTACTATTTTAGATATTTTCCGCCATATCTGAACATTGTTTAGCCATTTTTGTGATATTTTCTTTTAAATGTGCACCTCGCTATTCTGTTCTTTCTCTATCAAATTTAACTCTTTCTCTGTTCTGCAAATATGTTCGTTCGCTTACAAATGTAAGTTCGTTCTACCTTTTATGTTATTGTTTTGCAATGAAATGTGAATCTGGTTCTGGTTGTTATGTTGTATTTTGCTACGAAATATGAATTATATTTTGCCTGTTATGTTGTATTTTGCTACGAAATGTGAATCTAGATCTGCCTGTTATGTTGTACATTGCTACGAAATATGAATCTCGTTCTGCCTGTTATGATGTATTTTGCTAAGAAATGTGAATCTCGTTCTGTCTGTTATGTTGTATTTTGTCACGAAATGTGAATTTTGGTCTGCCTGTTGTATTGTAATTTGCTACGAAATGTGAATTTCGTTCTGTCTGTTATGTTGTATTTTGCTACGAAATGTGAATTTTAGTTTGCCTATTGTATTGTTATTTGCTACGAAATGTGAATATCGTTCTGCTTGTTATGTTGTATTTTGCTACGAAATGTGTGAAACTCGTTCTGCCTGTTTTGTTGTATTATGCTACAAAATTTGAAACTCGTTCCGCCTGTTTTGTTGAGTTTTGCTACAAAATGTGAATCTCGTTCTACCTGTTATGTTGTATTTTGCTGCGAAATGTGAATCTCGTTCTGTCTGTTATATTGTATTTTGCTGCGAAATGTGAATTTCGGTCTGCATTAATGTCAGTTTGTGTTACATCAGATGGGTTATAAGGTAATTCGTTAATACATCCGATATTAATTCAATATGGCAATAAATTGGATTTAAATTGCATTACAAAAGAAGCAATTTCTTTGTATTTGACCTATGTCCCCGTTTTCGTTTCCTTGAGAAAGTATGTACTTTAGACCCCACGCTATTTTAGTGTAGTAAGGATTCGTTCTTAGTTTCCGAAATGAACGGTTGTAACTTTCCACCGTAACAGACAGGCACCTTTTTGATTTTTTAATACACCTTTCTATTAATACTTTTTTAATTTACAATTATTCATATGTCTGTTGTATAAGCATTTAATCAGTTAGACATGATTACACGTGTACATACAAAATAGAGAATGAAAGTTATAAGTCTGATAGCTTCGTTCTGAACATGGAACACGGGAATGCTATGTTGAAAAACGTATTCTGATATTGTCTCTTAAATGTCAACTTGATTATTGACGTCTGCTTTAGAGTTAATTATACTCGAGTGAATTAAAAGTCTCAAATTTTAGTCCATCTAATTGATATATGGATCTAGTTTAGAGTTATATCTTTTTGAGACTCGGACCGGTTTAGACCGGTATTTATTAATAGATATTTTCAATTCAACGTTTAGTTTCACTTTACCGAAAATCAAGTATGTTATTTTTATGCTTTTGCAATTTTAACCAAATAAATGATACAATTCGAACTGTTCCAATCTTTAGTTATACTTAATTCATATCTGGACATTGTATATTATATACAGACCGTAGAGTATCCGTTTAATATTATACATGTACCTTAGGCACAGTTCTATCAAAGAACCATTAAAAAGCCTTTTTACAAATATTACACAGTTTGATTAGACTCTGTCGATGTGTAGGTATATTTTTATTAATAATAACACATTGAAAACATTGTGACAAACGAAAAATTTGCTTAGCATTTTTCTTTAATGTTTTTAGAGTTAAGATATATTTAACTAAATGTTTCCAAAGTTCTAAAGTCACTTGCTGTTTACTCAAACAAAGGGACTATTTAGACAATCATCATGGCCGCGGATGTTTTACATGTAGCGTATTTTGACCTTTAAGCACTGTTCAAACTTACGAGAAAATGTTCCCTTTGATGAGCGTGAGTTCCTAAGTTTGTCTATGGTGTCAAAAGAAGTCGGCTTTAAATGCCATTTCACATTTTTTTTGGTAAGATCATTGGTCGACAGGCTCTAGTTGACTGTAAATGACATCTAACCCTTCCTACAAGACATGTCAAATTTGAAAGAGAAGACATGAAACATATTTAGACAGAAAGAAGAAAATGTCTATGAATGCAACTACAATTATTGAATGGAGCCTTTTGGCACAAGATATCTTAATTTACGCAATATACCGAGCACTCGGTTATTTGTTAGACAAAAGTTGTAATTTGTTTGATGGATCCTATTATTTTAACATATTCGAGATGTGCATTTTATCAAGACGTTCCGGTTCTATGACTTATTGCCCTTTATATTATGACATACTAATAGGATAGTTCGTGTCCGGATTATTTCTCAGCAACCACATACTTGAATTCAGTGATACTTATCACTAATAAGAAGATATGCGCATATTTCTTTCTATTTTCTTACTTATTGTCAATTGATTTTGCTAGATATAGTATATTGTATCACCATTCCTGTGTCCTCGCTATACTTTTCGGGATAATCCATCAGTAGCAACGATATCTTGTTTGTATGGTGATTAAAGTCGCTTTCAACAATTGTCAATATTCGATCGTATGGTCGTATGGTCGTATTCGAATACTATATCATGATTCGAATATTCGATGAAAGTCAGAATTATTCTAAGCTATATCTAAATAAATCAAATTGACGATACTTTGAATATTACTCACGCTTCTTTTGTTAAAAACTGAAAATCAATGGTTACCAATGGTCCATTTTACTCGTATAGTTAAAGGTTTCAATACTGTAGCTATTAAAGTGATATATACAATACCTATGGCTTCGATCCAAAACGCCGTAATTACAACTGTGTATAACATGTAGTTACGTTTTAATTAATCATACATCAATCAGACAAAACCGTCGGTTTGGCCCTGCAATTATCCGATTTCGTACTTTATTGATTAACCATCCGATACTGGGACTATTTCGTGGCAATCTTTAACAATATTTCAGTTGCAATATCGCAAGAGAAGGGTTAATTGCTCCTAATGGGAAGTGTCACATTTCTACTCTAATAACAACATCCACCCTTCACGACCGTCCATATCATATATATCATGTTTTGGAAAGATTTGAGAATTGGGAACATTTCATGTCATTTTCAACAGTATTTCAGTTGTATACAGGGTAATCAGAACTAGATGTTTCGTAAAAAATAAATTAAGCAAGTGATTAATAAATTAAAATCTGAGCACTTTACTGACGAATTTTTCACTAACTGTGTTTTCTTTTAAATTCCCGGTTTGAACGAACATGTAAATGCGAGTCCTGGAATTTGAACAAAAAAAGACAATAGTAAGTCTTTACAACAAATAACGCATTTATTATCTCTTTGTAGGCGAACCATGCACAATTGGGTCGAATATTCGAATACCAATTTTGGTATTCGTTGCCACCCCTAATATATATATATAGGTGCTACTCGCAATAACGAGAGACAATGTGTAGTATCTGAACGACATATTGTGTGTTTTACCCAATTATCTCTCAAATAAAAAAAAATCTAATGCCTCTGTTCTAACACGATTTTGGAAGACATCAGTGAACATGGTTGAATATATTAATCGATATGATGGAGCTTAATAAACCATTTATGATTTCCATTGCTGAAAAAAGATAATTCTACGATTCAATGCATACCTCGGTCCTATCTTTATAGCGATGCATATAGTACAGGAGAATGAGCTAGGTGAGCTAGGATTACTTCTGTAAAAAAGGAACATGATGTCATTCAATCTGTCTACAACATGTGCTGAAAGAAAAGGGCTATAAATCTAGAGGTCGTGAGTTTGAATCGCTGCTCGGTCATTCGTTGTTAACTGACAAAAGTCGATCATAGTTTCTGGCGTCTATGTCGGAAGGTAACCAGTTACCTGCGCATAATGCTGTGTTGAGAACTGGTGAGAGAAACCCAGAAAACACTTTGGTAGATGGACTGGCACTTGTGATACTGAAATACTGCTGTAAATTGTTGGTGTTATCTCTACTCTATTGAATTATATAAACTAAACAAACAACATCTGTCTTAGCATAAAGCTTAATCCACTTTAACCCTACCGACTTACAGACACAGCTGCATCAGAAAACTTGAGCAATTTCTCCTTTTGTCACACTGCTTTTAATTCGAATCGTAATACTTTAAACGCGCTTAGTAACACAAGTGCACTCAAACCCATCCACCATCTCCGTGCATGAGTTCAAAAGCAATGTGTACACTTTCAAGTTTGCTTCCATTGAAAAATATCTGTACCCCAGTCACTTAGGAACGTTTAAAAACGTTTATAATAAAATTATTGCTATACACAGAAAAGTGATGAACTGAGACAAACACTTCGAGGTCTCATTCATAAGGTGTTCGCAAGCACTCGCAACACTTGCATGGCAACTCGCAACATTCGTAAGAAATTCATAAGAAATTCTTATAATGGACGCGTAGACATTCTCAATGATCGGCGGAAATTCGCAACCATTCGTAAGAAATTCATAATAGTACTGTTGTATTATATACTGCCAAAGAACAGAATATTAAATAATATATAAGTGCATATAGTGTCCATACGAGCGGGACTCTATGCAAAACTTATGGAAGACAGTTGCTTCCGCTGTAGAAAAAGATAAACCTGCGCTTCTGCGTATTATAATCAGAAACTGCACTGATCAACAATTAGTCATGGAAAAATTTAAGAATCTTTTGTAAAGCATGATTTATTTTAAACCTTATAACGTGAACAATCGGACTGGTTTTGTAATTTTAGTTACGCTGGTTTTAGCAGTTGTGGCGTCAGCATAATGAAGGTCCTTCGTTCGTCAGTGCTATCATCCTTACCATATGATACGGAAACAAATTTCTTATATTATCTAGAGCAATGTGTCCTTTTTCTATAATGTTTTCTAGTTGATTCATTTTTAGCTCACCTATGCACGAAGTGCAAGGTGAGCTTTTGTGATCATTGAATGTCCGGCGTCCGTCGTCGTCGTCGTCGTCGTCGTCGTCGTCGTCGTCGTCGTCGTCGTCGTCGTCGTCGTCTGTCCGTCCGTCTGTTAACAATTTCGTACAAATGACTTCTTCTACTAAACCAATGGACAGATTTCAGAATAACTTCACAGGAATGGTCCTTCAAAGGTTCCCTTTCAAAGTTGTTCAAAGAATTTAATTCCAAGTAGAACTTTGGCTGTTAAAAAATCTTCTTGTCCAAATATGCTGGCCCGATTTGAAAATTATTTTCCACAAATGTTCCTTAGGGCACCCTCTACCAAGATTGTTCAAATATTTCCGATCCGTTGAAAAACATGGCCACAAGGGGGCGGGGCTTGTTTTCTTTATATGTGCATTGTTAAAACTTTAAAAAATCTTCTTGTTCAAAAGTACTGGCCAGATTTCAAAATAATTTCACAGAAATGGTCCTTAGGTGGTCCCCTTTCAAAGTTGTTCAAATAATTTAATTCCAAGTAGAACTTTGGTTGCTGTGGCATTAGAAAAGGGGACAATTGCCAAATCTTAAAAAAACTTCTTGTCCAAAAGTGCTGGCCCGATTTAAAAATTATTTTGCACAAAATTTATGTTCCTAAGGGCACCCTCTATGAAGATTGTTTAATTATTTCTGATCCGGTGAAAAACATGGCCGCAACGAGGCGGGGCTTATTTTCCTTATATGTGCATTGTAAAATCTTTAAGAAACTTCTTGTCCAAAAGCACCTGCCTGATTTAAAAAAAAAATTGGCACAAATGCTCCTTGGGTGACCTTCTACCAAGGTTGATCAAATAAATCCGATCTGTTGAAATACATGACCACCAGGGGGTTGCTTGTTTTCCTTATATGTATAGAGTAAAGACTTTGAAAACTATTGAAGTTCTATTAAATCAGGTGAGCGATATAGGGCCATCATGGCCCTCTTGTTTATATATTTTCTTAAAAAAGTCCCCGCAAATGTATTGTATGTTGGAAAGGGTAAACCATTAAAAACCATTAACCATTAAAAAATATATCACGACTTTCAAAAATCATTCTAGCCAAACGAAAAATTGCTCATCGTGAATAATATTCTAACGTTATTTATTGATTATATAATTTTATGAATATATTTTCCATGATGGTCTAAATGTTTTCTGCTGCATATTTATTTGTCGTTAGTTGGAAAAGGTTAATTACCTGCATTTTAACCAGATTACAACTACCACTATAATAAACCCAATAGAGCCAAATAAGACCCCCAACACAAGTCCCAAGCTGCTTTTCGTGTCCGTGTTTTTTACCTGGGCTGAAAACAAAGAAAACATAATTGAACCAACATTGTGTGACTCTGCGTAAAGTATCGACCCGATCAGCCTAAACATGCCGCACAGGCTAACCAGGACAGACACTTTTCGCCTCCATTGGATTTTCTGTTTCAGGAATCATTAGTCTATACCTCCCTCCCCCTGAGAAGGAATGTGTCGGTTCGGATTAGCCTGAACACTCTCTATCCGCCATCGACCGTCTGTCGTTAACTATATATTTAAACTTCATGTTGAATCAAGTTTACTTGAGCAGTAAATATATAACAACACCTGTAGCCACTTAGGTAAGTGATATACACGACAGTATAGTATGGTTTTAAGGTGTATGGGATATAGATAATCGGGTCAACATTTAAATAATTGTGTTAAAAGTGGCATTTTGGATTTTAAAACATGCATACACACAGTGTAGGCTCCAATGAGGATGTACGAACAATCAGTGCAAACAGTTAACACATACAACGGGAATTTTTTTTTGAATCACATAACCCGTCTCATATATATTTTCACACAATGCATATGTAATAATACTGTTTATTCAGACTACCGAACGGATTGTTAGGTGTTAGCTGGCTACCGTAGCAGTTGTCAGTTACTCACTGCCAACATAAACGATAAAGGGTTGGCTCCATCAATGATAATGGATCGTTCAGATAACTGTTACAAATAACTATTTAAACTGATTAAGCTACGGTGTTAGGTACATTTTAAACACGCCCTGCTTGACTCAGTAGTGGTAGATCTGTATTGTCCTTGGTCCTTTTTTAACCATTATTCTTAACCCTTTCCCACATACAAATATTCCGCAGCAGACAACTTTGAAGATGTCTACTCAAAATATGGAAAATCTATATAATTGTAGTTATAATTACCGAAACAAATTGAAAACATTGTGGCAAAAGGGGAAATTGCTTGTTTTGAGCAATTTCTTCTTTAGTCGCAATGTTTTCAAAAGTCGTCTGCTGCAGATGCGTTAAAATTCGTCTGTAGGTTGAAAAGGGTTAAATAATTTCGAAAAAATTCTTTATCTGTTTTTCAGAGACATTTTGTGAATTGAGAATTAGAAGTATAATCGTACTTTGCTTACATGATCACTATGGATCCTGAAGTAGAAAACTCAGCCAATCAGACAGTGTGTAACTTGGTGTAAAGAATAAATATTATAATTGCATTTAGCTTGAATTAAGCCACGATTCAATGACAAATTAGTATGGTCTAAACTCCCTAAAAAATCAAACATCTAAAAATCAAAGTAATACAACTTACAAACACACTGCGGTAACGTTCCAGTCCAATTAGTATCGGACCGGCAGGTCAGAACCTCAGAACCGTCTTTAAGATCATATCCATCGCCACACGTATACGTTGCCGTAGCACCGACGGTTGTGGCTGTAAAGCTTACGGTTCCATCATCAATGGAAGCAGGAATTCCACAATCACTCACTTAAATAATTCAAATTATGTATAGGAACCTGATAACGAACACAATTATCTCTTGTGTTTAATGTGTACACAATAAGTACGCCTTTATTACAGATACAATCTGTTTCAATTATAATCTTTCAATTTACACTAACACTGTTTCAATTATAATTAAGACAATTATAAATACACTTACAAATATCAATACATTTACACAAATACATGTACATACAAATATAAATACACTTACAAATATAAATACAGTTACAAATATAAATACACTTACAAACATAAATACACTTACACATATAAATACAGTTACAAATATAAATACACTTACACATATAAATACACTTACAAATATAAATACACTTACAAACATAAATACACTTACACATATAAATACAGTTACAAATATAAATACACTTACACATATAATCACACTCTTTGATAATTAATATAACTATAGCTACATGTACATATGTATATTAGTTCAAGTACAATGTTGTTTCGTGCCATATATACAGATAAACCCAAGAAAAGTAAATGTTACATGAAGAGCATAAAGACATGTATACGTCTAGATTCTCCCGACAACCATTAACTGTGACGTGACAGAGAAAGTAGAATACCGTCTTATTAGGTTAAACACTCTCTGAAAGTTTCAACTGACGTTATGAATTCCATATTTCTTTTCTAAATGATAGTTATAAAAACTTCGATTACAGAAGTTTGAAGAAACTTATTGCATATAATTTTTCATTTGTATCGAATATCATGCATGCACAGGTAGATCACTGTCTACGCTGGGCTAATAGTGTTGGTTTTCTACAGATGTATTTAATGTTTACTGTAATTGTCATGTTATAGCACATTACGCTTACATACATATATGACAGCATTTTACTCTATCATGTTACGCAATGACAATATGATGTTAAAGCGGTCCAACGGAACAAAAAATTCCATTGTACATAAAACTACTCCAGTAAATGAAATAATGTTACCTTGTCCAGATACAGCCGCTATTGCTATAATCACAGATATCAGCCAGAGCTCCGCCCGGCATATGTCTCTACGGATACACGTCAGCAGCTAAAGAATAAAGTAACATTTCGCCACAATGCTACCAAAAGACGTCTACTGCAGATACATGCAAACGTGTCTTTATGTAGGTAACTATACATAATTACCATCACTAAACACACTGATTATCACACCATTGATACTTATTATCCTACATACAAATGCACTTTGACGTATCTGCATCAGATGAATGTTGATACCATTGTGGCAACATTGGACAATACTTTTATTTGAACCTGCAATGCCAATTAATTATATGAAATCAAACTTCCAACATG
Organism: Serripes groenlandicus; assembly: GCA_031761405.1. NCBI lineage: Eukaryota > Metazoa > Mollusca > Bivalvia > Cardiida > Cardiidae > Serripes > Serripes groenlandicus. The sequence continues at coordinate 49,138,946 of JASEVX010000002.1, read as the reverse complement.
TATACGAAATGCGACATACGATAAAAGTAATTGTAGAAAAGGGAATAAACTATTCATAATGGTGCTATAATGGAAGAGCGTTGGGTGTGGGAGTTTGCGGGTTTGATCATTGGCACTCAGGTGTGGTGGGTTATCATTACGACTACTCGCTCGTGTCAGAAAAAAAGGACCAGTAGTATTGGTTACATACCCAGGAAACGCCGCGATATAACAAACATTTTTGAATGCGGCGTAAATCACACTACACATAACTAGATCAACAAGAGTACCCAGCACGAAAAAAAAAATATGCCTTCTATGAAATACGAATACTTAACTTAACTGACCATAAACTGAGTTATTGTGATTGACGATGTGGTTGGCATAACTCAGGTGAGTGATACAGGGCCTGTATGGCCCTCTTGTTAGATCACCTGAGCCGGAGACTCAAGGTGATATAATCTGACCACTCTCTGTCGTCTTTCGTGCTTCGTACGTCCAGTGTCCGTCTGTCGGAGTTTACGTTTTAGCTTTATACAACATCTCCTCCTTGTAACCAATTTGAACCAAACTTCACAGACATATTCCTTTGATAATCTTCTTTCAAAATTGTTCAAAGATTTTAATTCCATGTAGAACTTTTATTGGTGCGGCATTAGAAATAGAGAAAATGGCCAATCTATAATTTTCTTGTCTGAATCCGCTTGACGGATTCCTTTATCATTTGATAGAAATGTTCCAAAGATGACCATCTACATACGTTGTTCAAGCCATATTGATTGGTTGATACACGTGGCCGTCAGGCGTCATATGAAAAAGGGGCAAAATGACAATTTATCAATTCGAATAAAAGTTCTCCTTTGGTTTCAAGATAATGGTTTAGAAATGTTCCTGCAGTGACCTTCTTCATATTTGTTTCCGTGCAATAATGATTGTTTGAAAGCAATAGCATAGATTTGAAAAGGGGAAATATTTAACTTTTAGCTTCAAATGACATTTCCTCCTTATCCACTGGACCAATTCCAACTAAACTTAGTTAGGAATTGTTCAAAGGTATGAATTCCATAAAAATACAAACAAAAAATCTTTCGTTGCCGCTGTATCAGAAAGGGAGAAAAATGCCGTAACTTTAAAATTTATCTTTTCTGAATCCGCTTGTCTGATTATTTCCTAGTAGATAATTTGGTGGTAATTGTCTTTGAGTTAACCTCTGAAAAATGGTGGAAAGACATTGCCGCCTGACGGCATTAGGAAAGAGGCAAAATTACAAATGTCCACTCTTATTAATGTTCTTGCCTGATTTCAAATTAGTTAAGTAGACATGTTCCTCAGTGACACTCTACATAATTTGTTCAAGCCATATTGGTTAGTTGAAAAAGATAGCTTGAAGGCAATAGGTAAAAATTCACTTTTAGCTTTAAATGATATCTCCTTTTAATCCAATGGACGGACAAACAAACTTCGGATGTATGATCCTGAGGTGGTCATTTGTCAAATTGTTCAAATAATTAAGGACTTCTTTACTGCTAAGCTGTTTCATTTGCAGTTCAATCTGGGTCATTTTTATTACTATATTATCACTCAGGAGCTCGAATTAGAGCCATCTTGACCCGTTTGTTTAACCAATGACTCTGGTACAACCTATTTTCTTGAAAGCAAAATACATACTCGTACAAAGATGTTAAATGTTTAGAATAACTATAAAAAAGTTGTATGAATTGCAGATGTCATATTTAGTTTAACATTTTTTTTTGTAATACATATACAATACTCCTTAACTTCTAAACCAAATGTCATGGAGTTGTAAGAACAACCTCGTAACATTTACATTTTCATCCTTTTGCAATTGTTAATAGATTACTAGGTGAAAACATAAAGAATATCTATATATATTACAGTTTGACAAAATCTCAAAATTCATTAAACATTAATAAAATAAAAGTTTCAGAAAAATAATATGTTTTGTAAACTGCATAACTGTTGTTGTGAAACTGTTGTACATTTTACTATATTTAAAAAAAAACGTTAATACGAAATTACTTTTACTTTGGTTATGAAGTTAAAAGAAAGAATTCCATTACATCACCTATTATTATTTAGATGTTTTTGATAATTAAAGAAATAAACAAAAATTCCCTTTGAAATGCAGATACCATAGTTTCACACTAACACAGCAACATATAAATAGGAAAAAGGAAAATAAAAACAAAACAAACGTTGAATAGTAATATAATATCGCAAATCAAAATCGAGTGGTGAAGTCCTTAGAATTGAAATTTCTGTTTAAATATAAGTTACTTTAAAACCCACAATTCAACAAAAGGAAAACATTTCCTATATCGGAAACATTGGTTAGAAAGGTGTCTTGATAGATGTGGTTACAGTTCTTTATCCATTCCCACTTACAGACACATCTGCATTTTTAGGTCGTCTGTTTTTCGAAGAAAAAAAGTCGGGTATTATGATGTACATGTACCTCATAACTCAAAAGCCGTTCAACATTTTCAAATGAAACTTGGTTCTAGGAGCAAAAGCATGTCTATACCAAGTCAAATAACTCTGGCTTTAATAATGATTCAGTAAAACCCCTTTTTGATTTAGAGAAAAGCAGACCAGCGTTGGCGTTCGCTTGCGGCGATCTTGTTTTAAAGAGAACTAGCAAACATTTGATGTATGCGGAAAATAGTTAAAGAACGAAGAAGTGTACATCAACCAATACAATGTCATGTAAATTATGAAAGGGGAATGAAACTATGTCGACAAAGAAAGTATATAAAAGACGTTTCAAACTTACCATGTTTACAGTGGAACTTCACTTAACTTGAGGGAAAGAAGAAACACCACACCACACACACCAAGACACAGTGGAGCGTGATTGAATACGAAGTAACTATTAGCATATTCAATGGTTTTATAAATAGATTTTTAAGCGGAATTCTCCCGAAATACGTAGAATCGTATATATATTGAATGTGGTTTTCAAAATGTTTACAATCATATCACGGCCTACTCATGTGTTTCCTGGCTTTCTCACATCAGTTCCCTACACACTATACTTTTAAAGCAGCTGGCTGGTTCATTTCTACATAGACTGTTAGCCCATTGGTAAAATACGAATGTCGATTGTCACATTGACTTATTTCGAACGTCGGGAAGCTTGTTGGCCGAACTTTTATTCGAACTCACAACCTCTGGATTGACAACCCGCTTCCGACTGAGCTACCGGGGATCGGTGACGAAGGTTTTAACAATACCCCACACACAATAAGTATCATGCAAACTATGGAAAATCTCTATAAATGAAACTATAACTATTGAATAGTGTCGAAAAAGAGTATTAACATATGAACTTACTCATTTCTAGTAATTCCACATTGTGTCACCATTTTCTCCAAAATTCTGCAAATGCGTCACAATGGGTCTGCACGTGGAAGGGCTAACTGATGTAACAAATTATATTTTGGAGACTGTTGCTTTGCAACAGCACTCAGTGGTTACATTTATTGATGATACCTAATATAAATCAAATAACGACAATACTATAAAGTAGTTCCGACGTCTTCAACGATTACTTTAATATGACCCATGTGCAGTAATTGAATTTAGATCAATTGTATATGTCAGACGTTAATATGGTCACAGAGAGAGAGAGAGCGGGGTGTAGGTTAATCTGGTCAGACAGAGCGGGATGTAAGTTAATCTGGTCAGACAGAGCGGGATGTAGGATCATCCGGTCAGACTGAGTGGGATGTAAGTTAATATGGTAGGACAGAGCGGGGTGTAGGTTAATCTGGTCAGACAGAGCGAGGTGTAGGTAAATTTGGTCAGACAGAGTGAAATGTAGGTTAATCTGGTCAGACAGAGCGGGATGTAAGTTAATCTGGTCAGACAGAGCAATATGTAGGTTAATCTTGTCAGACAGAGCGGGATGTAGGATCAACTGGTCAGACTGAGTGGGATGTAAGTTAATATGGTAGAACAGAGCGGGGTGTAGGTTAATCTGGTCAAACAGAGCGGGGTGTAGGTAAATCTGGTCAGACAGAGTGAAGTGTAGGTTAATCTGGTCAGACAGAGCTTGATGTAGGTTAATCTGGTCAAACAGAGCTGGGTGTAGGTTGGTCTGGTCAGACAGAGCAATATGTAGGTTAATCTTGTCAGACAGAGCGGGATGTAGGATCATCTGGTCAGACTGAGTGGGATGTAAGGTAATATGGTAGGACATAGCGGGGCGTAGGTTAATCTGGTCAGAGAGAGCGGGGTGTAGGTAAATCTGGTCAGACAGAGTGAAGCGTAGGTTAATCTGGTCAGACATAGCTTGATGTAGGTTAATCTGGTCAGACAGAGTGAAGCGTAGGTTAATCTGGTCAGACATAGCTTGATGTAGGTTAATCTGGTCAAACAGAGCTGGATGTAGGTTGGTCTGGTCAGACAGAGTGGTATGTAGGTTAATGTGATCAAACAGAGCTGGTGTAGGTTAATATGGTCAGACAGAGTGGGGTGTAGGTTAATATGGTCAGACATAGTGGGGTGTAGGTCAAAATGGTCAGACAGAGCGGGATTAGGTTAAAATGGTCAGACAGAATGGGATGTAGGTTACTAGGGTCAGACAAAGCGGGGTGTAGGTTAACTTGGTCAGACAGATAGGGATATAGGTTAATAGGGTCAGACATAGCGTAGTGTAGGTTAATCTGGCCAGACAAAGTGGGATGTAGGTTAATATGGTCCGACAGAGTTGGATGTAGGTTAAAATGGTCAGACATAGCGGGATGTAGGTTAATAGAGTCAGATATAGTGGGGTGTAGGTTAATCTGGTCAAACAGAGTGGGATTGTGGTTAATATGGTCAGACAGAGCGGGGTGTAGGTTAATTTGGTCAGACATAGCGGGAGGTAGATTAGTAGGGTCAGACAGAGCGGGATGTAGGTTAAAATGGTTAGACAGAGCGGGATGTAGGTTAATATGGTCAGACAGAGCCGGTGTAGGTTAATATGGACAGACATAGCTGGTGTAGGTTAATATGATTTTCTTCAAGGTTGCCTAGTGTCCTAGTCTTTTACCGGACTAAAGCAATGTTCAAACCCATCCAAGATATCAGCCAAACACTCATTCTGGCAAAGGTTCAACAGGCTCATATTTAACAACAGCTGTTCGTAAAACAGCATGCTAGACTTTTTAGCCATTGGATACTATTGTCAACAGTTGTTACCGAGATAGTGGCTTGATAGTATAGTACTATAAATCAAGTTGGATAAGTCTTGTTTGAATAGCGTCTGCTGTTTGTAAGAAAAGGCCTTGCATGCAAAACTTTAACCAGAATTTCTAAGTCAAAAAAGGGCCATAATTCGCATAATAAACTGGTAACAGTTATCAAACATGATTGTTTATATAGGTGTGATAGTTGGGAAGGGTTGTATAAAGTTTCAATGCAATGCATGAAGTAGTTACTAGGTTATGGACTCTTAGTGTCGTTTCACATTACGTAAATGTAGGATAGAGTAATCTAACTTAATAATCAACATAGGTGTGATAGTTTGAAAGGATTGTATAAAGTTGGATGCAATGCATATATACATATTTAATCCCAGGACACCAGACATTAAATGTTCTACTAATAGACAGATTTTTTATATGTGGGAAAAAGTTAATCGGTGGCAGGCGCATATGAGACCTAACCAGGGTACAGTATACATTATGTAACATTACGTAATCATTTCCTGTCACGTTTATTGCTCTATGGTTAATTATGCCTAGACTAAAGATAAGTTGCATGAATTAAGTATTGCGTAAGCGTGTCACACTTAAAATAATTGTCCCTTTTTATCCCAATTAAACGCTCCCGGTTTTTTCGGCGATAGCTGTTTAACCTGGGTTTTGACCTAGATGTTAAACAAATGATCTAGATTGTAGACCACTCAAATGTTGTACTTAATGAATAATGTCGAAGAAATAAAGAAATTGAAACGTTTTGATTGGTTCATAGTTAAGTTGGCGATCCTACGAGAGGCACTAATAAGGTGAAGTTTTAAAATGAAATGTTCTGCATACTAACCTTTAATTGTTTTCCTTAAAAAATAAATTTCAGTGAAAAAAAATCAGTGAAAATATAATATTTAAGAGCAAAATATTTTTCTTTTTTCAAAGATGATAAGTTTTCGGTTATTTATGGTCAATTGAAATTTATATACCTCTTGGGAGCCTCGCGTAATCTCCAGTCATGTAACGGGGTATTCTCGGCCTTGATAATATATTTATAGAAAATGAGGCTGGATGGAGGATGCCGATTAGCCTTTGGTAAACACATAGGTTATTGTTATGATTTAGTAGTTGATACTGGGATAAAGATATAAACAAGGTGATTCCATCGTTTCCGTTTAGTATTTAATAATTTCCGAGAATTTACATAATTTTTGCTGACACGTGGTTCTAAAAAGAAAGAGATAAACAAAAAACGCTCAAGCTACACTCGATTACCGATTCTATATATTTTAAAGAACAATGTTCTAATCGAACAATGTTACAACTGGTTCACGATTATAATGCATTACCAATTCAAGGAGCTGTCGAATTCTTAGATATATACAACATTATTGAGCAAATTTTATAATTCATGAAAAATTACTGATTTGTTTTATTATTAACAAAACCTTTCTGATATTCAAGTCAAATAATATTCCCATGTTCCAGTTCTTAGTGTTTTCTCATATTGATCGCCGTTTATCTTTTTTAAAGATTTTTCTTGTTTATTTCAATGAGGAAAAACCGAAAGCATTGCTTACAAAGAACAATTTCACGTTTTCTTATTTCAATCCCTTTCAAAACAGAACAAACTATTCTAAAAATGTGTAAGCATCATTTAAATGTAAGCCTTGTTCAGTCAAATAGCTCCAGTTTTTGTTATATGACACGAGTGTGTGTATTTGTGTATATGTTTGTCAACTACCTTGCCTGGTGCTTAATTTCCAACAATGAACCATCAAATGGTAATGGTCCTCTGGATAAAAATGGGCTTGTGTGAATGCTTACGAGATTTTTCATATTTTGTAATATTTGAATTCGTAAAAAATACTTCAATTTGATTCATTTACATAGCACAGCATGAAATATATTAACGGTTCCTATGCTTGATTAACAATTTAGTCGAAACATAACTATATACATGGTAGCCTTCTTCGGTAGGCTATTATTGTCTCGCTAGGTCTGATTCAAGAGAAATATGGTGACATTTGGTGTTATCGTTTTTGTGGCGATTGGTTTGACAATCGCTACAATGCTAACAGAAACAACAACAACGAAAAATATTTACATAGTCGGTTTTGAACAATCGGTTGATATTTGTTTTCCTTACTGCAAACTAATTTACTCACATCCGTTATAGTTCCATCATTGATGCAGAGACGTGATTAATAATAATTATGTCAGTACTACTTTGGTACCGGATTGTTACTAATATTTGAGTTTTATCGAGACATTATCTACATATAATTAAAATATGTAAATATTATCTTCGTCATGATTGGGCAGATAATAAATATCATTGCGCGTTCTATCTGCCTTGCAAATAACTGATGATACACAGATCTGGAAATTCCAAAAGGTTCTATAAATAGCGCGCGAGACTAGATGATAAGACTGGATTACAAAGGTTTAAGGATACACGAGGTCAGTGTGTACACACGTTATGTATACACGTCTGCACGTTTTAGAGTCAATTAGCAATCAATGCTGAAAGTGTAGCCTAATTTAGTTTGGAGATCGAGCATTATAATATATGCCTATATTTTTATAAATTGAACAGTTTGGCAAATAGTGAAATTATGCTTTTTGAGCATGTTTGTGTTTGTTTTTGCACTCACATTTTTCGAAGCAGTTTAACAACCTCAGATACATATAAATATACTGTGTTTATATGTCTCTGACAACCCTCAATCATGCAATGTGAAGGGACTAAATTGATTGATTGATTGATTGATTGATTGGGGTTTAAAGCGGTTTTCAACAATTTCTCAGTTATATCACGGCGGCCAGTTCACCTACTCATGCATTTCCTGGTTTTCTCACACCAGTACTCCACACAACAATCGTCCCAAGCAACTGGCTGCTTTTCCACATATACTTAGCCCATTGGTGGAAGACGAATGACGGCATGTCGCATTGACTTTTGTCAATCGTCGGAAAGAAAGTTGGCCGAGCTGGGATTTGAACTCACAACTCCTGGATTGACAGCCCGCGTTGCTACCGACTGAGCTACCGGGGCTCGGCTGGGACTAAATTGAACAGACCTGTTTAATATCGGACATCATTGAAACAAACACCAAACTAATGGATACTGTTTTCTCTCCTTCCTTGATAATTTAGTCATTTCTAAAAAATGTACAAAATATTTTATCTTAATATGGCCCAGCGACCTGGTGAAGAACATGTGATTACCCGAACACTTTAGATTACAAAAAGCCATTATAATGAGCTAAAACGGTAGTCTATCGAGTACCAACTAGATTTTTCATAAATTTGGAATGGCCTAATTTTGAACACATCACGACCAATTTCAGAACGTAACTAAAAAATCACCAAGACAACATTCTGGCAAACTAACATTATTCTACTGTCAAACGATGCAGGGTTGATACATTATCAAATTTACCCGCAGTCATCGCAAGCCCTACACCGATGTACTGCTTGTTACTTTTTCCATACGATCGCCACTACAGTGCCATTGGCGCTTTGATTATTCTTACAAATTACTTAATAAGTTAAAGAACTATTTTTTTGTATTGATTATACTATAAGCGACCAGGTCCGTATCAATATTCTGATTCATACAGGGTATAGCATAGACCCTGATAAATTCAACCTACAAATATAAATATTCGCGCATACGCAATGAAAAGTATAATAAAATGCAAGTTTAACAAAATTAATTAACCAAACAATATGCTGGTATCGTCATTTATTATGTATTACAAGCTTAAAATCTCTTCAATTTCTATAAAGACAAGTGTAATGTAGAAAGAAACGGTATTGAGTGACGTCACACCCAAATATGTCACGTGATAAAAAAAAAATCGATTTTGCCCCGCGGCTGCGGTAAGTTTAAAGCCTTATAAAAGCATAAAAACGAAGAGTTCTTTTTTTTTTTCAATTATGAATGGAATTGTTTTATGCTTAATTTCTTATTCGTGAAGTATCTATGACATGTTGAAACGGTTTCATGCCCACTTTAACCTTACATACTGACAATTTTTATTTGATCTATACACAATTAAAGAAACACTTGTTCTCCTTATAGATATGCACTGAAAACACAAATGACAAACAATAGTTATATTCTGGAATAAGTATGTATTTTAAACAGAATGAAACAAGATTTCTGAAATAAATATCCGTGAAATAATACACTGCAAGTTAAGTTTGTGTGTGTAGTTTATTTTTTTAACAGTATACACAATACAGGTAAGTTTTAGGTGCGAAGAGATTATTGGGGATAATTGGTATGTGAGAAAATTTGCGGTTGGGAAAGAGGGAACAAACTGTTTTAACTAGAAACCCTTCACATTGATATATGATCTTTACCTACCTCTGCGAACAGTGTAGTTGAGGATCAGTGAACACAAATATGGAATCTTATCTTGATCTACTCAATTCACAATTTTTTTTTTTTCTAGAGGATAATTTCTGCATTATGAAGGAATCTAAAATAAATCTACTATAATATCATTCTTGTAAATGTCCACATATAAAGGCCAAATCAATAACAGTCTTAAAATAGTGCGAAAACATCACACGATGACCCAATTTCTTCATGAAACGATATTATTAAAATCTCATTAGAATATTCAGTTCTACTTGTTTAATGACATATAGTTTACTTAAACTATAACGCAATTCTCGTCCATACTATACGCAATGAAGGTCTAACAATTATTAACAAAAACAAACTAAAACGTATGTAGATAGAACTCATTTTGTAAAATAAACTTTTATAGATTATAAATTAAATATATAAAAGATAACCTTCCCATATCCATGCATATTAATCAGGCTGGGCCTCCGCACTGGTAAAGTATCTTGACCTTCAGAGTGATATCTATATATCTAAAATTCGGTACGGGTAAAGATACTGTTCTTTGAGGTGAACGTCTATATACATGCTTTCTTTAACGTTAAAATGTGTCGACAATAGTATGAGCATGTTTTTCTCATTGTATCACACTGGGCCGTCACTGTAATGAAGGAATTTGACCTTCAGTATGATATTTATATACGTCGACACTCAGAGAGGGTACATGAAATTTGATAGCAGACGACTCAAACAAGGTGCGTATTCCACATAAGCAACTTCATTGTTAAAGGGTTATTTTTTTATAATAAATGTTCCAGTATACCAATAAACTTTACAGTATATATATTTTAAAATATTGTATGTATACAATGATGTTTATACTGTTTATCCGACTGATTTAACCGAGACATTTCTGTTCGTTAAAAGTGGAATAGCACGAATCCCCCTTTTGCAATTGTGTCTCTTTTTTTTTTACTTTTGTATATTGTGTTTTGATCTGAATTCAGATATAGTATCAGTGATGTGTTCAAAGATTTCAAATCAAATCCTTTCATTATGGTGAGTTAGACCAAAGACCGAGCCATTGCAGAACCACACACTCTGTATGTGTTAATGTTAAAATAGTCTGTTAATTAAGCCAGTGTTCATTTTTGTGACATCATCAACGATTTGAACTACTTATAACTTACTTTGTTGTCACTATTATCAATATTTGCAGAAGTTTCAACATTTCAAAATTTTGATCACCATCTGAAGTTCAGCACATTTAAGTGTTTAGAATAACTATAAAAGGTTTATGAATTGCAGATGTCATATTCAGTTTATCATTTTATTTGTAAATTTTACTTCTAACACAATTGTTATGAAATTGAAAGATTAACCTCATTACACTTACATTTATATTCATCCTTTTGCAACTGTTTATAGTCTACCAGGTGAACAAAAATATTTATTACATACCTATCCAAATTTTGCATTGAAATTTAAGTGACATAAAATCAATATCAATTTTTAAAAAAATGATAACTAACACTGTGACGATAACACTTTTAGTTTTTTTATATCATCACTAGTGATGATATCATTTTTGCCGGAACTACTTTTTTTAAATTTGGAACATCTTTGGAATTTAAAGTGGGTTTAATACTAGGAATTTAAAAAAACCTGAGACCGGATACTAGGAAAATGACGTCACGTCAGCGGTTTTGACGTCATAACGCTAGTCATTTGGCGCGAAAATAGAAGTAGCAGTATTTGGTTACGTAACATTCATACGCCTAAGGCCAAGTCATTTTTTTTTTTTATATGTTTCTTTAAAATAAAGGGGAGATTTATTCCAGATATATAATAAATAGAATAACTAACTGCATGTTTTTGATATCGAATTTATGTCGCTCGGGAACAAAGGGGTAATTTGGTGTAAAATCACTCAACCTACGCTTTCGTGATTTTAACCAAATTACCCCTTTTTTCCTTGTGACATAAATTCTATATCAAAAACATGCAGTTAGTTATTCTCTATATATTACAGTTTGATAAAATCTCAAAACTCATTAAACATTAGAAAAATACAAGTTTCACACAAACAATGTGTTTTGTAAATTGCATAATTGTTGAAGTGAAACTGTTGTACGTGACATTTTACTACATTACTGAAAAAAACCGTTAATACAAAAGTACTATTACTTTGGTTAGTAGTGTTCAGATGTATTTGATAATTGAATAATAAACAAGTTTTTCCCTTTGACATGCAGATACCATAGTTTCACACTGACACAGCGACATACTGATTGGAAAAATAAAAATAAAAACAAAAAAAACGTTGAATAGTAACATAACATCGCGAAACAAAACCGACTGTCGAAGTGCTCAGAATTGAAATTTCTGTTTAAATATTAAGTTACTTTAACCCGCAATTTAACAAAAGGAATTCGTTTTCTGTATCGGAAACATTGGTTAGAAAGGTGTCGTGAACGATGTAGTAACAGTTCTTAATCCATTCGCAATTGAAGACACATCAGCATTTTTTAGCTCGTCAGTTATTTGAAGAAAAAAGGTTGTAATATTGTAATACCCTTGGCGTCGTTTTCGTCGTCTGCGTCGCCACACAACTTTAACCTTTAAATACCATTCAACATTTCAAAAGAAACTTGGTACTAGGAACAATACGCATGTCTTTACCAAGTAAAATAACTCTGGCTTTAATGACTTAGAAAAGCGATCTGATGATCAGCGTTGGCGTTCGCTTGCGCCCACTTGTGTAATAGAGAACTAGCCAAAATGTGTTGTATGCGGAAAAGCAATAACCTGTGGCATGTCATGTTAATTATAAAAGGGGAATGAAACTATGTCGACAAAGAAAGTATATAAAAGAAGTTTCAAACTTACCATGTTTACAGTGGAAATTCGCTTAACTTGAAAACAAACCTCACCACACAAACGAAGACAAAGTAAAATGTGATCGAATAGGAAGTGCTATGGAGTCTATTAGAATATTGAATGGTTTTATAAATAGACTTTTAAGCGGAATTCACGAAATATACTTGAATAATATATGTCAGCAAAACGTTTACTTGTATTTCAGAGGCACTGAATCACCTACATTTGGCTGTTTGTGGACAGCGACGAAGGTTTTGTTGATTGATTGGGGTTTAACGCCGTTTTCAACAATTTTCCAGTCATATCACGGCCTTCTCATGTGTTTCTTGGCTTTCCCAAACCACTACTCTACACAATATACTGTCAAAGCAACAGGCTGGGTTTTTTCAACAATCATGTAGAATGTTAGCCCATTGGTAAAATAAGAATGAAGATTGTCATATTGACTTATTCTAAACGTCGGAAAGAATGTTGGGCGAGCTGGGATTCAAACTCACAACCTCTTGATTTACAGCCCGCTTCCAACTGATATCTACCGGGGATCGGCGACGGAGGTTTTAACAATACCCCACATGCAATAGATCTCCTGCAAACTATGGAAAATCGCTATAAATGGAACTATAACTATTGAATTGTGTCGGAACATAGTATTAACATAAGAACAATTCCACCTTTTGTCACCATTCTTTTCCAAAACTCTGCAAATGCGTCACAATGGGTCTGCACGTGGAAGGGATAACTTGATGTAACATTTTAGTTTTTGGAAACGGTTGCAGTGCAACAGCACGCAGTGGTAACATTTATTGATGATACAAATACACTACGGTCATGTATTTTATAATGGAAATCAAATAACGACAATACTACACAGTAGTTCTGATGTCTTCAACGATTACCTCAATATGACCCATGTGCAGTAATTGAACTTAGACAATGTTCAAGATCAATTGTATTTGGTATTATTTCAGTGCTTACAAGTATATCTGGTTAGAGAGAGTGAGAGCGGGATGGAGGTTAATGTGGTCAGAAAGAGCGAGGTGTAGGTTAATGTGGTCAGACGGAGCTGGGTGTAGGTTAATCGGGTCAGACAGAGCGGGGTGTAGATTTATCGGGTCAGACAGTGCGGGGTGTAGGTTACTGTGGTCATACAGTGCGATGTGTAGGTAACTGTGGTCAGACAAAGCGGCGTGCAGGTTAATCTGGTCAGACATAGCGGGATAAAGGTTAATCTGGTCAGACGGAGTTGGGTGTAGGTAATTCGGGTCGGACAGAGCGAGGTGTAGGATGATCTGGTCAGACAAAGCGTGGTGTAAGTTAATCGGGTCAGACATAGAGGAATGTAGGTTAATCTGGTCATACAAAGCGTGGTGTAGGATAATCTGGTCAGAAAGGGCGTGGTGTAGGATAATCTGGTCTGAAAGAGCGTGGTGTAGGATAATCTGGTCAGAAAGAGCGTGGTGTAGGATAATCTGGTCTGAAAGAGCGTGGTGTAGGTTAATCCGGTCAGAAAGAGCGTAGTGTAGGTTATTCCGGTCAGAAAGAGCGTGGTGTAGGTTAATCCGGTCAGAAAGAGCGTGGTGTAGGTTAATCCGGTCAGAAAGAGCGTGGTGTTTGTTAATCCGGTCAGACATAGAGGAATGTAGGTTAATCTGGTCATACGAAGCGTGGTGTAGGTTAATCCGGTCAGAAAGAGCTTGGTGTAGGTTAATCCGGTCAGAAAGAGCTTGGTGTAGGTTAATCCGGTCAGAAAGAGCGTGGTGTAGGTTAATCCGGTCAGAAAGAGCGTGGTGTAGGTTAATCCGGTCAAACAGAGCGTGGTGTAGGTTATCCGGTCAGAAAGAGCGTGGTGTAGGTTAATCTGGTCAGAAAGAGCGTGGTGTAGGTTAATCCGGTCAGAAAGAGCGTGGTGTAGGTTAATCCGGTCAGAAAGAGCGTGACGTAGGTTAATCCGGTCAGACAGAGCGTGGTGTAGGTTGATCCGGTCAGAAAGAGCGTGGTGTAGGTTAATCCGGTCAGAAAGAGCGTGGTGTAGGTTAATCCGGTCAGAAAGAGCGTGGTGTAGGTTAATCCGGTCAGAAAGAGCGTGGTGTAGGTTAATCCGGTCAGACAGAGCGTGGTGTAGGTTAATCCGGTCAGAAAGAGCGTGGTGTAGGTTAATCCGGTCAGAAAGAGCGTGGTGTAGGTTAATCTGGTCAGAAAGAGCGTGGTGTATGTTAATCCGGTCAGAAAGAGCGTGGTGTAGGTTAATCCGGTCAGAAAGAGCGTGGTGTAGGTTAATCCGGTCAGACAGAGCGTGGTGTAGGTTAATCCGGTCAGACAGAGCGTGGTGTAGGTTAATCCGGTCAGACAGAGCGTGGTGTAGGTTAATCCGGTCAGACAGAGCGTGGTGTAGGTCATTCGGGTCAGACAGAGCGGAATGTAGGTTAATCTGGTCAGAAAGAGCGTGGTGTAGGTTAATCCCGTCAGACAGAGCGTTGTGTAGGTCATTCCGGTCAGACAGAGCGGAATGTAGGTTAATCTGGTCACACATAGCGGGATGTAGCATAATCTGGTCAGACAAAGCCGGATGTAAGTTAATCGGGTCAGACACAGCTGGGTTTAGGTTAATCTGGTCAGACATTTTCCATCAGCAATTTCTTGTCCGGGCTGTATCTTCCACATGATGAAATGGATTTTGATATTACTTCTCCATAACAAGATGATTTGTCATGCACAACAACCAGACACCTACTATTAAGATCGAGGTCACAATTTGGTCTCAAACGTTTTTCAGACTTTTCCGATGTGTTCAGGCTGTGTCTTCCCCATGCTTAAACGGATTTTGATCTTACTTCAAACACCTATTCTGCATATCAAGATGATGTGTCATGCACATTAATAAGCAACTTACTTAAAATGTCAAGGTCAGACTTGAATACTTTTTTCCGCAATTTCTTGTCAACAAGGCTACAACGTCACACATTTAATCAGGACCATTAGAAGCCCTTGTTACTCTAACGTGAGGTTTAACATAATAATTGGCCTTTCTTTGTTCGGTAAGGGACTTTGTATAGCTATCACTACACAATTAACTTGTTTACATATTGTACTTCACACAAATACAAATATCACAGTGTCATCTGCTTAATCCCTTCTCACATATAACAAACCTGCAGTAGGCGACTTTAAAAACCGTTATGCGAAAATTATGGACAATATTAATGAAATCATTGTGACAAAACAAAGTATCATTTATTCCTTTTGAAAACAGTGTAGCAAAAAGAGATATTGCTCATGATGAACAAGTTGTATATTTGGGACAATGTTTTCAAGTCTGTTCTTTCAATAAACTTTCATCTTCAATAGTTTTGCTTGAATATTTTCAAATTGTCAGCTTCAGATTTGGGTGAAATTAATGTGTCAGGAGGACAATTTTTGTTGTTTTTAGTTTATTCTAACTATCATATAGACTGATACTAAAACATAGAAATGAACCTTCCCACTGACAGACGAATGGTGACGCATATGTGACTGACGAATTTTGAAAACATTCTGGCGAAAGGAGAAATCGCTGAAAGCGAGCGTTTTCTCCCTTTGCCAACAACGTTTTCATTCATTTATAAAAATAGAACTTTCGTTTATTAAATAGTTTCTTACGGGGAAAGGTAAACCAGTATTAACAATGTAATAAAGTGAAACCCCAAACATAAAGAACGTTATATAGTGACTCGTGTTACTTGTTTGTTGAAGATTCCTGTTAGTGGGACAGGGTCTGAAAAGAAACCCCACACACCGATAAAATAATTATATATAGACTCGTGTTACTCGTCTGTTGAAGATTGTTGTGAGTGGGAAAGGGTAAAGAATACAAAAAGAAACCCCACACACCGATAAAATCATTATATATAGACTCGTGTTACTCGTTTACGTCTGCTGGCTAACCTCGTCTGGATCATCTATCATGTATCGGCATGACGAAAACCGTCTTTCGAAGATATTTTTGCCGAGCCCAGGTAGCTCGAACACTGGCGAAGCGGACTTTTAATCTAGATGTTGTGAGTTCGATACCCAGCCCCATACAATGTGATTAATGTTAGGTGAAAGCTATTTTTGCCATGGATGTTTTTTAAATATGTTTAAAACAAAATTTATGAGATATAACGTAATAAAGACTAATTACAATTCCTTCAATCAAAAAGTTAGGCGTCCGGCCGATATACATATTCACTTTAAAGGTGCTGAACTCCAGATGGAGATAAAGATTTAGAAATGTTGAAACTTCTGTAAGTACATGTATTGCTAATAGTGATAACAAAGTAAGTAATAAGTAGTTCAGAACTATTTTGGCAGTAAATGTTGAAAAGCTACAAATTGAAAGCCATGAAAATGTACAAGATTTGGCTTACTGGGTATGTCTACCCAGGAAATGATTATGGTACTGAATATGTGAAAACTCTAATTTTCTGGAATCCAGACAACTTTTGAACAGTTTTAAAACTTGGATTATAATATCTCATTTCTGGAGTTCATCACCTTTAATTATAATACAATACGAAAGACATATTATGGGTGACAAACTCTAAAAAATCAGATATAAAGGACATTCAGTGTTGGCAAAATGTTATAAAATGGAATAGTCTGTGTTTATGTTGAAAGAAGGTTTGGTCAGACCCTTAAATACATACATGTTTTTACATGTAACACGAATGCTTTTTTCGTAAATATATAATTTTTTTGTAATTTATTCATGCGTATTTACGATAAAATATGTTGAAATAATTAGTAAAAATTATATATATTAGATAATTTGAGCGAGACTTACTCTAAGAACAAGTTTATGTTCGTGTTTGTTTATATCAGTTCAAGTAGACGACACAGAAACAGTTATTTGTGTATTTGCATATTACTGGGGATATGTTACTTATCCAAGTATGTATACTATACGATAAACAGATGAAGTATTACACTATCCCTTTCCCACACACAACAACTATGCAGCAGACGGCTTTGAACATATCTAGCTAAACTATTGAACATCTGAATGAAAGTATCATGCACGTTTAGTGTTCAACCATTTCCCACATACAACAAATCTGCAAGAAGGATGTGTCAGACAGTGATGCAGTGGTAGAGCGTCGGCCTCTCGTATCAACGGTCCCTGGTTCAAGTCCCATTATGAGCGGGTCCTGACTTTTAGATTTTTCCACACAAACGGCTTGAGTACTGGTTAAATCTCCAGGAAGCAGACATCGACAGTGATTAATCTAAGCCAAAGGCTTGTTTCGCAATCGATGTAAAATTAGTTTAAACCAAACTAACGAATATGCAGCAAACGAACTTGTAAGCATGTAGACAGAAGTATGGAATATCTCAATAAATAAAGGTGTACTTGCTTAAAAGGGTTTTAATCATTGTGGACTAATTTTGTTTAAAAGTCATCTGCTGCAGATGCGTCAGAAAGCGTCTACAAGTTGTAAAGGGTTAACTACTATATCGTTTTCAAAAAGCGTCAATAATAAAGAACATATCTGTATATAAAAATATAAATCTAAATTTAACTTTACTATTAGTTAATAACTATTTTCAATTATTTTATTTCTGTATGCATATTTGTGAATATCAATTATGAGCTGTGTATGCTTAAGTTAAAAATACAATATCTGTTCTCTTCTGTGAAAAACAGTATCATGAGGGAATCAAAAGTCGTCTGTTGCAGATGCTTTTATTTGTTTGTATGGTGTTTTACACCTTTTTCAAAAAATCATAAGATATATCACGGCATGTCCTTTAAAATGTACCAGTACTACTGGTCCATGTATCCTGACTCCAGCGAGTCAGCCGTAATTTTATTCCCACAGCCTTGAGCGTTGAGCGCCAAGGAGGAAAAGCCATTACTTCCATTTAAAAACAAAATTGGTATCACCCGGCTGGGAATCGAACCTCCAGCACCCGAGGTGGACTGTCTACCACAACACAACCGAGGCGATTGCACATGCGTAAAAATGCGTCTATGAATGGTCAGCAAAGAAATATCTTTAGTGCAGAACCACCATGTTAATGAAGATCCGGTTTTTATATTTCGTGTCTAAAGTGAGAAACTAACTCTAAATCAAACAAAGTCTATTTTGACAGAAATTGGTCGTCATTTTACTACCACATAAAACGCTGCATAGATAACAGACACAGACGATTTAGGATTAAATTACTTCATAATATCATTTCAACACAACAGATCATCAATAGATGGAAAATTACCGATAATAAAGAATGTGTATCTTGTAAGATTACTGAACTTATTTTGGTCGCACATTAAAAACCTATTCAAAATAATACAAAACCTTTTTTCAATAGCTATTGGTTATTGAATTGAAATTTTCGAACATTATGATAATACATGTAACAAGATATTTAGCAGAATCGGCAGCACAAAATACTATTATATTATCAAACTTGTTCAGTCTGAAATGTATTTATGCTCACAATAACTGAAAAAGAACAATTTTTCAGGTTATATCAAACAGTTTTTAACGTCACTTACTAATTTGTAGTTGTATTCTCAACGTTATTATATATGTGCTGTGTATACATGTACATGTAAAAGTGTTGTGTTATTAACTTATTATTAAAATGAAAAATGATTTGAAAAAAGGAAGAGACTTCTGATCACAGTCCGGTCACATACATCCATTCAGACAACATAAGTTCAGATGTTATATTAAGCCATCTAAATACTTCAATCATGGTTTCCCCTTCCAGACTGTTCCATCAAACAACAAGAAGAATTTTGATGCAAAGCATCAAAGACGCCGCGCATGATTTTGAAGCATGACTTAAAGGAAGCAGATGCAGTTCAGTACATTTAAATAACCAGTGCAAGCAGACAGGATGTAAATATTTCGAACAAGAAGGACAAATGTCACGTTATGTTAAACAAGAAGGCCAATGTGCCTATATTGCTCACCTGGCTACCATAGCCTATATAAAAAGGTTACCAAGAGCACAAAGGGTCAATATTGACGTAGGGATTAAACGCTTTATATGCTACGATCTATGTGATATTCAGCATGTGAAGTTTAGTCGTGAAATGACAAGTTTAGTCCTGAAACCATTTGTTTTCCGTTTTGCTTAAAATTCACTGCAACTATAATGTGTCATACAAGCTGAAGTTTCTCAAGTGCTTTTTTTTACTATTAAACTGTTTTAAATCCTCTTACTAGATCCATTAGATAAAAAACAACATACGTGCTTAAATATTAACATAAATTATAAAACTATGGACTTTTCAGCTGTTATACGTGATGTGATATGCACCAAAAAAAAAATCAATAATGATTTTTTTGGTGCATATCAACATCATGTATAACAGCTAAAAAGCCCATAACTGTTTTAGTATATAACCCTCAATTTATCATATTGTTTTAATATTGACCAACTTAAAAGAAAACCACTGGAAGTCAAACGCTGGATTGCATTTAATTATGATCATTCGAACGAGCTTCGGAAGTTTCCGTGGTCATTCGGATCGCGCCTCGGAAAAGTCCGTAGCGTACGGCGGATAAAGGCGAAGGATATTGCTAGGCGGCTCATAGGATTCCCCGATCTTCCCCTATTACTATTTATAAAACTGGTGTATATCAGAAAAAAACGGTGCATATCGCAAGATATTTTTTCTAAAAGGTTACATTTTAGCCAATGAAAAAGCGTCTATTTATAGGTTATATAATACTAAGGTTTATTGTCTCTAGTTATAAGTTAAGCAAAGCGGGAGTATATAAACAATAAATACGAAGTAATTAAAAAAAAGAAGATATTTATAATCAAGATTGAGCATTATGAAAGTTCACATGTATAGTCAACATATAGCACGAATTATTAAGTCGTTTTTGTTTGTTTGTAATGTCACTTTAATCGTTTTGAACATGCCAGTAGAAAAACTGAAAAATAAACAAAAGAAAATGGTCAAGTCAGTTCCCCAAGAGCAAAGAGCGAAAACTAGTTGGTACGAATCGTTCATCTCGAACGAAACATGAAACACCGGGTACGAATCCAATGAATCTTAGAAATCGGATGAAATCATGAAAACAGCGAAGTATTCATAACGGAAGGAAGCAGAGACAACTTAATTACTCTATGGGAACCGATGACACCTTGTCGTCTATTCAATAAGAATGACCAAAAGCGCCAAGCTATGACATGCTGCATTTACAAATAGAACGGGTCACGTTACGGCCATGCCTATTGCATAGTTGGGTTAACGTTGTTTTTACAGTTTATAGAATTATACTGTAATATGTAGTAAATTAAAATGAATCATCATTGATTTTTAAAGATTACCCATTTATTTAAAAATCTCAATATTGTAAATAGGCAAAAAGATCGCCAGAAACTTTTTTCTGGGCTTTGATGAATCAGGTCGTAAACCAAACTATAAAAAGAACGTAGCCTAGAAAGTAAGGGGAAAGTTATTAAGAGCCGTTCTCTATAAAAATCTAAAATTTCTGAAGGGTGGTTCTGGGTGAGGTCATGGATTCCCAAGATTTGTGTGTTACAATACTCTATTGAAGTGGTGTTTATGAAAATAGCACATTTCTTTCATTTTTGTACTCCGTTGCTATGGAAACCAAGGAATCCATTTTGACAGCTCAAATATCAGACCAAATATCTGTAAATAGACCATTTTACTGTCTGTTTTGCTGATAAGCCAGTCATGATGGAGTTCAAATGACAACACCACATTGAATATATACATTTATTTAATAATAATGACCAGTCAAAATATCAATCCATGAAATATATTTTTACTTAGAGCATCATAAAAACTGCTGACTCAGCCCTTTTTGAAAAAAAAAAATATTATGATTTTTGGCATTTTTCAAATGACGATAAAAAAAAATTCCGACGTAGAATTTGAAAATCATTCTGGATCCTAAAAATTTAAACATTGACCTTTAAATTATCAAAAAATTGTATGTGTGTAATTTGTTTACTTAAAAAAAAATTAAGTTAAAAAAAGTCGTGATCGATAGGTAGAAAAAAAGGATTTAGAACAAGATACTAAAATTCAACATCGAGTACATCAGAAATAGGATGTTTTTGGTATTTTAAGGTATAAATATATAAATAGGGTTTCAACTCAATTGTTATGTTGTTCCAAAAACTTTTTTAAAAATGTAAAAAAAAACTGCTGAGTCAGCACATTTCAGCCAAAATTTCTAAAAAAAACAGAATTTTCGGGTCTATATTACAGATAAGATAGACACAATTTGGTTCCAATCAAAACATAACATTAAAGAAACGCCTTTAATCAATAGAAATTACAAGACCAAACATAAATCCATGAAACTTGTTTTTTCTTAGAATATCATAAAAACTGCTGACTCGGCTCTTTTTGAAAATATGCTAAAATCATAATTATGGGCAATTTTCAAAGGCCAATAAAAAAATATGCTGACTAACAATTTGAAAATCATTCTGGGTCTTAAAAATTTAAACATTGACCTTCAAATTATCAAAAAGTTGGATGTTTGTAATTTGATTACTTAAACAAAACTCAGTTAATATAAAGTGGCGATTGATAGGTAGAAAAAAAGATTTAGAAGATAATGAAATTTAACATTTAGTACATCAGAAATATGATGTTATTTGTAATGTTTGGTATAATTATATAAATAGTTTCAACTAAATCAGAAAGTTGTTCCAAAAACATTTTTAAAGATGTGAAATAACTGCTGAGTCAGCATATTTTAGCCATGAGACATGGGTTTCTGCACTTATATCTAAATTGATTTGCAAACTGAAATTACATTGTAGTAGTGCATGCAGAGAAAATGGGTCAAAGAGACCTTATTGATAGTTAACTTGTTGTACTACCCAAGACCAATCCACATGTGAAGTATCAATACAATTCCATATATATATATATGTAGTGCCCGAGATATAAACCTATACACAAACTTAACATTAGTAGTTCAATGGGAAAATATAGGGCAAACTGACATAATAAGAACTTCAGTGAATTTTGTTGAATTTTCCATGACTTATTTACATGTCTGACAGTCAAGTATCAATGTTATACCATTCAAAATGTCTGAGAAGTTGACCTACATGCCAAAAATAAAGACAATTGGGTGTAAGAATGGACAAGGATAAATCTATATATATGTTTCACTATGTGATCGTTTCACTATGTGATCTAGGTATAACGAATCTACAAATAAATCACAAGCACTTATTATATTGAATAATTGAAAGCATGTCCCTAGAAGCCAGGAGTTAATTCAACTAGAATTGTTTTTGAAACAAAAACAGATGTCTCCCCCACAAAAAACAGGCTCAAACCTTAGACCTTCAATCGTGACCTTGACCTTGAACCGGTATGGTCGGGACATGGGTTCTGCACATCGCCTTCATGAGATGAACATCTGACATAAGTTTCATGAAAATCCTTCAAGCCATCTTGGAGATATGGAGCGGACACGAAATTAGAGCTCAAACCTTGGACCTTCAAGTCTGACCTTGACCTTGAACCGGTATGGTCGGGACCTGGGTTATGCACATCGCCTTCATGAGGTGAACATCTGACACAAGTTTCATGAAAATCCTTCAAGCCGTCTTGGAGATATGGAGCGGACACGAAATTAAGGCTCAAACCTTTGACCTTCAAGTCTGACCTTGACCTTGAACCGGTATGGTCGGGACCTGGGTTCTGCACATCGCCTTCATGAGGTGAACATCTGACACAAGTTTCATGAAAATCCTTCAAGCCGTCTTGAAGATATGGAGCGGACACGATTTCGGACAGACAGACGGACAGACAGACAGATGCCCAGCACAAAAACAATATATCTCCCCCTGTAATCAGGGGGAGAAATAATTAAAAACCTGAATAAGAGTTATGCTTAGGTCTATGATATTTAGATTACACAAGGTAAATGTACATGTAGTTACACTATTTACTCAGCATGTAAAAAATATATATATAGGTTATCTAATTGTTACCAACATGGTCACATTTTCCTACACATAATCAACGTCAATATGCCCATAAAAAGTTGAAGTTTCAACAACCTAATTTAAGGTCACAATCACCTAATTCTACCTTGATGCTTACAGACTACAATAATGAATATATGTACCTGTATTCAAGTTTACATGACCATTGTACATTTAGTTGCAGAAATAATAATATGACAATACTAGAGGTCACCCCTTATATAATCACAAGTTTTTCGACTATTTTGCCCCAAATTATAACAAGAGCTGTCAAAGGACAGCAAAGCTCGACTATTATAAAAGCTTAATCATCAGGGTGAAAAAAGAGAGAACAAAATATAGATGAAAAACAATGTGAGAACAAAATAAGTTTGTTTAACTTATTTTTTTCTCATATTGTTTTTATCTATATTTTGTTCTCTCTTTTTTGTTACCCTGATGATTAAGTTTTTATAATAGTCGATATAGCTTTTAATTTTAAACTTCCTTTAATTTGTTTAATTGAATCAACGCCAGGAAGTTTAAAATTAAAAGCTATATCATAAATAGTTATTGAGTAATTGACACCTTCAGTACGTAATATCAGTAATATTAAGCTCAGAGATATTGAACTTGTTATAAAAAGGTCATGACATTGAACAAGTGTATAAAGTTTTAAAGCATAGCATACATAGTTATTGAGTTAATTACACTTATGAAAAAATTGAACCGAAATTTCTAAGTTTAAAATTAAAAGCTATATCATAAATAGTTATTGAGTAATTGACACCTTCAGTACGTAATATCAGTAATATTAAGCTCAGAGATATTGAACTTTTTATAAAAAGGTCATGACATTGAACAAGTGTATAAAGTTTTAAAGCTATAGCATACATAGTTATTGAGTTAATTACACTTATGAAAAAATTGAACCGAAATTTCTAAGTAAAAAACGGGCAATAATTTCATTAATATTAAGTTCAGAGTTATGTAACTTGGTATATAGGGTCACCTTATGACATTGAATAAGTGTGTGAAGTTTGATAACTATAGCAATCATACTTATTGAACTATTTACATTTACAAAAGTTTAACCAGAATTTCTAAGTATAAAAGGGGCAATAATTTCAATCAAATTAAATTTAGAGTTATGGAACTTGGTATATAGGGTCACCTTATGACATTGAATAAGTGTGTGAAGTTTGAAAGCTATAGCATACATAGTTATTGAGTAATTGACATTTACCAAAAAGTTTAACCGAAATTTCTAAGTCAAAAAGGGGCACTAATTTCATAAATATTAAGTTCAGAGTTATATAATTCAATCCTTTCAAAACTTGAAGTATGTTCATAAATTCAGGACTTCCTGTCTCATGTTATTGATTTCTGTTTCTTTTCTTGCTTGTAGATCATCCTCTAGGTGTTTGTTTTGCTTACACATTCTAGAGAAGAAGCTTGTTACTTGCTGCACAGATAATATTTCATCATAAGCAAACCTCCTTGTGCCATCAGAATTTTTGACATGAAGCATACTCTCTGAAACATTAAAGGGGTCTTCCTTTCTTCCCGTTTTTAGGCCTTGATTAAACTTTTCAGTCAAGTAATCTTTTTGGCTTTTGTTGAACCGCTTGGACTTTCGTTCTGTCTTGAGGGCCCAACCAAGTGTCAGGTTATTCTCTGCCCCTTCCGTCGGTTTGGTCTCGGCGGACAAATTTAGCACACCTCTCAGAAAGGAAGAGTCTGATAGATTTTCATAATACTTTTTCTTTGTGATGTCAGAATTCACACCAGAATTAAACTCAATTTCAATTTGACATTTGCCAACAAACTGATGATTCAGAAGCTCCCTTTCAGTGGAAAACTCTTCTGTACAGCCGTCAATTGTGCACTGGATTTGTACATTTTCCGTGTCTGTTTTTGTTTTAGGCAGCTGGTGAAAGGTAATATCTTCAGGTTCCTGTAGTACTGTGATGTATCTTGTGTTGATTGTTGGAATCTTATCCTTCTTTATCAACAAGCCTGAAAAATGAACATAAATGCACGTTTATATATCAGTAAAGTTTGCATAAGCATAAGAAATAAGCCAAAACAGTCAAACCAATGGGACAACTTAGTTGTGTTTTGACAGACTGGTAAATCAAGGCAACACTAGAAAACCTAAGTCATAAAGGGCCTCAGGTTGGCCAGTATGTACATTAACTCAGGCCATGAAAAATTGAAAATGCTCACTTAGAAAAGAGCAATTGCTGTTATAATGACGTGTATAAATTGTGTTCTATTCAGTCAAAGGAAACTTGAATTATCATACAGCATAGAAGATGTGGACGGAATGTCAGAGTGATAACTACATGTATAAGAGCACTCTCTTAAAGTCACTGTAATCTGGATGCTGACAAACTACCATAGAAGCCTACTACATATAGTTGTTAAGATTGAGATACGGCTAAGTCTGGTTTTAACCTATAAACCCTGTCTATTAACTGGTCTATTACACTGTGATGCGGACAGGCTGCTATAGATGTACATGTATGCAAGCTTACATGACCCTAGTACATACAGTTTTCAAAAGATGTTCATGGCAGAAAATGGATGGACGTTATTGTTACAATACTCAACTAACATTAGTTACCATGATTACTAAAGGGAATTAATAACATGCATGTACCTTCTCCAATACCATGAGCTTTCCATACACGTATGCCTCCTTCTTCAAAAGAGAAATTTGAGTACGAGGCAATAGCTGGAATTCCTTTGACGTGTTCCTTTTGAGAGGTGAATTCCACAACACTTACTCTGTATTTTACTGACTTCATCATTGTCTCTATACCCTAAAATTAAAATAAATGTCTTGACAAAAGAAAAGTAAGTTACAATAGCATCAATGAGTAATCAACTTCTTTTCTAAAAACCTGTAATATAATTTCACCCGATCTGTCATCCTTGTTTTTAGGAGTAAAGATAATCATGTATTTTATTTCTTCTCCATGAGCTGGAGAAATATTTGTCTACTTATGTTTTCTGTGTTTACATGTATTCCTTTTGTTATTTCCTGTGTATTTTAGTGCTTGTATATTTTGTTTTTGGTCTTTGTCACTAGTCTATTGATTTTTCCGATATTACATGAAAAGGATACACTAGTCTTGGTAAGATTTCTTATTTCTCCAAAGCAGGCAAGCCCTTGTTAGAGAACCAGAAAACTTACACTTTTGGCGTCTGAGATTTCAAGATTTAATCCATAATTTTTTTCATGAAATGAAATTAAAATAGCAAAACAATCGAATAGGGTTGAGGCTTATTGTTGTGAAAAAAAATCATTCAAATATATCAAAATCAAAGCAAATTTGTATAGGAAACAGTGAAGGTCACATCATATTTTTTGCCAAAATTAATACCTTTTTCATTGAAGATGCATTCAGTACATCATTTCCCTGATTGATGTATCTTCGTATAGCTGATTTTAAGGTTGCTCCAGTCCTGTCGCATGGGCCTTTACCATTTTGGGATTCGCAAAAGTCATATGATAAAACTTTCTCATGTCTGCTTAATATGGACATCATTTCTGTCGACTTGTAACACCCGGCATTGTCAGACCACAGGTGAAATTTGGAAGAGTCTTTGAACTTTAGAATGCTGTCTATGACATCGAGAATAATAGCTGCTGTTGTAAGACTATCTTGAGATATCTGAGAGTCAAAGATATGGACAAAACCCAAACTTTCAACCATGGCATTAACTTTCTGGAATGCCATTGTGATATGCCAAGGTAAACCACGCTTTCCAAACCAATCTGTTTGGTCTTCTCGATATCGTTTGGGAAGATATTTCATCGACCAGTCACATATCAACAAGACTTCATCTTCACTCATAGTGTCAAACAATACACTTTTAGCACTGTCTTGGTTCTTGCAACGAACGAGATGATTCTTCAGATTGGTGATGCTTTGTATTGCTTGGGTACCTTTGGTTTAAACAGTATGTATTAGATATATTTACATACATTTGATCAAAATAGCAATATATACATAGGATTTGAAAACAAGCCTTTTATATACTTTTAAAAAATGCTTATATAAATTCATTTCCTGTGGAGTCAGGAATTATGAAAGCATATAAAATGTCAACAGTTTAGTTATAAAATATTTATTCAATAAATGATATTTTGATTTTAACTGTAAATAACCAATTTTAAAGTAGTATTGAAACTAGTAATTTAGATACTGCAGTTCACTGAAAATAAAGATCCGATGTTGCCCCTACACACACTGATTATCCCTCCATTGCTGTGAATTGCTTTGAGGCTATGATAAATCTTTGAACTTGTAAGAATATAAACGTAAATTCATTAGATGGTTAAGTTATCTGATCCGAAAATAAGGTTGTTATATGTAAGGGACAAGGTAAGTTGCTAAACATAGTTTGTCTTAAGGCGTTATAAGATGGGTATAGTGGAATTGAAATGACCTGTCAGTAGTACTTGACCCGTGTATCGATTTTTACTATTGTGCGCGGAACCATGAACAATAGATGTATATGACAGGTTAAATAATGTAAACAATACCTTTGAAATTAAGATCATTCAGTTTTTTCTGTCCTTTCTGCATTGACTTGGACGGCACATTGGACTGTCTTGAGAAGGGAGGAAGTTGAATCTTTCAACTGCTCACAGGGAACACATACATGAGTGTGGTTGTGCTGACATCTTTTTGAAAATTCAGGACACAAAGGGTCACTAAGAGCATAAATTTGGCAATGATCTTGGACTTCACAGCTCTCTGATAGATGAACCTAAGAGAAAAAGAAAACATAGGTTATTTATAAATGCATGGTTTGCCTGGTTGTGGCACAGAAGATTAAGCCGCTGCAGTCTTGATAATTAGTGTTACCCACTTTCGAAAGGAACCTATCTTTTATGTAGGAAAACATTCTGACCAAGTTTGATGAAGATTGGGAAAAAAAAGTGGTCTATATCATGTTCACACAAGGTTATTCTATAATTTGACCTAGTTTTTGACCCGAGATGACCCACTTTCGAAAGGAGCCGAGGTTTTATGAAGACAAACATTTTGACCAAGTTTGATGAAGATTGGGTAAAAAAACAAGAGGGCCATGATGGCCCTGATATCGCTCACCTGTGTCAATAGGCTTTTAGAGGTTTTAACATAAGTTGACATTTTGACATAGTTTTTTTAAAATCGGGTCAAGGTTATTTTAGAAATTTTGGCAGAGAATAACCCAATAATCATTCCTGTGAAATTTTAATTGAATCGGACAACTGGTTACAGAGAAGTGGGATTTTAAAGGTTTTTAAATCAGTTGACCCGGTGACCTAGTTTTTATCACGTCAAGGTCGTTTTAGCAATTTTGGTAGAGAATCACCCATGATCATTCCTATGAAATTTCAATGGCTTCCAACAAGTTAGGCTTTTCAAGTTTTAGCAATTTTAGTAGAGAATCACCTGAGGATCATTTCTGTGAAATTTTAAAGATATTGGATAACTGGCTTGAGAGGAGTAGGCTTTTATAGGTTTTTACATATGGAATTGGATAACTGGCTTGAGGAGTAGGCTTTTAAAGCAAAAGTTAACGGACGGACGGACAGACGACGGACGCAAAGTGATCACAATAGCTCACCTTGTGAGACTTCGTCTTTCAGGTGAGCTAAAAAGTGGTCTCTATCGTGTTCAAAAGCAATTGTATATATGTGACATAGTGAGCTTAAAATGCACGGACAGACAAACAGACGGAAGGAGACATCCACATTTAAACTCATGTTGCACAGAGCACAAAAGTCAGACACTAACAGGGCCAAATTGTGGCTCTCCCAAGTCTTCTTTTTGAAATCATATAAAGTTAATCTATTATTCTTGCCTTAAAATCTGTTTTGAGATACTGTTTACACTGTAAAAGTAAGGATGTTGCATCTTTGCTCTGTTGTAGATTCAAAACCTCTATTTGCACAAGCTCGTCTAAAATATTGGACAATGTGGTGAATGCTCGACTTCCTTCGGCCACAAAGTAGTCAATTCCCTCTAAACTGGTTCTCACTTTTGCGCCACACTGGGCAATTATTCTGTACATTGTACTTTCACCTGCAAAATAATGTAAGTAAAACTATTATTTAAATGAAAAGCTGGACTATAATTTTGATACCAAATACCAAAAGATGTTCAGTAGCATTTTTGGTGAAATTTCTAAGTTTAAAGAGGAATAACTCCCACAAAATTAGACTGATTCAAAATTCAATGTTTCAAATGGCCAGGTGAGAGGAGATATTGTTCATATTTCTGTTTTGGTTTTGGTTTTAATTTCAAGAGATACAGGCATCTCACAGGAATCAAACTATATATTCACTTGTTAACATAATATATGCAGTATAATTTCACTAGATACATGTTTATTATAGAACTTTTGAATCAATTCTTTCTATTATTCCAACATATTTTTGAACCAATTTAAAAATACCCATTAGATGTGTCTAAAAGTTTGTAATAAGTGTAGAAGACATGCCTATTTTCAGTATTTTGTATCTTTTTGTGTCTTAAATCATGTTATACAATTTATTGATTCATTAAGGTTGTTTTTTTCAAACAAACAACAGAGGTTTTTTAACAGTAATAACATTGGTTTCTCCCTTTTCG
Organism: Serripes groenlandicus; assembly: GCA_031761405.1. NCBI lineage: Eukaryota > Metazoa > Mollusca > Bivalvia > Cardiida > Cardiidae > Serripes > Serripes groenlandicus. Next base: position 49,108,941 of record JASEVX010000002.1, on the reverse strand, counting down.
ATTACGTCACCCCATGGTACAAAATTAAAACCTATCCCATACTGACGCCGCGCTTCCACGCGGCGTCAATGATATGAATTCTTGATATAATGATACCGTCTCACCTACAATGATATGACAGCAAACACTTTATCGATGCTTGGTGGAAAATAAATCTAACTCAGTATGCATTTTGAAACCAACCCTTGCACAATGCTCCAGATGTTTGTTTTCTGACATCTCAATTCTTCTCGCTTCGAGGTTGGTGGAAAGATCACTAAGGTATATGGATTCATGCTATTTGGTTCTCTTGGAGTGCATGGTAAAGGATAATAATATATCCCAGATTTTGACTAAATTATCATAATAACAAAAGGATTTGACAGCCGCTACAAGCGAAAATGGTTCCAGTTCGGTCACGAAAAAGGTGCATGCATGTGTGCAATTCAAGTATTGCTATGCTTTGTAGATTTGTGTCAGATGACACAGCCGAGCCCAAGTCGTCCAGTCTTTAGCGACGCGGTCTTTCAATCCAGGTATTGTGAGTTCGAACCTCAAATTGGCCAACAATACTTGACAATGTTCAGTAAGACATGCGTCATTCGTCTGCCACCATTGGGCTAACATTCAATGTGAAAAAGTAGCCTATTCCTTGGCAATGCCTTGGCAATGCCCGGCATGCTTTGGCTGATCCGGGTCGATATTTTACGCAGAGTCCGTAATGTTTGTTTTCTCGCGGAACGACTCATTTGTAAGTGAATTGGTCGCCGTGGTATATCTGACTTATTTTTTACAACATAAACGTCGTTAAATCCCACTCAATCAATACGATGGTACATCTAGAACTATATGAAACTCCGGTGAAAAATGAAGGCTGCTTCTAGACTGTCCGTATACACACATATTTTCATTTTACGAAACCAAAAGAAGAACCTCCACTTCGCCTGAAAAGTTTCTATAGCTAATATTTACGAATATCTTATTCCGTGACACGTTTTATTAGCTAATCGGAAATGAACATCTTGAGACAATAACCGGGAATGATGTGAACATGAGACCAACGAAATGTCATATTTTTTTCTGATTTTATGATCAGTTGTAGCTAAATCAGGATATAACAATTATTAGTCAGACGGGAAAATGGTACTTTATTTTTATGTTTGTGCGTATAACTTCCTCGTGCGTGTTTCGATTTCTTTATCATTTTGATTTCGACAATCGGAGTAGAAAATAGCCATAATGGTTTGCAGACGAGATAGATGAGATTTTCTCCTCTGATTTGTATGATCAGTTATAGCTTAATTATGATACGTCGATTATAAGCTTTACCAAATCAAAGCACTGAAAGCACTGAAGCTGTATGAGTCTTTAGTAAAATAGGGTTTAACGAGCCGTCAGCTACTTAAAGCATATATTAAAGCATGAAAGGAATGTTGCAGACTCAATTGCAAACTTTTTTTCAAATCAATTGTAACGCCCAACATAATTATTAACCTACTACATTTTCAAAAACAAGTCTCGGAAAAGGGTCAGCTTTGTATGTAAACAAAATGGCCACAGTTTTAGACGGATTAAAAGAAACTAATCGATGCTTAGCCCGAGAAGAAAGCATTAAAAGGTCATGGTTTAATTGCCTTCATTATCAGTTATGTGAGTTGCATGCACAATATGTTATGACGAATCATCAGCAAAAAGGCGTGATATGCTAAGTATGTTTTCAGTTATATCATTATAACATATTGATTGGTTGATTGGGGTTTAACGCCTATTCTAACAATGTCTCAGTTATATCACGGCGGCCAGTTCACCTACGCATGCATTTCCTGGTTTTCTCACACCAGTACTCCACACAACAATCTTCCCAAGCAACTGGCTACTTTTACACATAGACTTAGCCCATTGGTGGAATAGGAATAACGCATGTCGCATTGACTTTTGTCAATCGTCGGAAAGAAAGTTGGCCGAGCCGGGATTCGAACTCACAACCCCTAGATTGACAGCCCGCGTCGCTACCGACTGAGCTACCGGGGCTCGGCATTATAACATAAACAAGGAATAATGAAAGGCCCCATAACAGAGCCTTTATGTACCCCTGTATGTATAGTTATTATCCCCCTCTTTTTCGAAGAATTTGGTTAGTCCGTCTGTCTGTCTGTCTTTTTCTGAAGCCCACCCACCACCCTTATAAAGACACTTAGATAAAAAAAAAAAAATGTTTTTATAACAGGTATCTCATTTGCATATTAATGTTATTCATTCCGTAAAAAGGTGGTTAATTACGGAATGAATTGCATACTTGTGGGGTGCACCCCACAAGTAAACATCAAAGGAAATAACCCCACAAGTACACTCCCATGAGTTCGTCCGTCCGTCTGTCTGTCTGTCTGTCCGTCTGTCTGTCTGTCACACTTCGTTTCCGTGCAATAACTACCACAAATGTGAACCGTTTTTTTCAAACTTGGTAACAAGGTTAAATGCCTTAAGGGCTAGCCAACCGATCGTCAGTTTCGGCGGACTTTAGTCGGTGGAGTTATGGCCCCTTAATTACCAACAAATGTCGTTTGTTGCTGTTTCCGTGCAATAACTGCCACAAATGTGAACCGTTTTTTTTCAAACTTGGTAACAAAGTTAAATGCCTTAAGGGCTAGGAGAAGATCGATCGTCACTTTCGGCGGACTTTATTCAGTGTAGTTATGGCCCTTATTTAAACCAAAAATGTCGTTTGTTGTTGTTTCCGTGCATTAACTGCCACAAATGTGAACCGTATTTTTTCAAACTTGGTAACAAGGTTAAATGCCTTAAGGGCTAGGCCAAGTTTGATCGTCACTTTCGGTGGATTTTATTCGGTGGAGTAATGGCCCTTTAATTAACAAAAAATGTCGTTTTGTGCTGTTTCCGTGCAATAACTGCGACAAATGTGAACCGTTTTTTTCCTACAATATTTCCTGCAAGCGGGGAATATAAATTTTATAAATTTGCTTGTTGTCCTGCATTTGGCATTGTCTACACTTACAGATTGTTGTCGGTTCAATAAGTAATTGTCAAACCAGTCTTAAAGTGGTCCATCAATTCAATTCTGTTTTGATTTAAATAGCAATACTTTGTGCCAATTTGGATATATCACAGAATACCATAAATATATTTTGTTGAGCATCAATGGACGAAACGATTTGATGGTAGATGCTAATCAAGTGATAGACTGTTGAGTGACCTTTTAGATACCCAGACTGGAGTGGGTGAATTAAGTGATTTCCTAAATATGGTTCTAAACTTGTTAGTATACACACCTTTCAAATATTTTACCTACACAAATCAATAATAATACTGGACGATAATTCCCAAAAGAAGATTGCTCTCCTGTCTTATATAAAGGTAAAACATTTGATTGTTTCCATTAAAAAGGGAATATTTCAGATTCAAGCGATTTATTATATAGTATACTCAAATGTTTAGCAATTGTAATGTTTGTTGCTTTAGTAATTCGTGACAAATTAAGTCTAGCCAAACTGCTTTATAAGGTTGTATAGTACTGACAATATATTTTATATCTTGAGCACTTACGTGTGAGTTTAGTTTTTTCAACAATTTCGGGCAATTCTGTTATAGAGTCGTCAACATTTGATATAGAAGCAAAAATAATTGGCCTTTTCTTCATCTGAGAAAATAAGTTTCTCGACTTTATTGTCTGTTGTCTTTAAAATAGGAATGGAATTCGATTTCTCGTTACCCTTTATAAATTTCGCAAACAAGACCAATATTGTTTAGGGTCGTTCATGAGATTACTTGATAGTGACTCATCAATATTAAAGAAGTATCGTTGTTTTGCTGATTTAATAAGATTGTTAACTTTATTACGAAGTTTTTTATATTTTAACCAATCAGAGGGCCGTTTGAGTTTTTCTGCAAGCGATTTTTGCCTATCCCGTTTCCTGGAAAATGTCCATATTTCAGAATCGTACTATGAAAATCCCCTTTAAATGATAGAAATTTACATTTCACTATGAGCAATTTCAGCTTTTCAAACAATGTTATCAAAATACGTCTGCTGCAGATCTGTCAAAATGTGGCGTCTATTTGTGGGAAAGTGTTACCGTGAAATGACAACAGTTGTCAATTCCCCTAAGCGTCTCTTTAATGCATTTGGCTAGCGTCTAACGATTTCGTCGGTCCATATATTTTCGTTCCAGACCTTTAGTAACAAGTTTACTTTTCCCTAATTCATTTTAAAGTCAATTAACAAGGCGATGATGCGTTAAATTATAAAGTGCATCAAATAAATTTGGCGCCAGGAAGCGGCAGCGAAAGTGATTGATATAAGTTAAAGCAAAAAAGAGTTCTGCATATGTACTTTAACGAATCTGCAGCACACGATAGTTGCAATCATTGTCGCAAACGAGGAAGTTTCTCATAACGGGCATTTTGTCTCAACTTAATCCTTTCATGTATAGATATTTTCGAAAGTTTTGCCTGAAAGTGGTAAAACTTTGTGTGTTTTGGACAGGGATAATTCGTGTTAAATGATAAAACTAGATTTTACAAGAATAATACTTGGAATCTAAAAGGTCTAGGTAAAAGTAGACAACAGTAGATTTTTGCTCAAAAATATATATATTTGATTTCGTGTGGTATCCAAAATAATCGTTAATTGATAATGATCAATTTCAATTGTTGTCACAAAGTTTTCAAGAATCGTCTGCTGCAGATGCGGGAATTAAACCTTATTCATGTGGCTAAGATTTCAGTGTTATTTGAGAAATACTGACATGCACGTGTATAAACCGATCAGTGCGTCTTCTTATCGTAAAACTCTCGCTTACATGTACCATCAGAAAGTACCAGGTATATTAAGCCTAACTCGCTGGTATGCAATCTGATCGGTTCTGATTATAGTTTGTAAAATGGTCAGACAACTTAACGCATCATCGAATTGCTAAGGAAATGTCAATTCGGTAATCAGACAGAAATAGTTCATCACGCCGAATCAATATCCACTATTTACTTTGAAAAAAAGAAAACCTTAAAATGATAACGAAATGTCGTGGGTTTATATGGAATTCAAAACCAATCTATAGATAGCATTCATTGGAATCAAGGGAATCAAGGCATTGCCTTATAATCCATCTGTCGTTAACTTAGAAACACTAGGCTTACCAAATTATGTCTATTTGGTTGAAATGTTATGTTATACAAAGTTATCAATATACTTCTTTTTTCTTCAGAAAATCTCTAACCTATTCTGGACCAAAGATTTGAATTGATATTGCCTTAATTCGAACAGTGAATTCATTACATTATTTTAAGACATTACATGTAGTATGGAAATTCTCTGGTATTCTTTTAAAACTGTTATATGAACCGATTTGATTTCATTTTAAATTGTTTATACGTCTTGTGTATGCTTAACACTATGTATAAAAATGTATCGTTTGTTCTGAGGCACACATGAAAGATTGGGTCAGTCCATATGTATAGCCTTATACAATAAAGACATTATGATTAACTGAATGATAAAGTCATGAAGTAAATTAGTTTAGATGAGTTATGTTTATACACGTTAATAACTTTTTGAAAAGTCAACACATAAATTACCCTGTAACATTTACAGAGTCGTAGTTACCTGTGTTCACGTAACACATACAACTCTCGTAAAACGTTATTCATTTATCTATTTATCTAACAATGGTCGATTTATCTCCCATTATAGGACTTCCGTTGACAGACACTTTGTACATTTGATGTCTGTGTACCAGAAAAACGCGTGACAAATTACACCATTAACTTGGAATTCTGTCTGTACCGAATACTATTTGTTCTCATTTCGATCCTTTTATAATTATTGCCACAGCTCTTGATAACGTGAGTATTTCAAATGAAAAACAAACTCATTAGACGCTATAACCCTATGCTAAAGGTTTCTTAAAAAATAAAAGCGCCATTACTTCCATTTTTAAAGTATTTGGTATGACCCGTGATCTAGGAATCCATCGTGACAGAGTGGTTAGTTTTGAGGATATTGAACCGTTCTTCCTGCGTTCGACCACTTCTCGCGGCAGTCATGATGAAGTGCTCTTGAGCAAGGCACGTGTTCTTACCTAGTACTGGTTTTGATTTACTAGGGATCATGAATAAGTCAACTGTCGCCATGTTGTAACCGATATAATGATGAAAACACGAGATCCCACTAAAGAAATGGCCCGTGACTATATCGATATCTGTAATACTGGTAAAAAATATTTATTGTACAATTGTATGGTACTCTTGTACACTTGTATGGTACAGTGGATAAGTGATTGTTTCGGTGTGAGATTGAGTCACATAAGATTTTGCGGCAATCGAAATTCGGTAGTAGGTTGTGATTCGAACGCCATTGGTGAATTCGTTGGTGTTTAAATTAAGTCTTTCTCTCTTTAGATATACTAGGTACACAACAAAATGACATATATCTTGCATTAGCGATACACGCCTGTGTATCGTTTACAACAGAACGTTGGATTCACTGAACACACGTACAAATCCACTTGGTTTGATGATATTTAGCTATTACCTACACAAGTTACGCCAAATGTAGGTCTGAATAATTTTGACTTGCTTTATAATCTATACATCTAAAAAAAAAGTAACATTCATTAATGTAATTATACTGCATTGCAATGATTTGATTACCTTTGTTTTTAACAGTCTTTTTCTCAAGAACTCTTTCAGATTTCAAACCAATTACTGTAGATGTGCTTCAAGGGTCTGATATTTGGTCATTGCTTTTTGTTGACATCTAATTTATTATCTACCTTTAGACAATAAGTTTATGGCAAGCCTATTGAAAATGTCCAATATCAACTTCTGTTTACGAAACAACCTTATGGAAACAAGTGCTGTCATACATGTTTTATGATTGAATATCAAACAACATCTAAACTAATTAAAACTCCAGATAGACATTGTTCATTAGAATGCATGTTTATAAGTATAGACCAATTTTCCTCAGTACCCTCCAGAAAACTATTATTTAATGCATACATAATATCCAATCTCAATATCCAATTTGTTGCTCTATATTGGGCACTCTGGGATAAATTGCATACATTCCCAAATTAAATCTGCACATGTAATATTTAATCAAGACTATACAGCACATTGAGAGAGTTTATTTTTACAGCTCAGATAGCTCGAATTGGGTGACAAAGTTGAACACAAAAATAAATCCATACTAATGTCCAAGGCAATCATCAATCTCCTGGATACTTGCAAACATCATACACATACGATGGCGATAAATGTTACTTAAGATCTTCAACACGTCATGTTTCAATTCCAAGTATTGAATTATCAAGAATGTCATGTTCGTACTCCGGTGCATAATTGTGGCACATTATACCACAATCGGTAGCGACTTCCTAATCATTTCTAAGTTTAAAAGTGGATATTACAGGTGTATAACTATATGCACTGAATTGTCTAAAGTGTTGATATGTTGTTAACATGCGCAGTGTTAGCAATTCTGTTGATGGCAATATGTATGTTACCAATCGTGTTAGTAAATGAAACATTTGCTAATTAATACAAATATGAATTTCATCCACTTCATATATATTTAAGAATGACATGGGCATCTAAAGTAAAGTCCATCCTATTTGAACATGGATTTGGATTTGCTTGGATTTCAAATGAAGTCGTTGATTCTCAAACATTGATAAAACTATTTAAGCATCGAAATATTGACATTACATTACATAATTGGCAAGCAAACGTTAATGAATCTCCGAAAGCACAGTATTATAAAGAATATAAATATCTATTATATATTTATATTAGAAATTTACTTAACAATTGGCATGACACGAATTCATCGACGCACTTAATCAAACTTAGGCTCAAACCACAACCTAACAATAGAAACAGGCAACCATAACTAGACTGAAACATTGTTTAGATATTGTAAATATCTTTGGCAGATTCTTAATAATTGCAATCAAGAAAAGAAATAATTGTTTATTACGATCATGAAATGTCAACACAAATCTTTGATTTTGAAATTGGCAGATTCTTAACAATTGCAATCAAGAAAAGAAATAATTATTTGGAAACATCTGAAGAAATTAAAAGAAAACACAAACTTTGTTAATTCACACAAAAATGAATAAAACATTGTTTGCCTTCATAATTACTTAGTTGTACATAGATCATATTTACTGGACGTTACTCTGATCAATTAACTTGTTAGATGTTACATGTATTGTGGACCGGATGGCCTTATATTACGAATAAAGATATTGTATTGTATTGTATCTATGCATCCTTATTTATTGACTTAAAGTTATATTTGATAATGCTCACCATACTAATCCCTAGTGTTAATATAATAACTATTTTATATGCATGTCCACATGGAATGCTGTCCTTGCCCAAATGTATTATCTCTTTATTTATAGTCGCTACGTTTATATTAGGAGCGGGAAATATCAATTTGTCTTCCACGCACCTTAACATTCAAAACAAAAACAAAACAATGAATTGCAACTGCAACATAATATTCAAAAGCCTGATTGGGTGCAGACAGAATGAAAAATAGAAAGTATCAGATGATACATTCATTATTGGAAAACAGTGAGTTAATCGGGAAATTATTCATTGTAATAGCTCAATAAGTCACTGAAATGCATAAAATAAAATAATTTCTTAAGATTTATGTATGAATTAGTGAATTGCCGCTGATATTTGTTAGTATTGGGTGTTTATATCTCTTATCTTTTAAATCAAATAAACGTATATGTCTGTAAGTTCTAAGGAAATTTTCGACGTGGTTCCTGTTTATACGCTACAGGAAATACTGAAAATACATTCATCTTGTAACACCACATTTGTACACAAACATATTCTGACCAATTTTCTATTTACTATGAGACCGTTCTTTGGAAAAGATAAAAGAGGGTTTTTGTGAACAGGATAATATTGTAGCTTTTCTAACGTATATTTTATGCAGAGTTTTCTTTTCCATCAATCTTTTGATGAGGTATATCTGTACCAATTGATATTGATATTTCTGTAACAAAGTAGTTCATAGGCGAAATTGTTGGCGGCTAAATGAATGGAATTCACCTTTTAAAATAGCATTGACAAATGAATCATATTGTGCGTTAAAAATACAATGTAAAGGACTGCCATTATTTAATACCGACTTATATTTATTGGGGATATTGTGTACCTCATGTATTTATTTAATCATTTTACTGAAAAGAAGCGATTTCAGACTTAAGTCATCACGGTTTCTGTATGACACCCTTAGCAACATGTTAGATGAATAGTAATCGAGTTTTACGAATAAAGCCGTTACTAATACATGCAATGTTTCGCACGAAGTTTCAGTTATTAAGACTTAAATGCAATTGTTTTTGCTTTGGGTTCCTATTTACAGTACGCCCTTGCTTTGTTAATACATTTCGTTTTTGTTTGTCATATTGTAAAAAAACATCGACACATGCCCATGTGTGTTAGATTCAATTTTATTCTTTTCGTTTCCCGGAACTGGTCCTTTTTATTATAGGGAAGCGACCCCTATGTCACTAGATGGTAGTACACATTGCCAATTTTAGACACAGGTGGCCTGCATAAAGTTCTTTTTTATACCCCCCGCAAACAAAGTTGTAGGGGTTATGTATGAATCATACTGTCTGTCCGTCTGTCTGTCTGTCTGTCTGTCTGTCTGTCTGTCTGTCTGTCTGTCTGTCTGTCTGTCCGTATGTCCACATTTATTGTAAGCACTACTCCTCCTAAACGGCTCAATGGATTTGGTTCAAACTTTACATGAAGGTTACACATCATATGTATATATGCATGAAGGAAGATCATACACCTCGAATTCTTCCAAGGGGGGATAATTCAACTAAGATGTTACCTGCGACGGACTCCTGTGCATATACCTCCACATTTCCTGTAAACACTACTCCTCCTAAACGGCTCAATGGATTTGGTTCAAACTTTACATGAAGGTTACACATCGTATGTTGATACCATTGTGACATGATATATTTATATTTGAGTGTCTGGATTTGAATTTTAAACACAAATGGTAAACAAACATGTCTAACCAAGAACACAATTAAAAATGTAATCAATATTATTTAACATTCGATATTTATTTGATCAGAAAGACATTTGGAATTTCAACAGCAAAGTAGAAACTTTACCATTGTATCCGATGCTTTGGGAGGGGAGCGGGGGTATTCTTTAGTGAGCTTTGCTCACAGTATTTCTAGTTTTAAATTAATTTTGTTTTATCTTTAATGATTCATTTACTTTTGAATGTATGTGTTGGTGTAGATTTATTATTGTCTACTTCAGACTTCACCATCACCATCCGTGTCAAGCCCACATTTATGTGATCCGAAACATACTGGAATCGAAGGTTGCTGTACCTGGATCATGCTTCCTTACGATAAAAAGCTTAATCAAACGCTACAAAAGTCATGAACATTCGTCACAAATATTTTTTTCACACACTGTTTTTATGCAAATATACAGATTATAGTGTTAATGCTTCAACGCCAGTGCTGAAGTCGATCTTCGAACAGTTTGGTACAGATCGAGATTATCTGTTGATACGACGAAGATCTGAAAAGTAGAGTTCACTGAAGCATCAATTGACGGACTGTGTCAAGCCGATACAGTGGAGCGTTTTGATTTAAACTAATCTACATAACTAACTATTAGCTTTGTCCCGTTTCTTCGCAAATGTATTTAGCGCCTTGTTCAGTATCATATAACCTAGGTTAATTATGGTCCCAAAACACCCATTCAGACGACAGTATCATTATTTCAGAGTCCGTATAAATCACGATGTATTCTTTGATTAAGTAACAGGGTCGAATTCCACCAACCTTACTTAGCGCTAAGTAATAGTTAAATATTTAAAAGCATATTTCATCATGTTTGTTTCCCAAATATTATAAACAACATGAATGGTAGAATGTGTTTCAGTAAGTGACTAAGATTACATAAATAGTTACCTTGCTCTCTAACAAGACTTGTTAAGAAATTAAATAGTTTGTAATTTTTATAAGAAAAATATAACTAATACAATACGCTTTAAATTATTTAAGTATAACTTACCGCTTAGTTAAGTTGGTGGGGTCGGACCCAGGTTAAGAAATCTAACCTGCCATCCTTCTTGAATCGATAACTTAGTTCAATAGACAAATATTGTATATGGTGATATAGATGTAGAAACTATCAAAAGTCACATACCCGTAGATTTTCTTGAATTATGTATTACGCATCCATTACTTACGTTAATGAAGGAAACCGAGACACCCTGAGAATTTATTCGAGTAAATAAGTTGTAAAGAACCAACTACGGATAAAATCTCTAATAAAAGCGAAAAAGTCATATTGGACATCATAATCAATTTGGTCGACATCATATGTATACGACGTATCTATCAAATTGAAAACGGCATTATATTTGATCAAACCAATCCACGAGAAAACCAGCATTTTGGACTCTGCGTAATGTATCGACCCAGATCAGCCTGTGCAGTCCGCACATTCCTGAAATAGAAAATCCACAGGAAGCGAAAAGTGTCAGTCCGGGTTAGCCTGCGCGGCATGCTTAGGCTGATTCGGGTCAATACTTAACGCAGGGTCCACAATTTTAGTTTTCTCGTTATTCGGCTCATTATATATGGTTTTGACTATCAGACACTGCAGCCTCGCAATGGTAGTATTCCATGCTCCATCCCGGGAATATAGAGAAAATGGGTAAAAAACTGAAGACATGAGTTTTCTATTTTTCTGAAAATGATATTAACTTTGCATCCTAATCATAATCATAATTTCAAAAATGTTAAAAAGTAGTCCAATATGTTTACAAAGTAGAAGTAGAGTATCATATAAACAGTTAATTTTCAATGATATTTATGTATGATCTCAAACTTAATATAGAGCATAAACCGAACCATACCACTTGTCTAAAACATGTACATTCATTATTATTTTACTAACTACTACTACTACTACTACTACTTCTACTACTACTACTACTACTACTACTACTACTACTACTACTACTACTTCTACTACTACTACTACTACTACTACTACTACTACTACTACTACTATTACTACTACTACTACTTCTACTACTACTACTAATACTACTACTACTGCTATTACAACTGCCACTTCTACTACTAGTACTACTACTACTACTACTACGACTACTACTACTACTGCTACTACTACTACTACTACTACTACTGCTCCTACTACTACTAATACTACTACTACTACCACTTCTACTACTACTCCTACTTCTATTATTTATACTACTACTACTATTATTACTACTGATATTACAACTGCCACGTTTACTACAAGTACTACTACTACTACTACTACTACTACTACTACTACTACTACTACTACTACTACTTCTACTACTACTACTATTGATATTACAGCTGCCACTTCTACTACAACTACAACTACTACTACTACTACTACTACTACTGCTACTATTGCTATTACTACTACTGCTACTATTGCTACTTCTACTAGTACTTCTACTACTGCTACTACTACTACTACTACTCCTCCTAATACTACTACTACTTCTACTACTACTACTGCTACTTCTACTACTGCTACTACTACTACTACTACTTCTATTACAATTGCCACCTCTACTACTACTACTACTACTGCTACTACTACTACTACTACTACTTCTACTATTGCTACTACTACTACTACTACTACTACTAGTTCTACTACTACTACTACTACTTCTACAACTACTACTACTATTACTACTGGTATAACAACTGCCACTTCTACTACAACTACTACTACTACTACTACTACTACTCTTACTGCTACTACTACTACTACTACTACTACTTCTGCTACTACTGCTACTTATACTTCTGCTACTACTACTACTACTACTACTACTACTACTCATACTACTACTACTACTACTGCTATTACAACTGCCACTTCTACTACTACTACTACTACTAATATTACTACTACTACTACTACTACTACTACTACTACTTCTACTACTGATACTACTACTACTTCAACTACTACTACTACTACTTCTACTACCACTACTGCTAGTACAACTGCCTCTTCTACTACACCTACTACTACTACTACTACAACAACTGCCACTTTTACTACTACCACTACTACTACTACTACTACTACACTACTACTACTTCTAGTACTACTACTACACTACTTCTACTACTACTACTACTACTACTACTACTACAACAGCTGTCACTTCTACTACTACTACTACTACTACTACTTCACAACTACTACTACTTCTTCTTTTACTCCTACTACTAGTATTATTACTTCCACTACTACTACTACTGCAGCTTCATATTTAAAATTATGGGTGAAGCTGCAAAAGTGCTAGACCGCTAAACGAAATAAAACAAAGAATGACGACTACTTTTCAATTCGACAAATCTGATGTCATAAACAAGACTAGATAAGATGGGTTAGAACACACCAAAAAACGACATTCGAGACATTGCGAACAGCAGAGACCCTGACCGATCTGCCAACACCAGTTCGCAAACTAGTCGTCAAATCACCCTGAATGTCTTCAAAACATGGTGGCGATATACAAATCATTATTTAATTTAATCGAACGTGCCTATAAGTGCCATTTAATACAAACAAAAATCATGAACAATAGCTAAGGTCGGTTTCCGATTGACAACCTCAATGTCGTATCCATCTCAAGTGGCTAATTATGTCCTCAGAAGAAAATGAGATTCGATCGTTTATTTCAGCTGTGTCATGTGGAACCGTTGTCAAAAGGTGTATTCATTTCGTTATGACTTAAACACTGTTTCACAACCTAACAGACGGAATTGACGCATCTGCTGAAAACGACTTTTTAAAATATTGTGGAAAAAGTAGCAATTGACAATAATGATGTTCTTCTTTCCCAATCTATTAAACTGTCTATTCTTTCTTTCATAGAGATTTTCTACGTTTTTGCCGAGATTGTTCCGAAGTCGTCTGCTGCTGATTTACTGTAATCAAAAAATGATTGAAGGTCCATAGACCCGATTCTGGTTGTAGTAGAAGACAGTTTTCGTCAATGAATACTTATATTGCACTTTGGTGGAAAGTGAAGGCTGTGCGTAAGAAAGTACTCACTATATAGCCTTCACTGTTCGTAGAAACAACATGACCCGTATTCCTTGTAATATGGTTAGCCTCCTTCACTCTAAACGATTCGCTCAATGAATGCTTAGATATATTGTCTGGAGCTTAACGCAGATTTCAACGGTATTACGTTATATCACGGCGGCCAGATTTGCTAACGTATCTTTTCTGACCGTCTTGCACCAGTTCTCCACATACAATTCTGCCAACGCAATTGGCTACCTTCCAACATAGACTAGTTTTCCCATTGGTGGAGGACGAATGACTGAATGATTTATGTCAATCATCTGAGAGAATGCATTGCCCTGGATTGAAATCCCTCGTCGTTGCCAACTTCGCCATCGAGAGTCATTGAATGCACGTCATGCAATAATTGACACTGATGCCCACGAGTAAGAAGTTTGAATAAAAGATTTTTGAAACCATTATGGAAATGAGATAAATTGCTCAAAACGATTTGTTTACGCTTGTTCCATAATGGTTTGATACAACTAGAGTGTTATTTTCATAACTTCAAGATAGTATTAGTTTTCAAAGCGATGACACCAAAACTATCACTGAATAAAAAAAAAGCACAATTATTTCAACGCAAGAAAAGAGAAAAAATATAACAAATAAACAAAGGAAAAAACAAATGAGAAAAAGGGGGAAAAAAGGTTTTACCTTCAAGTCTTCCGGAGGAAATTTGTCCAATTTTGATTATTTTTTCTGGAATAAAGGACTCGCTTCACCAAGCTGCCAACTACAGAGTTGAAGGCTTGGTTAATATCCCGCCTTCGTGAAAATTAAATATATCTAGGACTTACAGGGAACTAGGGACGATAAAGCAATACATCTGCGAAGAAAACAAGGCAATTGAATTCCTGGAATTTGTTTTCCAGAAATGATCTAGATCTGAAACAGTCCCCAACGTTAAGGTATTAAATCAGCACAGGTTTGATGCATGCTCTCCCTCTCTTTAACTCGCCCTCTGTCCGTCTGTCTCTTTATCTTAGGCTGTAAGCATATCAGTCTGTATGTCTGTCTGTGGCTGTCCGTCTGGCATTCTGTGGTTGTCTGCCTCTCTCTCTCTCTCTCTCTCTCTCTCTCTGTCCATCTGTCTGCGTGTTAGCCTGGTATGTATGTATGTGTGCCTGTCTATGTGTCGTTCTCTCTCATTCTCTCTTTCTTTCATTCTCTCTCTCTCTATCTCTCTATCTCTCTCTCTCTCTATCTATCTCTCTCTCTCTCTCTATCTAACTGTCTGTCTTTCTGTATGTCACTCTCTCTATCTCTCTCGCCCTCTCTCTCTCTCTCTCTCTCTCTCTCTCTCTCTCTCTCTTTCTCTCTCTCTCTCTCTCTCTCTCTCTCTTTCTCTCTCTCTCTCCATCTCTCTCTCTCTCTCTCTCTCTCTCTCTCTCTCTCTCTCTCTCTCTCTCTCTCTCTTTCTCGCTCTCTCCGTCTCTCTATTTCTCTCTCTCTTAAATGTCGAAACAACATCATAATGAAAAGTAGTGGAAATGAGCGAAAATAGAAGTTAATTAATTAAAAAACAATATGTTTCGCTAATAACTTTTTAGTACCGTGCGCATGGTGATTTTTATAGGAATTACTTCTATTCGATATGCTATATATCTATTATTTTGTTGTAACAGTCTGTGCATTTGGAAATAAAGTCGCGTCACTCGACAATCAACACAACTTCGGAATTTATTAAATGAATAGCAATACTTTTCATGCAAGTGTGTGACCTGAATCTACAGAGTGCTATATATATATATATATATATATATATAATATAGCAAACGCTTATTATAGACCAAATCCTGTTAAGATTGCACAAAGCCGAAGGCCGATCTGCAGATTCGCTTGTCCACAAACTAAAAAAAAAACGATCCCCTGACGTGGCCCAACTGGTATCAAACAATACTAATGTTTATTCGTCTGCTTGGCTTCAGTGAACCGCATTTATATTTTTACAGGCGGAGATAGAAATCTTAATAGTCTGGTTTTAAAAGCAGATGTTCTATTTCATCATTTTTTGATATAAGTGCTTCAATACGACAGTAGTCAATCTACTCTACCAATCATGTTTAATGTATAAACTGTAGCACATTTATTCCAATTCGTTGGATATGGCGATTAACCCGTCCCATCAAACAGACGCTTTCTGACGCATTACCCGGTAAACGACTTTTGGAAACATTTTGTTTTCTCATTTAAGGAGAGCTTCTTTATTTTGGTTCAGATGCTTTCAAAGTCGTCAGCTCTTTATAAACACTATTAGCTGTCTAGTTAATCTTGTGTTACATAACACCTACAAGGAAATAAAATGAGGGTATTCCAATAAATGTTTTGTTTATATAATAGGCCGACGGCCTAAATATTCATAAAGATTATTTGAATCTCGCTTCAGATTTATCGCATGTTGGAAAGGATAATAACGCAACCTTCCAACATAGACTAGTTTTCCCATTGTTGGAGGACGAATGACTGAATGATTTATGTCAATCATCTGATAGAATGCATGGCTGAGTCGACTGACCGTCTTGCACCAGTTCTCCGCACACAATTATGCCAACGCAATAGGATATCTTTCAACATAGACTAGTTTTCCCACTGGTGGAGGACGAATGACTGAATGATTTATGTCAATCATCTGATAGAATGCATGGCTGAGTCGACTGACCGTCTTGCACCAGTTCTCCACACACAATTATGCCAACGCAATAGGATATCTTTCAACATAGACCAGTTTTCCCATTGGTGGAGGACAAATAACTGAATGATTATGTCAATCATCTGATAGAATGCATTTTGTTTTCTCATTTAAGGAGAGCTTCTTTATTTTGGTTCAGATGCTTTCAAAGTCGTCAGCTCTTTATAAACACTAGTAGCTGTCTAGTTAATCTTGTGTTACATAACACCTACATGGAAATAAAATGAGATAGAATTTCTTTTTACGAGGGTATTCCATTATATGTTTTATTTATATAATGGGCCGACGGCCTAAATATTCATAAAGATTATTTGAATCTCGCTTCAGATTTATCACATGTTGGAAAGAATAAGCATTGTCAAGTTTAATGTCGGGACAAAAAGAACTGACACGATTTGAGAATATCAGTTTTGAGAATAACTTCTCCCTTTTCCATATTATTTTCAAAGGTTTTCCGTATATATATATATAGAGGCATCACACTTTATCTACACCCGGGGTTTATTTAATTAATGAAGAAAATGTCGCATGGGGATAAGTTATATATAAAACAGCGATAAAATAAATGAGCCACGTTCAACCATTTTGGTTCTTAACGTACATGTATCTGCGTAAAGTGAAGACTCCGAACAGCCTGTACATCCCCGATAGTCTCACCAGAGCCTTCAATATCCGCGCACGTGTAATTTAGTCATAGATGCATCCTTTGACTTACCACTAGAACTGTGGTCTCATTAGGTTTACGGCATTTAACATTTATATACTCCCGTTAAAGAATTTACAATTAGATCCAAAATCGCCATATGCGCCTCAAATATTACGTTTTAAAGAGAAGATAGAGCTTTGTCATAACACAATGATTAATTGGGCATTCATGACAGGTAGGAGTAGCCAAGTGTCTTTGTATACACGTTAACATTATCAATTCAATTCAATTCAGTTATTTTAAAAGTAATAAGTACGTGATACTTCTTACAATAACATATAATGTAATGTAAAGAAAAAAAGTCTTTAAATTAGGCGAGAAGCCTGACAAAAACAAAGTATAAAATACAATACAACATCTTGTCTTTCTATTCTTAGTTTTCGCTCTAAAGAGACAAAATATATATATACTTATATCTAAATTCAACAATTCTTTAACATTTTTTGACAATAGTAAGTTTGATTTTTTTTGTAAATTTGGCCAAGTGTAATAGTATGTTTTCAAATTCTTTTTTCGCAGTTCAGATATGCGGTACAAATTAGAAGGAAGTGATAATCATTTTCAATCAAATTTTTTTGGGAGGCTTTGCACAGTCCTTCGTTTCTTGATTTATTTTCATATCTACCTTTTTCAATTCCAAGCTCATGAGATGAAACTCTGAATTTACAAAGTGCGACTCTTAATTTATGGTCAGCGATACAATCTAGATAGTTTTCAAATATGAAATCATGTTTAAACATACAATAAGTAATTAATCTTTGTGAATTATTAACATTTGCATACCAGCTTTGGAAGTATTGATTATAAATTCTTTGTTTAATGAGCATATAACCGATACTTCCAATGTCTTGATGCATCCAAATTGTATAAAACCCCAATGGTTCTAACACAATCTTAGCATGATAAGCCCAGTTTAATCCATTATAATTAATACCACTATTTGCGTCATTTTATGAATACAAAATCGTGAACAGAGCCTAGTTGAACACTTCTCTGGCTAAAGAGAGGGGACCTCTTAGCGACGCAGTCTGTCAACCTAGGGGTTGTATGTTCGAACCCAAGCTCGGTAAACATTCTTTAATAAGTTTGATAAAAAGAACGATACGTCATTCGTCTTTCACTATTGTGTTTAGTACTGGTTTGAGACAGCCAGGAATATGTGAATTGAATACGTGATATGACTGAACAATTGTTACAATCTGTTGTTAAATCGTTTAATCAACGAAGATTACATGTAATGGATTATTGAATGGATTCTCATGCGTAGGTGGGTTTTTGTTCGTCTCCACAACCTTGAAATTCTAAAACAGTGCGCGCAATTAATTCATTTAACCCTTTCCCATCAACAACAAAATCTGCATCAGACGACTTTGAAAGCATATAGCTGAAATTATGAATATCTTAAACCTTGTGGCAAAAGTGGAAATTACTAATAAAGAGCCATTCCTCCTTTGGCCCCAATATGTTTGAATCATCCTCGGTACCCAGGCTATTTCATAAAATATATGATACCTTGGGCAAATTGGCTAGCGAAACTTCGCAAAGCATGCACCAAGATTTCCTCAGTAACTACACTGTAATGTTCGTATCGCATGAGGTTTATGTCATGCGGCCAATCAAGCGGCTGCATTACACCTCATAAATTATTCATGAGTACGAGATTTGTATAGCCAATGTGCCAAGGGTATCATATATTTTATAAGTAGCCTGGGTGCCGAGGATGGTCTAAATGCGGATGTGTCAATATAATTATGCAGGGAATATGTTCAACGACAATCTGCAGTAGACGATTTTAAAATTGTTGTAATGAGCAATTTATCCTTCTGGCACAATATTTTAAACTCTGTTCACAATCTGATTTTACGTTTGGAGAGATTCCATGCCTTAGTTTTTGTTTTATAAATGCTGTCTGCTGCAGATAAATGCGGGAAGGGTTTTAAAAACGACTGGTAATTCAAATTAAATTTTTTTTTTTTTTAAATATCTAGGCCACCGGCCCATAATATAAACAATACATATATATGTTTGTTACTCACTATATAGCCTTCACTGTTCGTAGAAACAACATGACCCGTATTCCTTGTAATATGGTTAGCCTACTTCACTCCAAACGATTCGCTCAATGATTGCTTAGATATATTGTCTGGAGCTTAACGCAGATTTCAACGGTATTACGTTATATTACTGCGGACAGATTTCCTAACGTATCGTCCCTGACCGTCTTGCACCTGTTCTCCACACACAATTCTGCTAACGCAATTGGCTACCTTCCAACATAGACTAGTATTCCCATTGGTAGAGGTCCGGTAGCTCAATCGGTAACGACGCGGGCTGTCAATCCAGGGGTTGTGAGTTCGAATCCCGGCTCGGCCAACTCCTTTCCGACGTTTGACAAAAGTCATAGCGACATGCGTCATTCGTCTTCCACCAATGGGCTAAGTCTATGTGGAAAAGTAGCCAGTTGCTTGGTAGGATTGCTGTGTGGAGTACTGGTGTGAGAAAATCAGGAAACACATGAGTAGGTGAACTGGCCGCCGTGATATGACTGAGAAATTGTTAAAAAACGGCGTTAAACCCAAATCAATCAATCAATCAACCCATTGGTAGAGGACGAATGACTGAATGATTTATGTCAATCATCTGATAGAATGCATTATACTAGATAGAAATCCCTCGTCGTTGCCAACTTCGCCATCGAGAGTCATTGAATGCACGTCATGCAATAATTGACACTGATGCCCACGAGTAAGAAGTTTGAATAAAAGATTTTTGAAACCATTATGGAAATGGGATAAATTGCTCAAAACGATGTTTTACGCTTGTTCCATAATGGTTTGATACAACTAGAGTGTTATTTTCATTATTTCTAAGATAGTATTAGTTTTCAAAGCGATGACACCAAACTATCACTAAATAAAAACAAAACTCAATTATTTCAAAGCAAGAAAAGAGAACAAATACCACAAATAAACAAAGGAAAACACCAATGAGAAAAAGGGGAAAAACGGTATAACCTTCAAGTCTTCTGGTGGAAATATGTCAAATTTTGATTATTTTTTCTGGAATAAAGGACTCGCTTCATCAAGCTGCCAACTACAGAGTTGAAGACTTGGTTCATATCCCGCCTTCGTGAAAATGAAATATATCTAGGACTTACAGGGAACTAGGGACCATAAAGCAATACTCCTGCGAAGAAAACAAGGCAATTGAATTCCTGGAATTTGTTTTCCAGCATTGATCTAGATCTGAAACAGTCCCCAACGTTAAGGTATTAAATCAGCACAGGTTTGATGCATGCTCTCC
>JASEVX010000002.1:48987773-49087865 GCA_031761405.1 Serripes groenlandicus | reverse complement strand
TGGTCAGGCATAGCGGGATGTAGATTAATATGTTCAGATAGAGCTGGGTTTAGGGTACTCTGGTCGGAGAGAGCGGGATGTAGGTTAATATTGTCGGACATACCTGGTTGTAGGTTACTCTGGTCAGACAGAGCGGGATGTAGGTTAACATGGTCAGACAGGGCTGGGTGTAGGTTACTCTGGTCAGAGAGAGCGAGATGGGGGTTTATATGGTCAGACAGAGCTGGGTGTAGGTTACTCTGGTCAGACAGAGCGTGATGTAGGTTAATATGGTCAGACAGAACTGGGTTTAGGTTACTCTCATCAGACAGAGCGGGATGTAGCTTAATCTGGTCAGACAGAGCTGGGTGTAGGTTACTCTCGTCAGACAGAGCGGGACGGAGGTTAATATGGTCAGACAGAGCTGGGTATAGGTTGATATGGTCAGACAGAGCTGGGTATAGGTTGATATGGTCAGACAGAGCTGGGTGTAGGTAACTCTAGTCAGAGAGAGCGGATGTAGGTAAATACAGTCAGACGGAGCGGGATGTAGGTATATATGGTCAGAAAGAGCTGGGTGTAGGTTACTCTGGTCAGAGAGAGCGGATGTGGGTAAATACAGTCAGACGGAGCGGGATGTAGGTATATATGGTCAGACAGAGCTGGGTGTAGGTTACTCTGGTCAGAGAGAACGGGGTTCAGGTTAATCTTGTAAGACAGATCGGAATGTAAGTTAATATGGTCAAATAGACCGAGATGTAGGTTAATATGGTCAGAGTCACAAGGAGTTGGATGTAGGTTAATCTGATCAGACATATTTAAAATTTTAAATGTAGGTTAATATGATCAGACAGAGCTAGGTGTAGGTGAATATGGACAGACAGAGCGGGTGTAGGTTAATATCGTCAGACAGAGCGGGGTATTGATTAATCTGGTCAGACATATCTGGATGTAAGTAAATATGGTCAGACAGAGCGAAATGTAGGTTAATACATTCAGTCAGATCGGGATGTAGGTTAATATAGTGAGACATAGCGGGATGTAGGTTAATATGGTCGGACATAGCGAGGTGTAGGTTAATATGGTCAGACAGAGCGGGTTGTAGGTAATATGGTCAGACAGAACGGAGTGTAGGTTAATATGGTCAGACAGAGCAGGGTGTAGGTTAATATGGTCAGACAGAGCGGGGTGTAGGATAATATGGTCAGACAGAGCTGGTGGTAGGTTAAACTGGTCAGACAGAGCGGGGTATAGATTAATATGGTCAGACAGGGCGGGGTGTAAGTTATTCTTGTCACACAGAGCTGGATGATGGTTGATGTTGTCAGACAGAGCGGGATGTAGATTAATATATTCAGACGAATCGGGATGTAAGTTAATCTGATCAAGCAGAGCCGGATGCAGGTTGATATTGTCAGACAGAGCGGGATGTAGATTTATATAGTCAGACAGAGCGGGTGTAGGTTAATCTGATCAGACATATCTGGATGTAAGTAAATATGGTCAGACAGAGCGAAATGTAGGTTAATACTTTCAGTCAGATCGGGATGTAAGTTAATCTGTTCAGACAGAGCTGGATGTAGGTTGATGATGTCGGACAGAGCGAGATGTAGATTGATATAGTCAGACAGAGCGGGGTGTAGGTAAATCTGGTCAGACAGAGTGACTTGTAGGTTAATCTGGTCAGAGAGAGCTTGACGTAGATTAATATAGTCTTACAGGGCTGGATGTAGGTTGGTCTGGTCAGACAGAGTGGGATGTAGGTTGGTTGGTCAAACAGAGCTGGATATAGGCTGGTCTGGTCAGACAGAGCGGGATGTAGGATTATGTGATCGGACAGAGCTGGGTGTAGGTTACTCTGGTCAGACAGAGCTGGGTGCAGGTTACTCTGGTCAGAGAGAGTGGGTGTAGGTAAAAACAATCAGACGGAGCGGGATGTAGGTATATATGGTCAGACAGAGCGGGATGTAGGTATATATGGTCAGAAAGAGCTGGGTGCAGGTTACTCTGGTCAGAGAGAGCGGATGTAGGTAAAAACAGTCAGACGGAGCGGGATGTAGGTATATATGGTCAGACAGAGCTGGGTGTAGGTTGATATGGTCAGACAGAGCTTGGTGTAGGTTACTCTGGTCAGAGAGACCGGAGTTTAGGTTAATCTTGTAAGACAGATCGGAATGTAAGTTAATGTGGTCAAATTGACCGAGATGTAGGTTAATATGGTCAGAGTCAGACATAGTTGGATGTAGGTTAATCTGATCAGACATATTGAAATGTAGGTTAATATGGTCAGACAGAACGGGGCGTAGGTTAATATGATCAGACAATGCGGGATGTAGGTTAACATGGTCAGACATAGCGGGATGTAGGTTAATATGGTCATACACAGCTGGATGTAGGTTAATATGGTCATACATAGCTGGATGTAAGTTAATATGGGCAGACATAGTGGCGTGTAGGTTAATATGGACAAACAGAGCGGGATGTAGGTTAATATGGTCAGACAGAGAGGGATATAAGTTAATATGGTCAGACATAGCGAGGTGTAGATTAATATGGACAGACAGAGCAGGATGTAGGTTAATATGATCAGACAGAGCGGGATGTAGATTAATATGGTCAGACAGAGTGGGATGTAGGTAAAATTGGTCAAACAAAGTAAGATGTAGGTTAATCTGGTGAGATAGAGCGGGATGTAAGTAAATATAGTCAGACAGTGTGAGCTATTAATTAATCTGTTCAGACAGAGTGGGATGTAAGTTAATCTGGTCAGAAAGAGTGGGGTGTAGGTTTATCTGGTCAGACTGAGCAGGGTGTATGTTAATTTAGTCAGACAGGGCGGGCTATAAATTAATTTGGTCAGACATAGCGGGATGTATGCTAATATGGTCGGACAGAGCAGGGTGTAGGTTAATATGGTCAGACAGAGCGGGATGTAGGTTAATCAGGTCAGACAGTTAGAGGTGTAGGTTAATGTAGTCAGACAGAACGGGGTATATGTTATTCTGGTGAGACAGAGCCGGATTTAGGATCATCTGGTCAGACAAAGCTGGGTTTAGGTTAATCTGGTCAGACAGAGCGGGGTGTATGTTAATATATTCAGACAGAGTGGAATGTAAGTTAGTCTGGTTGGATAGAGTGGGATGTAAGTCAATATGTTTAGACATAGTGGGTTGTAGGTTAATATTGTCCGATAGTGTGGGATGTAGGTTAATATAGACAGACAGAGCTGGTTGTAGGTTAAGACATAGTTGGATGTAAGTTAATCTGGTCAGACATAGTGGGATGTTAGTTAATCTGGTCAGACATATTGGGGTGTAGGTTAATCTGGTCAGACATATATGTGTGTAGGTTAATTTGGTCTGACAGAGCGAGTCTGTAGGTTAATTTCGTCAGACAGAGCGGGATGTAAGTTAATCTGGTCAGACAAAGCTGGGTTTAAGTTAATTTGGTCAGACAGAACGGGATGTAGGTTAATCCAGTCTGACAGATCGGGGTGTATTACTTTCTAGGCAGACAGAGCGGGGTGTAAGTTAATCTAGTTAGACAGAGTGGGTGTAGGTTAATCGGGTCAGAAAGTGCGGGTGTAAGATAGTTTGGTAAGGCAGAGTGAGTTGTAGGTAAATATGATCAAACAGAGCGGGTTGGTCAGACTGAGTGGGATGTATGTTAATTTAGTCAGACAGAGCGTGGTGTATTTCAATCTGGTCAGACAGAGTGGGATGTATATTAATTTAGTCAGACAGAGCGTGGTGTATTTCAATCTGGTCAGACATGGCGGGTGTAAGGTAATCTGGTCAGACAGAGTGGGATGTATGTTAATTTAGTCAGACAGAGCGTGGTGTATTTCAATCTGGTCAGACATGGCGGGTGTAAGGTAAGCTGGTCAGACAGAGTGGGATGTATGTTAATCTCGTCAGACAGAGCGGGCTGTATGTCAATCTGGTCAGACAGGGCGGAGTGAAAGTTAATCTGGTCAGACAGAGTGGGATGTAGGTTAATCTGGTCAGACAGGGTGGGGTTTAAGTTAATCTGGTAAGACAGAGTGGGATGTAGGTTTATCTGGTCAGACATAGTGGGGTGTATGTCAATCTAGCAGCCCGGGCGCATGTTAATTAATTTTCTTAGAGCACGGCTAGTAAGATTTGTCACATTTTTCAAAAACTGCTCCTTCTATGACTAATTGGTGAATACTTAAGACCTTGATCCGGTGCCAAACTGAACACAATCATGTTGGTAAACAATATGCTTAATGAAGGGCTAAAATACAATAAAAATTGATAAAACTATTGTTCTATTATTCAACATATTTGGCAATAGACATACTTATATGGATCAGATATGGAGATTAATGGCATATTTAAGATTCTTAACCCTTTCCCACACACAATATATCTGCAGCATACGAATTTGAAAAAACTAGGCAAAACTTATAGATGTATGATAATTGAATGGATTTGAAAACATGTAGGCAAAGCTTTGTAAATATATATAAATGAAAGATTTATCACTCAAAAAGTCTTCTGCTGCAGTTTTGTCAAAAGTCGTTTGCAAGTAGGGAAACATTATTGATTGTTCCTCCATGAAATCTAATCAGGAAGAAAATTATCTCATTGTTTAATAATTGTGTTGACTTATTAATGATAATACAGAAATGAGGCGATCCACGAGAAAACCAACATTATGGACTCTGCGTAATGTATCGAACAAGATAGGCCTGCGCAGTCCGCGCAGTCTAATTCGGGCCGACACATTCCGTCTCAGGGAGATAGAGGTACTGATGGTTAGTAGCCAGGGTACAACGGAATTATGTTGTTTGGAGTACAGGTGCGATGATGCCAGTATAGACACGTTAGATGAACTGGTCGCTCATATAAATGAAATACTGATATCAATATGAATTAATTGACGCATTGTTCGTTCGTCTTTTGCACTTGATATTAATGTACCCTGACTAAGAAACATATTATACATAGGTTTTTTTTATCTCAATTTCACAGCTGATTTGAGATATTAATACCTGAAGGAATTTTCGTGTACCCATAGTTTAATAGGTTTATTTAAATGTAGATTCAATGGCATACTTATCATACATTTCAATCAATTCATATAAATCAAAGCAATTCCTACTAATCAAGACAAAACATCAGCAGTTCTATGAATTTATTAAATATAATTATGATTAATGGAAACAATGCCATGTAGTCTACTTTGTTTAGTAGATTAAATTCTCATTCAAACCTTTATTTTAAACGTAAACGCGATTAAGATTGTTTATTTTGAAGTCAGTGCTATCCTATTGAAAATGAAAAATGATAAAAGAAGTGTTTATTCGGTTTTCTGTCGTTTTCACCAAAATTACATCGATGACACGATGAAACGTTGACACTACAGGGCAAGGAAATGTGCATTTTCAAATGCTTTGTTGTTTTGTTTGTAATTTTGCAGCTTTTAGCACTTTTATTTTTATTTTTATCACGGCGTTCCCTTGCCAAATTACTAGTGCTACTGGTCCATTTATCTTGACACCAGCGAATAAGTCACATTACAAACCCCATGATCCTTAGCCATAAGGAGGGAGATACATTGCACCACTTTTTAAAGTATTTGGTGCGGGCTCTATCTTCCACATGCTTGAATTGATTTTGACATCTTCACAACATTATTCTACATAACAAGATGTGTCATGTACATTACATAGCGAACTACTCCCAAGGTCAATAACACAGTTTAAGTTCAAACAGTGTCCGTCCGTAATTTCGAGTCCGGGCTGCATCTTCCACATGTTTGAATATTTGTTTATACAACTTCACACAACTATTCTCCATAACAAGAGGATGTATCATGCACATCACCCAGCCACCTACTCCAAAGGTCAATGTCACAGTTTAGGCTCAAGCAATATCCCTTCGTAATTTCGTGTCCAGGCTGTATCTTCCACATGCTTGAATGGTTTTTTAATATAACTTCACACAAACATTCTCTATAACAAGATGCTGTGTCATGCACATAACTCAGCCACCTCCTCCCAAGGTCAATGTCACAGTTTTTGCTCAAACATTTTCCGTCAGCAATTTATTGTCCGGGCTATATCTACCACATGCTTGAATGGATTTTGATATAACTTCACACAATTATTCTCCATAACAAAATGATGTATCATGCACATCACCGAGCCCTCTACACCCAAGGTAAATGTCACAGATAGGGCTCAATCATGTTCCATCCGAACCTTTGTTTCGGATGTATATTTCACATGCTTGAATGGATTATGATATTCCTTCACACTTTTAGTCTCCATAACAAGATGTTGTGTCATGCACAACAACCAGACACCTACTCTAAAGGTCAAGGTCATAATTAGGACTCAAATGTTCTCAGGCTTTTCTGATGTGTTCGGGCTGTGTCTCCCACATGCTTGGATGTTTTTTTGTTTATATTACCTAACACAATTATTCTTCATAGCAAGATGATACGTCATGCACATTAACAAGTCATTTACTCCAAATCTCAAGGTCAGACTTGAAGACGTTTTCCCTCAACTTCATGTCTACAAATCTATAACTTCACACATTTAATCAGGGACATTAGAAGACCATGTTTGGCAAGGGGCATAACTCTAAAGTTAGGATTGACAGAATAATGTGCATTTTTCAAGTTAAATTTGTACTTTTGTACTTCTGTATTGTTTGCAATACTCCATTAACTTTAATATTTTAAATATTGTGCTATCATACACATATTAATATCACAGGGTCATCTGCTGAATCCCTACGCACATAGAAGCAACCTGCAGTAGGCGTCTTTGAAAACCGTTATTCGAAAATTATGGCAAATATTAATGAAATCATTGTGACAAAAGGAAGTATCATTTATTCCTTTTGAAAACATTGTGGAAGCAGGAGATATTGCTCATAATAAACAATTTGTATTGTTGGAACAATATTTTCAACTCTTTCCTATCATTTAACTTTCATCTTCAATAGTTTTGTTTGAATGTTTTCAAATTGTCTGCTTCAGATTTGTTGTATGTAAGAAAGGGTGAAGTGAATGTCTCAGTAGGACAATGTTCGGTGCTTTTAGTTTATTCTAACTATTATATACAATGATACTAAAACATAGAAATGAACCCTCCCACTGACAGATGAATTGTGACGCATCTCGGACTGACGAATTTTGAAAACATTCTGGCGAAAGGAGAAAACGAGTAAATTCTCCATTCGCCACAAAGTTTTCATCCTTATTTAATAATCGTAATTTCATTTGTCAAATAGTTTCTTAAGGGGAAGGGTAAACCAGTATTAACAATGTAATACATTGGAAAAAAACCATACATAAACACGTTATATAGTGAATCGTGTTACTTGTTTATTGAAGATTCCTGTAAGTGGGAAATGGTCTAAAAAGAAACCCCACACACCGATAAAACCATCATATATAGAATCGTGTTACTCGTTTGTTCAGCATTGTTGTGCGTGGGAAAGGGTAAAGAATACAAAAAGAAACCCCACACACCGATAAAACCATTAGATATAGAATCGTGTTACTCGTCTGTTCAGGATTGTTGTGAGTGGGAAAGGGTTAAGAATACAAAAAGAAACCCCACACACCGATAAAACCATTATATCTAGAATCGTGTTACTTGTTTCCGTCTGCTGACTAACTTCGTCTGGTTCATCTATCATGTATCGGACACTGAAGTAACACAGAGATACGACAGACGAAAACCGTCTTTCGAGGATATCTTTGCCGGGCCCAGGTAGTTGAACAGTGGCCACGCGGTCTTTTAATTCAAATGTTGTGAGTTCGATACCCGGCCGAACAAAAGATCTGTTAACTTAAACCAGACCATTCCGTTTTATAACATTTTGCCAACACTGAATGTCCTTTATATCTTCCATGGCAAAAAAAGCTTTCAGCTAACATTAATCACGTTCGATATGTTGATATGTTTATATGTACATACATGTTTGAAAATGAAGTATGAATGCTGTTTTCGTCAATATAAATATATATATATTTATATATATCTGTTTGTGATGAATTCATGTATATTGGCAATGAACAAACGTTGACATATCTAGTAAAGACTCTATATCTTAGATAATTTGGGCGAGACTTACTCTAATCACAAAGTATTCTAACATGCGTCGCCAACAAATAGTTTATAAATGCGATATTTGCTGTAAAGTTATTTTACTGTTTGTCTTATTTTGTTCAAGTTCAAGGACTCGCATCTATATGTCTGTTAAACCCGTGAATTTGAAAAAGTAAGGTGCTCAGATTTTAATACATTGATCACTTGCTTAATGTATATCTTTTACGAAACATGTAGTTCTGGTAACCATGCATACAACTGAAAATACAATAAATAGATTAACAGATGAATTATTATTAACAGATGAATTATTTCACTATCCCTATCCCACATACAATAAATATGCATCAGACAGCATATCCAGCTAAATTATTAAACATCTGAATGAAAGAATCATACGCGTTTAGAGTTTAACCCTTTCCCACATACAACAACTCTGCAGACGAATTTGAAAACATGTAGACAGAAGTATGGAATATCTGAACAAATAAAGGTGTAATAATCATTGTGCTAAAAGGAGACATTGCTCGTTTTGAGCAATTTCTCACTTTTTCACGATGTCTTTAAAGGTCTTCTGCTGCAGAAACCTCAAAATGATGTACAAGTTGGAAAAAGTTAACAACGTATACTATATCGTTTTCAAAAGTCGTCTGCTGCAGATGCGTCAATGATATAGAACATATCTGTATATAAAATATAGATCTAAATTCAACGTAGTTAATAACTATTTTCAATAATCGTATTGTCTTAACTATTTATGTTTGTTCATTTGTGGATATCAACTATGAGCTGTTTATGCTAAAGTTGAAAATAAAATAGCTGTTCTAGTCTGTAAAAAGCAATATCATTAGTGAATAGAGTTTAAAAAGGAGATATTGCTCTTTTTCATCAGTCGTCTGTTGCGGATACTTTGTTTTGTTTCTATTGTGTTTGACGACGATTTTCATAAATTTATCAGTTATATCACGGCGTGTCCTGTAAAATTTACCAGTACTACTGGTCCAGCGAGTCATTCGTAATTTTATTCCCACAGCCTTGAACGCCAAAGAGGGAAAGCCATTACCAGCATTTTAAAGTTTATTTTTTACGACTTTCTCCTGCGGAGTTTCTTTTCCAGTTTTTTAACTTAATGACTTGTTCTGTTTAACATTAGACTTCTTCGAAGTAGATTCTATTTCAGAGTCATCCATCGTACTAAAACCAGAAAACTTGAACGACTTGTAAGAATCATCTACACTCAAAACTGCATCTTGGTTGTTTGAGGCCATTTTTTAATATATCTATAGGTGCTACCTATTTACGAAAAAAAATACGCAAGATAATTATAGACAAAAATTAAAGAGCATACTTTGGCCATAAAAAAGGATTTATAAGTAATTGACTAGACAATAATAATGTTAATGTCATGTTTCTTGCATTATTAAAACATATTTTGAATTCATATTGATGTCTGTTATTTGAACAGAAAATAATAAAGTAAAGACTTTCAGACAATCAAGGAATACATTTATAATGAACGAGGTTAAAACATGAGGGCCAAGACGATCCTTAATCGATCACCTGCATTATGGCAAAGAAGCAAATAGATCAGCCCTTTTCTGATGCCACCTGGCGACTGCCTTTTTCAACCAGTCAATATGACTGGAACAAATTATGTAAGGGGTCACATTTCTGCTAAACCCTTTCCCTATTAGAGACGGTTTCTGAGGCCTATGCAACAGACGATTTAGGAAAAAGATTGTCGCCACAAGAACAATTGCTTCTTATGGGAAAGTTATCCTTTTGCCACAATGTTTGATAACTAATTATACTTTGAATGAGTGAGTCAATAGCTCATGTATAGGAATTTGGGGTCTTTCATGTTGATACCACTTTTTTGCGGGAAACGACGTCGCTCCATTGACTCCTTCTTTGGCTACGATACAGTCAAAATTTAGTTTCGGGCATAGAAGGCTAATGCTGTCGTTTTTTTGACGAACGGGAAAGCATATTTCTTACAGATTTCCATTTATTTTTAACTTTTCGTACAAATGTTAATTGCCACATAACACAGCACTTAAATGATCTTAAATATCGATTTGAAAAAAAATGATTAAAAAGACGACAATAATTTTCAATCCGTGTTTTTCTGCTCATTTTATACATACCCAAAATACCGACTTAAAAAAAAAAAAAAAGCCGACAATAATTTTCAATCTGTGTTTTACGTCTGCTTTTTATACATATCCAAAATGGCGGCCCCCATGGATTTTTCCAGTTTCATTTCAGAAAGCTTTATGGGTTATTGAAAAAAAAAAAAAATCTCACACCTGTTAACTAATATGAAAAAGGCAAAGCCTCATCACGAGCACAGCGTCAATAATGGGTCTAACCTGTAGGTATATGACTACCATGATAAAGGAATCTGTTTCAAGCTGTACGAACTGAGACAGCTGTCGTGCACTATTCCTACTTTATCTCTTAGTGCAAAGTCAAATCTTCAACAATTTTAACATTCAATTCATCACATGAACATAATCAATACAGAAAGGTAAAAAAATAAATAGTGAAAACAAGTTTTCCTTCAATTAGGCTTAGTGACATAGTTTCTGGGTTAAAAGCAATGTTCAAAACTTCTATTCTGCCAAAGTTTCAGCATGTTAACATTAAATAAAAGAACAGCTGTCAGAGTGTTAACAAGATTTTCCTTTAATTTGGTCTAGTGACCTTATGTTTGACCCGACTTGACCAATATTTGAACTTGGTCTAGATATCAATAATCATCAGGCGAACATTCTGACAAAGTTTCAAGATGCTGAATCAAACCTTGAGGTCAAGCTGTTTACAAGATTTTTCTCAAATGTTTTTCTTTGGACCTCATTGTTGTTTTTATCCAACATGACCTATGTTTAAGTCTAGATTTCACCAAAACACCAATTCTGACAAAATTTCAACATGTTAAAATAAACAAGAGGACCATGATGGTCCTACATCGCTCACCTGATTTAATCAAACTTAAAAAGTTTTCAGTGTTCTTTCCCCTATATGAGTCCATGAAAAACAAGTGACCCCCGGGGAGGCGTCATTTTTTTAACAATCTTGGTAGAGGTCCACTAGATGATGCTACATACTAAATATCTTTTAGACAAGATTTTTAAAGTCTATTCCCTATATGAGTATATGTAAAACAAGTGACCCCTGGGGAGGGGTAAATTTTGAACCCAGGGATAAAATTTGCACAATCTAGGTAGAGGTCCACTAGATGATGCTACATACCAAATATCAAAGGCCTGGGCCTTCTACTTCGAGATAACAAGATTTTTAAAGTTTTTCCCCTATCTATGTCAAACAAGTGACCCCAGGGCTATAATTTGAACAATCTTGGTAGAGGTCTACTAGATGATGCCACATACCAAATATCAAAGGCCTGGGGCCTCTACTTTTAGACAAGAAGATTTTTTTCTCTATATGAGTCTATGTAAAACAATAGACCCCAGGGGAGGGGTCATTTTGACCCCAGGGCTTTAATTTGAACAATCTTGGTAAAGGTCCACTAGATGATGCTACGTACCCAAAACAAAGGCTTGGGCCCTCTACTTTTAGACAAGAAGATTTTTAAAGTTTTTCCCCTATATGGGTCTATGTAAAACAAGTGACCCCCGGGGAGGGGTCATTTTTGACCCCAGGGCTATAATTTGAACAATCTTGGTACAGGTTCACTAGATGATGCTACATACCAAATATCAAAGGCATGGGCCTTCCACTTTCAGACCAGAAGATTTTTTAATTTTTTCCCCTATATGAGTCTATGTTAAACAATTGACCTCGGGGAGGGGTCATTTTTGACCCAAGGGCTATACTTTGAACAATCTTGGTAGAGGTTCACTAGATGATGCTACATACCAAATATCAAAGGCATGGCCCTTCTACTTTCAGACAAGAAGATTTTTTAAGTTTTGGTTAATTTCCCCCTTTTGTGTTGCCGTGGCAGCCAAAGTTTTGCATGGAATAGAATTCTTTGAACATGTTTGAAAGAGATCCATCCAAAGAACATTCCTGTAGAATTATTTTGAATTGGTGTAGGAGGAGAAGTCATTTGTATGAAACTGTGAACGGACGGACGACGACTACGGACGGTGAGAGATCACAAAAGCTCACCATGCACTTCATGCATTGGTGAGCTAAAAATGCAGCATTCAAAATGTCTGAGTGTTAACAAAATGTTACTTCATTTTGGTCTAGTGACCTAGTTTTTGACCCACCATGACCCTTATTCTTACTAGGTCTAGATATTGTCAAGACAAACATTCTGACAAAGCCTCAAGCTGCTCAAGGCAAAGTGTGGTTTCTAGACTAACAAGATTTTCCTTCAATTTGGTGGAGTGACTTAGTTTATGACCCAACATGACCTAGTTTATGACAGAATATATTTAAACTTAGCCTAGATATCATCAAAACAGTTATTCTGAAAACATTTCAACATGCTTAAGTTTAAAATAAGGCATCCAGAGTGTTTTCAATACGTTCCTTCAAATTGACATTGAAACCTAGTTTTTCACCTCACAGGACCCAGTCTATAACTTGGCCAAGATTTGATGGAGTTGATTTTCTGATAAACTTTCATTCATATTGGATGTTGTAAAATGTTGCCTGTAGATTGTTCACAAGGCAATTGTTGATGGCGTGTGACCAAAGGACATCAGACAAAACGTGATCATAAAAAACACAAACTGTGCAATAAAAAAACAGGACTTCCTTTATATACTACATTTAATTAGATAAAACAAGCTTGATATGATTTTGATAAACTTATCCATTAATAAAGATTACCAAGTGTATGTATTCATTAGTAATATATGTAATCAGCTGAAGTTCCTCTCCTGTCCTGTCATAACAGCTGTAATTCCATCTGTAAATGGGTTTCTCTCAATATATTCCCTTGTTTGATGTAGATGCAGGAAGTTATATCCCACAGTCAAAGATGCATGCAATTTTCATTGTTTTGACAGGCACCAATGACCAAAGGGTATATCACTAACTGCTTATATGAACGTCTAATCTCCCATTATCGCCATAACGGCTGTGATTCCATGATTGTACAGGTTGATCTCAATCCATTTACTGTTTTGATGTGTATGCAGGAAAGAATATTACCCCACAGTCAAAGATGCATGATATTTTCATTGTATAGACAGGTACCAATGACCAAAGGGTATATCACTAACTGCCTATATGAACTTCCTCTCCCATTATCGCCATAACAGCTGTGATTCCATGATTGTACAGGTTGATCTCAATCCATTTACTGTTTTGATGTGTATGCAGGAAAGAATATTACCCCACAGTCAAAGATGCATGATATTTTCATTGTATAGACAGGTACCAATGACCAAGGGGTATATCACTAACTGCTTATATGAATTTCCTCTCCAGTAATCGCCATCAGAACTGTTATTCCATGATTGTATCATGGGATGTTCTAAATCCATTCTGTTTTAAAATAAAACTTGATGCAGAATATGATTGACTGCTGTTATAATAAATGACATCAGACAATAACTGCAAATAAAAGTGGCTTTATATAAAATAAAATGATAAATTAAAGAATGAGATTACAAACACTATTTATACCTTTTTTCTTTTAAATACACTAATATTAAAAAATAGACCAGAATTGAAAACAGTATACATGTATATTAGTTATGTCAAAAAGCCAAGCTTTGGGTTCTGCAACCAGTTTTGTTTTAGACCAGTTTGTACCTCTGTGCAGTCTTATCTAGATTATTCCTTTAAACCAGTGACTTTAAACTTGTCTTTTTTACATCAATTGTGAAACAAGCTTTAATCTTATTTTAATCACGCTCAATATTCTGGAGATACAACCAGTTCTCGCCCAATTTGTGCGGAAAATCCCAATCTTCACTGAATTCTGACTCAAATATTTGGGGCATTTTTTTAAGAATTAGGTAGACTTTGAGGATTCCAGTGTATTTTGGTATTTTTATACATTTTTCATTTGAGTATATTTGGGCAAAGATGCTTCTATAATTTGTTGAAAGGGAGTCAATTCCCCACTTGTGTTCAGAAAAAGTAGCCATTTCATTGAGGGGTTTATACAGATATTGTTGACAATCAAAGATAAATCAACATTTTAATTGACATATGATTATTATAATTACTGATGATACAGATGTAACTTACATTTATGTTTATCTTATGAAGATGACATTTGACCTTTCAGCATAATTATGATGTTTGAAAGCATTGTGAAAGAAGGTCAAATTGTTGACAATATGCAATTATACTTCTCACAATGCTTTTGAATTAAAATCATTGTGCATTTTCTAATTCTTAAGATTTATTTGTTTTGCAAGATGTGGATTCTTTTAAAGCATCGCAGTGGTCCTGACGGCTTCCAGAATTCCCGACCCTGTAATAGTAATAGTACTATTTGAAAGACCCTGGTGTGAATGGATGATGGTTATTTTGTTGTATAATCACTACATTTAGATAATGATTAATGTAATAATGATGTTTGTTTTAACATTGTTATAAATTATCCTATATCATCGTTTTCAAAGTATTCTTAAGATTTGAAGTATTGTTTGATAGAGGACATTTCCTCTTTTTCTCACAATCTTCCTTATTCATTAATATAACAATACCTTAGCCAGAAGTCAACCTGTCATGTACATATTCTCCTTTTCTCACCAAATGTTTTCAAAGTCGTCTGCAGCAGATTAACTATTTAGAACACATCAAGATCATTTAAATAATCAATCAACAGGTAAGTAAGTATCAATAATCAGTCTTTTGTTTTTGACACCTGTGTGTTAAACCATCCATTCACACCTATATAAACCGATAATGGGGTCGACAATTCTTTGAGTCGAGATTTCTGGCTACCGTCCTGACATGCAATCTGCCTTGTTAAGATTAATTTTTGATTATCACATCCTTTTTTCACTTGTAAAAACATTTTTAATTTTTTTTGTTCAGAACACACAGCACAAGGCATGCCTATATAAATCCTTCTCGGCCACGGATATGTGTCTCCAGTCAAGTTTCTTTTTTGGACACCCGATATGTCTCTTGAATACACTGGGGACGTTTCTTCTTGGGTTCTTTTAGCCTAAAAAGCTGTTAGTTTTAACTGATTAGCCATTATTCTTAAATATTCCGTCCATATTGCAAATGTGTTCACCACTAAAACATGAAGTGGATGCCATGCAGTAGACACGTAAGATATTACGTCATTAAATGTGTAAACAATCTGCACTCGAGAGCTTCCAAGAACACTTCTAAAAATAGATTTACTTTCTTATGTGCTATTTTTGTGATATTTATGCAGAGGGACTTAGGGTCATATTTATTTCTTACATCATACACTAAGCGTGGAAGTTTCGCATCACTAACGAAACAACACAAATAGTGATAGCTAGAATAAAGGAATTGAGAATTTAAAAGAAACTTTTTGCAGTTTAATGGCAAAATATCCCACCTTTCATCTTATATGTGTTGTCTGTCACACAACTGAACATTGTTTTAGTGTTTAGTTTAGTTTAGTTATAAATACATGTCTCTCATTTGGGTCACAGGTTGTATGTTCAACCAATTTTTGCATCGATCTCCGTCCAAAGGAGTTTTGTCAGAAGAACTGACGACTTTAGTAGGTCTGTGAAGCATTGTTATTGATCTAGTCAGTGCAACAAATTTACCACGAAGAGCATTTTAGGTCAGACAGTTATCCCATCGCCAGGAACATCCGTCAATGAATGCAAAACATTCAAATTTACAATAGGTAGATCTTACCTACAAGAACGCCAGAATGATATTGTCTGTGTTAATATATGTCACGAAAACGAGAGGGATAAAAATTCTTACCTAAAACAAATGGTATCCTAGCCGATAGGTTCTGGTTATCAGCCTTTACTGTACATAAAAAAGTTATTGCCGTTATCTCGGGAACCAGCTTGATTTGGACGGATGTGACGTCGGCCGGATATGAATAAATGTCGGCCATGGTTCCCTGCTTTGTTCTATGTAATTCCATTTGGATTTCATGAGCTGGGCCGTTGTATCTTTGCACCCAAATTTTTTCCATACTGAATATAGAAAATTTCCCCTTATTAAGGTTAAACCTCATAACGAGCTATGCTCGTTATAAGCGAAAAAACCCATTATGGTTTTTTTTCGTATTAAATAAACTTAGTAATTATAATTATTAACTGGGAAAAGGCCCCAGTTACCTCCATCAACACGTGGCTGACTAACTTACCTTAATGACAATGAACACGCAAGTGAACAATCTTCTTGACAGGTCCAACGCTAAAACGATTATGAGAATAAATGTTCCTCACTTCCGATTGTAACGTCACGGGTAGTACTATAGTTTAATCTTTAAAATGTGAAGGTGGAACAATGGTCGGAACTCTGAACTGTATTTACATGTAAAAACGGAAGGATTTGCGGAATATGATGACCCAAGTATAGAAAAATGATTTTTTCCAGGACTTTACCACTTTTTTGACACGAATCACGACGAAAATTAATCATGGGGGTCGATATAGCCACGTACAGACAGAGAATCGGCACATTTTCAATGCCTAAGAAACAAGGTAATACTATACGGACACTGAATATTTCGAGAATTGGTCTACGACGCTACATTTGCGGTATCAGACTTTTGGTATGCTTGACCGCCATTTTGTTGACGTGTGGGGATATCGAATCTAACCCCGGACCGGAGACCTCAACGCGCACTTCACGTGCCACCAGACAAACAACCCTTTCCTTCGGCGATGACACTGTCCCCTCCACAGACAAACGAACCCCGGTCACCCCTTCAAACTCATCTACAGGAAAGCAACCGACGCCTAGAGTTCAGACATCGTCAAAATCTCAAGAAAATAAGAGGCATCAAAAGGCAGACGCGTCGGATAATGAGATTATGAAATTTCTACAGGGTATGAAAATCGAGTTCAAGGAAGATATGTCGATTATAAACAGTAAGATTGATAACATTTCTACTTCTGTTAATAACCTACAATATGAACATGAGGCTTTAAGGAGAGAACATGCTGAAATGAGGAAAACGGTTGACCATCTTTACTCTAAAATCGACATTCTTGAGGGTCATTCCAGGCGAAATAATCTCAGGTTCAGTGGAATCCAGGGAAAAGCGAATGAACCTTGGAGCGAAACTGAAGAAAGGGTGAGGACATTTATCAAAAATGATATGAGTTTGCCTGAACTTGAAAACGTTGAAATTGAGAGGGCCCATACGGTAAAATCTAAAGATCCGGACAAGTGTCAAATTATTGTGAAGTTCTGCAAGTTTAAAGACCGAGATCAGATCTTTAAATCAGCTAAACAGTCCCTGAAAAACACACCGCATTATGTTCAGGAAGATTTTACAGAACGAGTTAAAGTGTGCAGACGCGAACTGGGAAAACGGCTAGTGGATGCTAGAAAGAAGGGTCTATACGCATCCATGCAATTCGACAAGTTAATCATAGAAAACGAGATCTACAGGTATAACAATGTAAATAAAGAAATATATCATGCTGGTTACACTAGAGTAAACAATAATACTCGCGGCAGAGTATTCGCACGTGATCCACACAGGACTGAATACAACCACCGTTCATTGGACAGGGTCAGCGAGAGCGTAACCAATCAGCAATCGGTGCGGGAAAACGACGATATCTCATTGGTCAGTGGCGATGACGAGCAAACAGGCGGGGCATGTGGTTCAGACTAGCGGTGCGGTCAAGGCCTACGCGAAAATAGTGACAGTAAAAACATAACCCTTAGCATTTTATCATGGAACATTGCCGGTTTATTGAAATACGATAATGATGCTTCACTGAAAAACTACTTGTTTAAACATGACATTATAGGACTTTTAGAAACATGGAGTCATTTCAAAGGTCAATTTGACAATTTCCTGTACGGTTATAAACATTTTGACAGTGTGAGAGTAAAAAATAACTCCAGCTTTAGAAACAGTGGAGGAGTAAGCGTTTTTGTTAGGGAACATTTGGTTACTTCTGCTGTTGTTAAACAATTATTTTATGTAGATTTTACAGACTGTGTTGTCCTTTATATTACTTCTAGTCTGTATGATTTAGATAATGACATTATTCTTTATATAACTTACATTTCACCAGATGGTTCTCCAATTTATAGAGGAAAGGATGAATCAAATGGCATTTTGTTGCTTGAAAACAAATTAGCGCAGCTGCGCAATGACTACCCGGATTGTGTTCTATATATAGCGGGAGATTTTAACGCAAGGACAAGTGACTTATTTGATTATATACCAAATGACTCACTTGACTTTGTATTTAATACCTCAACCGACTATGCTGCGGATAACTTTGATTTGCCTCGCAATACGCGTGATAATGGAACGTTAAACTTGTTTGGTAGAACACTGGTAGATCTATGCTGCACTCATAATGTACACATTGTAAATGGGCGTTTATCTAATGACGCGACTGGTCAGTTTACTTGTTTTTCCAATGACGGTCGTAGTCTTGTCGATTATCACGTTGCTTCGTCAGAGTTATTTCCCTTTATATCATATTTTAATGTTGAAGAGAAGGATAACTCTGACCATTTTCCTATTTTAGCAATTTTGAAGTTTAATTTGAAAACATTGACTGATAGTGAGGTTATGCCATCAAATGAATGTGTTTTGCTGTTTCTGATCATTTTAAATGGAGAGACAACAAGAAAGATGCTTTCATTGTCAATTTCACCATGAATTTGCAATTGATTTATGATGAAATTGTATCATGTATTAACGTTGATGTAAATAAGGCAGTTAACCTTATTCTTAACACGTATAAATCATCTTCTTTAAACATGAAGGTAAATAACATTATACATATAAATAATGCTTTAGATGCTGCCCAACCACAGTGGTGGGATTCACAGTGTAAAGTTGTCAAACAGAAGAAATATGCCAACTTAAGACGTTATCGTGTCTCGAACCAGAACTCAGATTTTATTAATTATAAAATATGTAGAAATGAATTCAAAGCATTATGTCGTAAGAAAAAGAATTTATACCAAGACCAAAAGAGACGATCAATTAAACCTGTATTTGTACATCTCCTATACACCGACCCCAGTAGAACTTTCAGTGCGTTGATTTTTCACTGATATCAATTCACACTTCCCTTTCCAAGATGACACATTTCATTACTTTAGATGATTTGAAAGTAAATGACCCTTAATGATCGTATAAGGAAGTTTTAAACTTTCCATATGTCAACACATTTTCGCTCATATCACGGCGACCAGTTCACATAGGCAAGTTTAAATCCAAAATTGTTCTGGTCAATTATTAAAGGTACATTTCGTTCAAATTCTATTCCACATACGCTTAATACAATACCCGGTAGTACATGGCTAGCATATTTTGAAACTCTGCTTTTTAGAAATGACCAATGTTCCGTGATGAACATAATGGATGATCCTACACATTTTAACGAAGAAATGGATACGTTACTAAATGATAAAATTTCCTTAGAAGAGGTTCTAAAAAGTATATCCAAATTAAAGTCTGGAAAAGCACATGGTAAAGATGGATTAAGTGCAGAATTCTATAAGACCACTATAAATGAATTAAGTCCCCCTTCTCGTTCAGTTACTTAACATAATTCTTGACTCAGGAATACTCCCAGATTCGTGGTCTGAAACTGTTGTCATCCCCATATACAAATCTGGTCCAAGAACCGATCCAAGTAATTACAGAGGTATCTCTCTACTAAATGTATTATACAAAATATTTTCATCTATTATAAATGATCGCCTAACAAAATGGTCTTCAGATCTTCATATTATAAACGAATGCCAATCTGGTTTTAGGGCAGGCTATTCTGCAATTGACAATGCGTTTTGCTTGCAATGTATGATACAAAAGTATTTATCACAAAAAGGTGGACGATTTTATGTTTTATATGTTGACTTCCAAAAAGCCTTCGATTCCCTAGATCATACGAAACTATTTACTTGTCTTAACAAGAAAGGAGTTCAGGGAAAATTCTTTCGTATTCTTTTATCTATGTATTCTAATATCAGAGCGCATATCAAAATTGATTCAAAACTAACACCATCCATGCTCTGCAACACTGGTCTAAAACAAGGAGATTTGAGTTCGCCTACATTGTTCAATATTTACATAAATGAATTGAGTGCAAATCTGAGGGATAAATGTAAGGGTGGTATTTTCATTA
Organism: Serripes groenlandicus; assembly: GCA_031761405.1. Taxonomy (NCBI): domain Eukaryota; kingdom Metazoa; phylum Mollusca; class Bivalvia; order Cardiida; family Cardiidae; genus Serripes; species Serripes groenlandicus. Next base: position 49,067,564 of record JASEVX010000002.1, on the reverse strand, counting down.
CAACAGACATCCCAAATATTTTCTGTCTAATGTTTGCAGATGACGTAGCTAACTGTGCAGATACAGCCATAAATCTCCAAATACAACTAAATACTATTGATTCTTTTTGTAAAGAAACAAACATGGTTATAAACCTTAAAAAATCTGAAATTATTGTCTTCAGAAATGGAGGTCCTCTTCGAAAATATGAGCAATGGACATATAGAAAAAATTAAATCAGAGTAACCTCAGTTTACAAATATATGGGTCTTCTATTCACACCGAAATTGTCATGGTCCTTAGCTACTAAGAAACTTGCAAATCAAGCAAGAAAAGCGGTGTATCAAATAAAACAATTCCAAAATCCCTTTGGGAAATTTAGACACAAAGAATATTTTAAAATATTTGATTCCATGGTCATGCCCATTTTAACATATGGGGCTACGACTATAATAAACAGGTAGAACAGGTACACACTAAATTTTGTAAAGACTTTCTAGGTATTAATACTTCTGCCAATGACTCAATGGCTTTAGGTGAATGTGCTAGATGCCCTATTGCAATAAATTACCATATCAAATTCATAAAGTATTGGGTAAGATTAATTGAAATGGATTCCAGCAGATACCCCAAACAATGTTACAAAATGCTTAAATCACAAGACGGTGTAGGTAGGAATAATTGGGTTTCAAAAGTAAGGGAATTTTTATTTTCTTACGGGTTTGGATTTGTTTGGATTTCCCAAGAAATAGGTAATACAAACCAGTTTATTACATTATTTAAACAGAGATTAAAGGATTGCTTTTTACAAACATGGCAAAGTGACATAAATAATTCAACAAGATGTGACTTTTACCGGAATATTAAAACTTTATTAAATGTAGAAAGATACCTTAATTCTGATCTTAGGCCTTACTATAAACGCTCCTTAGCGCATTTTAGATGTTCTAATCATAAGCTAAACATTGAAATTGGTAGGCATTTTAACGTAAATAGAGAAGACAGAGTTTGTCTTCATTGTTTTTTGCAAAAAGATATTTTAGTTATTGAGGATGAATATCACGCATTTTTTATTTGTGAAAAGTTCGAAGAAATTCGACATATCTATTTAAATAGCTGGTATAAAGGGCTACCAAGCTTAGATAATATGTACAATATTTTTCAATCAGATAACCCTACTACTTTAAAAAACTTGGCTATCTATGTGTCAAAACTACTCGAAAATATATAGTCATAATTTATAATCCTTATTCGAATCTGTAAGACAAATGTTCAAACTTACCTCATTATTAAAATACATGTATATAGTGTATATTTCGAGGGTACATTTCAATTTGTATGTATTTTGTAATATGTATGTATTGTGGGCCGGAGGCCTAATTACCGAAATAAACAATTGTATTGTATTGTATTGTATTGTCTGTTGTTTGGCAAAAGTTAATACGATCATCATTCATCTTCCTCCAATGGACTAGCTCGGTATGTACTTGGAAAAAAATGTTGAGTAGAGAACTGGTGTAAGAAATCCAGGAAAAACATCAGTATATGAATTAGTCACCGTAATGTGAGTGAAAATTGTTGAAAACGGCGTTTAACCCAAAAAGATAAATCAATCATTCAATTTACCGAGCTTTGTAAAAATTGCTCAAACAGTAAGAGATGAGGAATGAATGAATGTATATTGTTTTATGGCGCATCGACAGCTAAGGTCATTTAGCGCGCATTTAAATTTTATTATTCATGTTCCCTGGGTGAACAAACCAGTACTAGGCTAGAAAATGTGCCTTGCCCAAGGGCACTCCACCATGACCGAATTGCCGCGACTGGGGGTAAGAGATGAGGAAGGAGACCAGATGAAATTGTGAATTGACGAAACATACAAGTTCAAGAAGGACATCTCAATGATGCAATTTGTGACGTTTGTTTTATTCAAACTTTCACTAGTGTAGGTGCAGATATTGCGTTTTATTTGTGATATATATGTGGCAAGTATTTATGTCAGGTTTGTTTTAAAGGACACAAATCACATCAATTATAAGAAAAGTGAGAAAGAAATCATGAAAAAAAGTTTTCCGAAAGAATTGAGGAATGAAAGTGAGATAAATGAAAAAGTAGAGAGAGAGGAAATTTCTCGTGAATGTAAAACATGAATTGGATCAGAGTGATTGTAAGATATCTGGATTGTGTGGACTAAATGACACAAGGTGGGCTGTTTCTGATCATGGTAATTATTCTATTAAAATATTCAGTTTGGGATCAAACATTTTACAACGGTATATACGGCTTTGGCCTGAACCTAGGAGTGTGATAGAAATTAAAGTTAAACGTAAATTTCCTGAGCTGGGCTTAATGTCCCCCAGTAAGTCCGATATTTCTGTAACAAGCCAATTTGAGCCGGATACACAATGTGTGATAGCAGTTACTCTACCATCCCTACTGAGAATATTGTTAATTGATGTTACACAAAATCCTTCCATAAAAACTAAATCTATATAAACGGAGATACCCGGTCGTTCTATAGATGTTAGTGAAGATGAGATTTTTACCGTCTGAGGTGGGTTCTCTTATCGGTGGTCTGTATTGATGATGTCCACAGAAGGAGTCACTATACAAATAATAAACACTGACTTACAAAATGTACACATTAGTCCTTATCTCGCAGTTTGTCAAGGCATAGTCTATATCACTGACAGGCCTAACAACAAGGCCTTGTGTATAAATAATGAATGAAAAGTAGTCGCTCATAATACAATAGAAGGGTCACGGCCTGAAGGGATTAGTGTAGACTATGAAGTGGATAGGGTATTTATTTGTGACCGGTTTCACCACAAACTTTACCGAAAAGATTCTAGTTTAAAACTTTCATAGTTTCTTTTGAATTTAAAGTCGGTAAATTTTAAGAGGCCGGACGCTCTGTTTTTTTATAGAAACATACTTTATTTCAGTCATTACCAGGATTTACTCAAAGTAACTTTGTAACTGGTGTTAAGGTTTTGTAGCTCAAAGATTGGAAATTAAATTCTTTCTTTATTTCTTTGTTAATCAACAGTTAAACAACCAACATCAGCTTTAAAATAATGAAAACGAAATAGGTGGTTATGTAATATGCAAGAATGATATAACTAAGCGAAGACGGTTCCTGTCATTTTGCACACAATTGGGCTAGGTCAAAACTCGTTTGCACATAATCTATTCTCTGTAACAGACAAGGAAAACATACCAACAATTATCAAATAAAACAGTAACAGTGCATCCTATACACTTTTACAATGAAATTAATCTTGCACTTTTGTAATGCAGTCTGGTGAAGGCAAAATCAGTATTTTTAGGAACTATTTGGCTATTGTTTGACATTTAAGACATATTCTTTGTCTTTCATGGTCCATTTTAAGATCGACCTTGCCAAAGTGCTCAAATCGAGCTATTGTAATTGACTAATGTCTGTCTTCCGTCATCAACATTTTCTTTAAAAAGCATCTCCTTCTTAAGCACTTGACCAAATTTGATGAATCTTCCATGCAGAACTCTGGTAGCCATGATTTAAAAAACAAAAAATTAACATTTTCTTGTCTGAAACTGAAAAGCCTATAGCTTAGAATGAAATTCGGTGTGTCTAGTGGTCCTTTACCAAGATGTTCAAATTAAGCTCCTAGGGTCACGTGTTTTACAAAGAGATATTTATATTGTGAACAACTTTGAAATCTTCTCGTCTGAAACCGAAAGGCTTCGAGCATAGATATTAGATGTGTAGAAATGTTTAGTTGTCCTTTTCTAAAATTGTTCACGTTAGGGCGATGTGATCATAAATTGCCCCGCCCCGGGATTCATATGTTTTACATAGAGATATTAAGTGAAAGAATTTGAAAATTTTCTTGGCTGAAAGTAAGAGGACTAGAGCTTACATTTTTCGTTTGTAGCATTTTCTAGGTTTCTTTTCCAATGTTGCTCCGCCGAGTCCCAGTAGCTCAGTTGGAAACGACGTGGGCTGTTAAGACAGGGGTTATCAGTTCTTACCCCAGCTCGGCCATCATTTTTTCCGTCATTTGACAAATGTCATTGAGACAAGCTTCGTTCGACTTCCACCAATGGGTTAACAGTTTTTTGTGTATAAGCAGCCAGTTGCTTGGAAACATTGTTGAAATACTGGTGTGAAAAAAGCCAGAAAAACCACATAATTAGGTGAACTAGCCGCCGTGTTTGGAATTAATAATTGTTAAAAACGCCGTTAAAACCCAATAAATCGACCGTTTTACATGTATATAGAGATTTATAGTTTCTTTGAAAATCTTTTTATTTGATACCAAAAGGCCTATTGTTAAATATTTGGTATGAAGCAATCAATGTCTAGTGGTCCTCTTCCTAGATGTTCAAATTATGATTATGTTAAGATTATCCCCGCCCCTTGGGAAACTTGTTTAGCATAGGAAAAACTGTAAAAATCTTCTCATCTGAAACATATCAATTTTCCAATGTCATATTGATTTTACAAAAGAATGACACTATTGGATTGGTTATTTTGCCTTGTGGCAAGTGGAGCTATATCATGTATAAGCTTACATGACAGCATTACAAATCATGTTGCATAACTTAGGTGAGCGAACCCTGGCTGTCATGACCCTCTTGTTCATATTTATAAACGATGTTCAATATCAAATGTATGAACAATTTCAAATATTAGGACAATTAGGCAATTTTGTTCTGGCCTGTTTCGTGCTTATGACACATCATATAGGTTTAAGAAAGAGCATGAAAAAGCAGGTAACATATTGAGTCTTTAATATACCAACTTGTATGAGGATGTATTTGGTATACGTTGACCTGTAACCCTTCAACCCTTGGTTAGTGTATACAATGTGACATAGAAACACTTTGACTTGTCCCACATGTTTCATGAAACTTCTTTTATTGTCATTGTTATTAATTAAAGAGATTACATTTTACAATTATATATAGTGCATCAAAATATTTAAATCTGCCCGGAGGATAAAATTGTTATCATTTGGATGTTGAGTTTCATAAATTTATCTTATTGATCTATTAGTTTTAAAATATGTCTTCCCCAATTCAGGGTCTTCAAATTGTATTGGGTGATTGGTCTAAGTGAATAAATGATTCCTATTGTTTTGAGGATCATTATAACAAAGGTCAAGGTCACAAGGGCCGTAAAATTAAAACCTGTTTCTGCACAATATCTGAAAAACCCTTTGATTCATTCTTTAAATTTCATAAGATGATTGGAGTTAGTGAGTAGTTGACCACAAATGTTTTGGGTCGTAACTGGCTCAAAGGTCAAGGTCACATGGGCAGTACAGGTCAAATTCATTTCCCCTCCATATCTAAAGAACCTTTTGACCAAGTGTCTTCAAATTTCATTGAATGTCTGAATTTACTGAGATGTTGACCTGTATTGTTTTCGGGTCACTGGGTCTAAGGTCATGGTCACATGGGCTGTAATAATCAAAGCCTTTTCTGTTCAATATCTCAAAAACACTGACCAAGAGACGTGAAATATCATTCGATGATTATACTTATTAAGTTGACCCTTATCTGAAGAACCGTTTGATTCAGTGTCGTCAGATCTCATAGTGGAAGACAGTGATGCAGTGGAAGAGTGTCGGTCTCTCGTACCAAAGGTCATGGGTTCGAATCCCGTATTGCGCGGGTTTCTACCTGTGTTTTTGTCTCCAAGAAGCAGACATCGAGCGTGATTTATACAAGCTTAAAGCTTGTTTCGCACTCGATGCAAATATGTTTGAGAGAGAAAGACAGACACACACACAATTATTTTTCCATATTTCTTTAGGATTGTTATTTACCGATATTTTGATGACAAATATGATGATCAAATGTTTCTTGGTTTTAATTAAGTTTTGACTTGGTGTTTTTATTCATACACATAAGGATTGCATATCTCTTCGAGCGAAAAAATAGATATCTCCTGTTGACATAATGTTGTACTGGCGTATACCGTTGGTGGTGAACAGTTTGAACATACTGTTCGGACAGAAGCCTAATGCAAATCAATCATTGAATGTTATTGTTATACAAAAAAGTCTGCATTCATTTGAAAACATTCTTGGACGGTTTTGGACATTCACGAAGAAGATAATTCGATAAACATATACCGCGGCGACAGTAGTTATTCTTGATTGGTTCGTTAAGTATCAGTAGTATACCAAAGAAGAATGTCTAGAATCTTTCCAACGTGCACTCCACCCAGACCACTACGCTGAAATGTGACACAGGTCCCTTATTTTAAATACCACAATTCAATTTAGCCGTGCATAACAACAAGACAAGACAGAGAGATAGCATCAAACATTTTCATATATAAGAGTAACTACTCATATCACATCACATAGTATGCGTTATAAGAGTTATTTCCCCTAATGATGTTTTTAAATAGACGTTATATGTTTCAGGGTTAGTTGTCGCAATATGTACGTACGTATTCAAATGAGTTTTTTGATTTGTTACATCTTTAGATATTCATCTGAAACGGTCGCCATGCATCAGAAGATGTTTGGTTATTTGTATGGTGTTTTACGCCACTTTCAACACTTTTTAAATGATATCACTGTATTTCCTGGGTAACTTACCCGTACCACTGGTTCATTTATCCCGACACCAGGGAGTCAGTCGTAATGCAATCCCAACAACCCTGAGTGCCATGGAGGGATTGATTACGACAATTCCAATCTTATTTATTTGTTATCATTCTCAAATAAGTTACAAGAGGCATAGCCGAAACGAAGGTCAAATATCAATAACACATTCAGTTTCACCAACACCAGCATACACATGTAGAATGGTATGCTCAAAATAAATAATACACGCCTTGGAATACGTGGTCCCATTCCTAATGTTAATCCCTTTAAGTAGTGTTCTTTCATATTAGCAAGTTGCAGTCGAGCCCCAATATATCAGTCGTTAATGGTAGAGTCACACACACGGATCCAGGATGTGTGTGTTAGAAACCCCGATATGGCCATCCATTCGTTCTGATGACTATTACATGGCATTGTGACTAGTGTCATTCGTCTTTCACCAATGGGATTAATATACTTAATGGGGAGGTAGCCAGACTGTTGTGTGTAGAACAGGTACGGCAAAGTCAAGCAACACTCATTACATGACAAAGCCGCGGTGCTATAATTAAAATACCGTTTAAAACGGTTATCTACTCCAATTATCTAATAGAGTTGGGAACCGTAGTTTCAAATACATGTGAATTTCAATAAAACGTTTCATAAACGTTTCACCGATAAACAGGAATCAGCTGTGGCCGAGTGGTAAGTGTCGGGGTCTTGGAACCGGGCATACCGGGTTCAATCAAAGTCGCAGCGGTCATGGTAATTGCCTTTCGGCAAGACATAATTCCTAACCTAATACTGGCTTGTTTACTCAGGCAAACTAAATAAGTAAACTGTCGCCGTGATAAAACCAAAATAATGCAAAACACCAATAAAACATACAAGCAATACTAAAGATACCTGGAAGAGTAGAAACACTGTGTTCAATGTTCAAGCGTAGACGGAGGTTTGGAATTGTCCAATGGTCGTTTCTAATTGTGACAGGTTTGAGACTGGTTAAAACGGTTTGTAATTTTACCAAGCACCCAACTCGGTTCCCGACAAACCTGGTGCACGCTTAGCTATAACATAGCAACTCAAAAAGGTGTGTACGGGTCATGTTTGGCATTTCAAAACCTCCGTCGTTTACCGTTGTAGATTGAAAACAGAGACAGTTTCCCTACTATTATTCGAGTCGATAAAACTGAGTAAGTTAAAAGCAACACCCCGTTGACCGCATTTCAATGTTGTTCGATTGTTTGTGATAAGTCTTCAGAATAAATGGGGTCAATATCGTCACGTGATCATCGCGTTTCCGGTTTCAAATGAGACTTCCGGTAGGCGGATGACCAAATAAATTGAAACAAACACGGTATCAATAAAACATCCGGACTAGGGAAACAAAATGGTAATCGCCAATCGAAATCGAGATCGTGTTGCACGTGCGAAGTTTAAATACTCAGGGGAGCACTCTTATCGAATCCTTGACTGTCTGTTATACATATATTTAGCTTCTGAATGAAAGCTAGAGGTGTCGCCCCATCCACGATGTGAAGACATATACGAACATGTGCACGCGCAGCAGTCTCTTGTTCTCTATCTCTCTACAAATGTAGCCGTTCTTGCGAAAAGGTACAGATTGTTATTTCTGTACAGTGTATATTTGGATTACCCTGTCATTCTGCTTAATATGCTGAGAGTCATTCAGTTGTTATTAACATTCAACACATTTGTGTAAGTAATATGTAAGCATTGAATATATTAATCAGATTGTGTAGGTACATAGCCTGATCTTGATTTACACTGTTCTCAAAGGCCAACTTGTATCTTTTCGGACGGATCTTCATAATACATGTATGTACTTTCATGTCACTTCTTAAACATTCATGAAGTGTAGCCCAATCGGTATAACTACCTAACACATTGACTTGAATTTGACGCAGATATTCAACAAGGCCTCATTTACCCTTGACGCTCCAGAGCTTCTCTTACTAGCCAATAACTAAAATACGGATCGAGAAAATAAATATAAATCAGATTCATCATAGATAGTGTTCAGAATTAATGATGTAATGTAGAACTTGTGTAGTTGGTATACAGTCATAAAACGGGCAAAGTGTCTGTCAGCGGAAATTCCGTAATGGAAGAGACATCGACTATGTCTAAATTATTAGATATAAATATAGTTTATTAACTCGACCGATGCAATCTGGTCGAACTGCAGAACTACGACTGTATATGTATACTTTGTAGCAAACTGGCGGAATGGCGGTATGTTTCTTATTTATTCTGTCAACACGTTTGTTCTGTTCAGCAATTATGTAATGTGGCAGTTTTTTTTATCGAACATGCAAGCATGTTTGTTCTGTTATTTTACTACCATCTGTTGATATTGTTCAGACCATATGTGAATATCGTTCAGCAATTATGAAATTTTGTTCAGTAATTATGTAATTTTGTTCAGTAATTATGTAAGTTTGTTATCGAGTTAATGAACCATTTTGTTTTGTTATTTTGTTTATTTGCTACCATATTCGAATGTCGATTTGCTTTTATACGATTTTGATACCAAGGTTAAAATCGTTGTCGCTTAATGTTATCTTGTTACTAAATATTGATATTGTTCAGCCGTTCTTTTGTGGATATTTTGCTACCAAATCTGAACATGGCTTTGCCATTTTTGTGATATCTTCTTCCAAATGTGCACCTCGTTCTTCTGTTCTTTCACCACCATATTCAACTATTTCTCTGTTCTGCAAATATATTCGTTCGCTTACAAATGTAAGTTCTTTCCATATTGTATGATATTGCTTCGCAACGAAATGTGAATCTGGTTCTGGTTGTGATGTTGTATTTTGCTATGAAATGTGTGAAACTTGTTTTGCCTGTTTTGTTGTATTTTGCTACAAAATTCGAATCTCGTTCTGTCTGTTATCTTGTATTTTGCTACGACATGTGAATTTCGTTCTGTCTGTTAAGTTGTAATTTGCTACGAAATGTGAATTTCGGTCTGCCTGTTGTATTGTAATTTGCTACGAAATGTGAATTTCGTTCTGTCTGTTATGTTGTATTTTGCTACGAAATGTGAATTTTAGTCTGCCTATTGTATTGTTATTTGCTACGAAATGTGAATCTTGTTCTGCTTGTTATGTTGTATTTTGCAGAGAAATGTGTGAAACTCGTTCTGCCTGTTTTGTTGTATTATGCTACGAAATGTGAAACTCGTTCTGCCTGTTTTGTTGAGCTTTGCTACGAAATGTGAATCTCGTTCTACCTGTTATGTTGTATTTTGCTGCGAAATGTGAACCTCATTCTGTCTGTTATATTATATTTTGCTGCGAAATGTGAATTTCGGTCTGCATTAATGTTATCTTGTTTAACATCAGATGGGTTATAAGGTAATTCGTTAATACATCCGATATTAATTCAATATGGCAATAAATTGGATTTAAATTGCATTATAAAAGAAGCAATTTCTTTGTATTTGACCTATGTCCCCGTTTTCGTTTCCTTGAGAAAGTATGTACTTTAGACCCCACGCTATTTTAGTGTAGTAAGGATTCGTTCTTAGTTTCCGAATTGAACGGTTGTAACTTTCCACCGTAACAGACAGGCACCTTTTTGATTTTTTAATACACCTTTCGATTAATACTTTTTTAATTTACAATTATTCATATGTCTGTGGTATAAGCATTTAATCAGTTAGACATGATTACACTTGTACATATAAAATAGAGAATGAAAGTTATAAGTCTGATAGCTTCGTTCTGAACATGGAACACGGGAATGCTAGGGTGAAAAAACGTATTCTGATATTGTCTCTTAAATGTCAACTTGATTATTGACGTCTGCTTTAGAGTTAATTATACTCGAGTGAATTAAAAGTCTCAAATTTTAGTCCATCTAATTGATATATGGATCTAGTTTAGAGTTATATCTTTTTGAGACTCGGACCGGTTTAGACCGGTATTTATTAATAGATATTTTCAATTCAACGTTTAGTTTCACTTTACCGAAAATCAAGTATGTTATTTTTATGCTTTTGCAATTTTAACCAAATAAATGATACAATTCGAACTGTTCCAATCTTTAGTTATACTTAATTCATATCTGGACATTGTATATTATATACAGACCGTAGAGTATCCGTTTAATATTATACATGTACCTTAGGCACAGTTCTATCAAAGAACCATTAAAAAGCCTTTTTACAAATATTACACAGTTTGATTAGACTCTGTCGATGTGTAGGTATATTTTTATTGATAATAACACATTGAAAACATTGTGACAAACGAAAAATTTGCTTAGCATTTTTCTTTAATTTTTTTAGAGTTAAGATATATTTAACTAAATGTTTCCAAAGTTCTAAAGTCACTTGCTGTTTACTCAAACAAAGGGACTATTTAGACAATCATCATGGCCGCGGATGTTTTACATGTAGCTTGACCTTTAAGCACTGTTCAAACTTACGAGAAAATGTTCCCTTTGATGAGCGTGAGTTCCTAAGTTTGTCTATGGTGTCAAAAGAAGTCGGCTTTAAATGCCATTTCACATTTTTTTTGGTAAGATCATTGGTCGACAGGCTCTAGTTGACTGTAAATGACATCTAACCCTTCCTACAAGACATGTCAAATTTGAAAGAGAAGATATGAAACATATTTAGACAGAAAGAAGAAAATGTCTATGAATGCAACTACAATTATTGAATGGAGCCTTTTGGCACAAGATATCTTAATTTACACAATATACCGAGCACTCGGTTATTTGTTAGACAAAAGTTGTAATTTGTTTGATGGATCCTATTATTTTAACATATTCGAGATGTGCATTTTATCAAGACGTTCCGGTTCTATGACTTATTGCCCTTTATATTATGACATACTGATAGGATAGTTCGTGTCCGGATTATTTCTCAGCAACCACATACTTGAATTCAGTGATACTTATCACTAATAAGAAGATATGCGCATATTTCTTTCTATTTTCTTACTTATTGTCAATTGATTTTGCTAGATATAGTATATTGTATCACTATTCCTGTGTCCTCGCTATACTTTTCGGGATAATCCATCAGTTCCAACGATATCTTGTTTGTATGGTGATTAAAATCGCTTTCAACAATTGTCAGTTATATCACGGCGTTTGTTTTGTGAAATAAAGACTGGCATCTTATTTCTGTGCCGTGGTAATTACACTAGGAAGTATCTTGAAAGATTGTCCACCAATACGCACATATACTGTTGCATAACATACAAGGACAGAGAACTATAAATGCTTGTGTATTTCTTCAGGATAGGAACTTGACACCTACGGTCAAGTACTGCTTGTCAAGTCCAGGGTTTGGGACTGGCAGGCCTATCGCTATGTTGTATATATATTATTAAAAGACTTTCGTGAAACCAACACCTGTGTTTGATTGTTACTATACCACACCTAGGTTAGTTACCAGTACATTTTACCTGACACCAGTGAGCGGGAAACCATGTCTCGATTCCCAGTCGGGTTATACCGCAGTCTGTAAAAACGAAAGTAATGGCGACCCTTTTTAGCGCGGTATGCGGTAATATCACTTCTACGAATGTATCGGTGTCACGATATATAATACCGACAGTACTGTAACTTTGCCAAGGAAACGCGGTAATAAAACTGATATATAAAGTTTAAAGCGATGTAAAACACCATTTAAACGAACCAGATTGCATACGCGATATGTTAAGAAACAGATCAACATGCGCATCCACAAACTTTAACGGGATATGCACTGTTCGTACATCAGGCATTAAGTGCTTCCAGATCTTTCATAGTAGTACTCGTTTGAATCCTTAAGCATTTCTGTGTAGTTAGATTTCTTTCATTTACATGTGTAATAACTACGATAAGGTTAGTTTTTGGCAGCACACCGCCTATATGTTCAAATGTGTATCTAAAAATATATGTGTTTCTTTCATTAAACTGACCAATGTTAACATTTGAGAAAAATGGAAAAGTATGTTGCTCAAAACAACTACATTTTCATGGGGCTACTGTACCCTCTTTCGGGACTATCTTTAACGTACTGCAATGCAATATAATTTGAAACGCATCAGACGAAAATGGAAAGGGACGTTTTGTTATATACCTTATCGGCATTACATGAATTGACATGGGAGGGAAACCAGTTTTACTACACATCTAGCATTTTACCAAAGGTTACATGAAAATCTCTTTAAACATCAGAGTCGTCTGAGTCTTCACCCTTCGGAAAGACAACACTAGTAACAACATCCAAAGTCGTGTGATGTGCCTCAATCTTTTCTAAACCTAAATATTTAGCAATAGAGACGTTTTCTTCAACCAGTGACAGGGGTTGTGAGTTCGAGTCCCAGCTCGGCCAACATTCTTTTCGTCGTATGACAAACGTCACTGTCACAAGCGCCATTCGTCTTTCACCAGTGGGCTAATGTAGAAAAGCAGCCATTTCCTTGGAAAGCATGCTGTCTGGAGTACTGGTGTGAGCAAGCTATGAAAAACATGAGTATATGAATTGACCGCCGTCATATGAAAAAATGTTGAAAACGGCGTTTAGCCCCACTCAATCAATCAATCAACTTCCTACAATGGTCTAACCATCTATGTGGAAATACAGCCAGTTGCTTCAAAAGATTGTCGTGTGGAGCACTGGTGTGCGTATGCCAGGAAGTTGATTATTTGATCGGAGTTTAACGCCGTTTTTTGTAATTCTTCAGTTCACGGCGGCTGCTTTTCCACATAGACTGAAAGCCCACTGGTGGAAGACGAATGACGATTGTCACAATGACTTTTGTCAAACGTCGAACAGAATGTTGGCCGAGCTGAGGTTCGAACGGGGCTCGGCTAGAAGCCAGGAAGCATATGGGTAGGTTAACTGGCCGCCGTCATATAACACTTATTAGTCCCAAATCAATAAATCAATTAACCTTCGGTGTTCGCATATGTAAGAGGACCCATTTTGTATGGCACATTCCACATCCTTTAGATCAGAATGAATAAGTAGCATTCAGTAGGTGATCGATCATTGGTTGTGTGCCAAACATCTATATTGGAAATCTACCGGGTATTTCGTCAATATTTTGGAGTTTCTGTTAAAACATGAAGTCATTATGCAATGGCTTTGAGCCTAGTGCTATTCTGGTGTTCTTTTCCCTTATTACTGCGTAAGGGAGGCTGGAGTTCCTTCCCGTTATTACTGTGTTAGGGAGACTGGAGCTCCTTCCCCTTATTTCTGCGTAAACGACTACTATCATAGGAAGTCGGGAAACAGACTACGTAAAGGATTACTATCAAATAAAAAATTGTGATAGTTATAGAATTGGCCATACTTTTCAAAATGTTAGGCAGGACAAATTCATTAAATAATCAAAGCACTCAAAGTGCTAACAGCAAGTGGCTAACTGCAGATCACGGAATAAATTAGGAGAAAGATTTACCGATCAAATCTTTTATCATATATTTATAACGAGCACAGCTCGTTATGAGGTTTAACCTTAATAAGGGGAAATTTCTTATATTCAGTATGGAAAAAAATTGGGTGCAAAGATACTACGACCCAGCTCATGAAATCCAAATGAAATTACATAGAACAAAGCAGGGAACCATGACCGACATTTATTCATATCCGGCCGACGTCACATCCGTCCAAATCAAGCTGGTTCCCGAGCTAACGTCAATAACTTTTTTGTTTACAGTAAAGGCTGATAACCAGAACCTATCGGCTACGAGTCCCTTTTGCTTTAGGTAAGAATGTTTATCTCTCTCGTTTTCGTAACATATATTAACACAGACAATATCATTTTGGCGTTCTTGTAGGTAAAGAATGATATAAGATCTAGCTGTATTGTAAATCTGAATGTTTGGATCAATGACAATGCTTCACAAACCTGCTAAAGTCGTCAGTCCTTCTGACAAAACTTCTTTGGACGGTCAAAGATCGATGCAAAAATTGGTTGATATACACCCTGTGACCCAAATCAGAGACATGTATTTATGTCTCTGCCCAAATACACCAAACAATGTTCATGTGTGTGACAGACAACAAATATAAGATGATAGGTGGGATATTTTGCCATTAAACTGCAAAAGTTTCTTTTAAGTTCTCAATTCCTTTATTCTAGCTATCACTATTTGTTTCGTTAGTGATCCGGAACTCCCACGCTTACTGTATGATGTAAGTAATAATTGTGACCCTAAGTCCCTATGCATAAATATCACAAAAATAGTACATAAGAAAGTAAATCTATTTTTAGAAGTGTTCTTCGAACTCAAGTGCAGATTGTTTACACATTTAATGACGTAATATCTTGCGTGTCTACTGCATGGCATCCACTTCATTTTTTAGTTGTGAACACATTTGCAATGTGGATGGAATATTTAAGACTAATGGCTAATTAATCAGTTAAAACTAACAGCTTTTTAGACTAAAAGAACCCAAGAAGAAACGTCCCCAGTGTATTCAAGAGACATATCGGGTGTCCAAAAAAAGGAAGTTTGAACAAGTTTTCTAAAAGACTTGACTGGAGACACATATCCGTGGCCGAGACGGATTTATATGGGCATCCCTTGTGCTGTGTGTTCTGAACAAAATTTTAAAAAATGTTTTTACAAGTGATAAAAGGATGTGATAATCGAAAATGAATCTTAACAAGGCACATTACATGTCAGGACGGTAGCCAGAAATCTCGACCCTATTATCGGTTTATATAGGTGTGAATGGATGGTTTAACACACAAGTGTCATAAACAAAAGACTGATTATTGATACTTACTTACCTGTTGATTGATTATTTAAATGATCTTGATGTGTTCTAAATAGTAAATCTGCTGCAGACGACTTTGAAAACATTTGGTGAGAAAAGGAGAATATGTACATGACAGGTTGACTTCTGGCTAAGGTATAGTTATATTAATGAATTAGGAAGATTGTGAGAAAAGGAGGAAATGTCCTCTATCAAACAATACTTCAAATCTTAAGAATACTTTGAAAACTATGATATAAAATAATTTATAACAATTATTACATTAATCATTATCTAAATGTAGTGATTATACAACAAAAGAACCATCATCCATTCACACCTATATAAACTGGGGTCTAAATTGGAGTCGACTATTCTTAGGAAATTGGGGTCGAGAATTCTGGAAGCCGTCAGGACCACTGCGATGCTTTAAAAGAATCCACCCTGCAGCTAAACATCATTCAAGTAAGTATAAAAACATCTTGCAAAACAGTTAAATCTAAAGAATTGGAAAATGCTCAATTGATTTTTATTTAAAAGCATTGTGAGAAGTATAATTGCATATTGTCAACAATTTGACCTTTTATCACAATGCTTTCAAACATCATATGCTGTAAGGTCAAATGTCATCTTCATAAGATAAACACAAATGTAAGTTTCATCTGTATCATCAGTAATTATAATAATCATAATATGTCAATTAAAATGTTGATTTATCTTTGATTGTCAACAATATCTGTATAAACCTCTCAATGGCTACTTTTTCTGAACACAAGTGGGAAATTGGTCCCTTTTCAAAAAATTATAGAAGCATCTTTGCCCAAATATACTCAAATGAAAAATGTATAAAATACCAAAATACACCGGAATCCTCAAAGTCTACCTAATTCTTAAAAAAATGCTCCAAATATCTGAATTAGAATTCAGTGAAGATTGGGATTTTCCGCACAAATTGGGCGAGAACTGGTTGTATCTCCGGAACATTGAGGGTGATTAATATAAGATTAAAGCTTGTTTTACAATTGTAAAAGAAGATAAGTTTAAAGTCATTGGTTTAAAGGAATAATCCAGATAAGACTGCACAGAGGTACAAACTGGTCTAAAACAAATCTGGTTTCAGAACCCAAAGCTTGGCTTTTTGACATAACTAATATACATGTATATTGTTTTCAATTCTGGTCTATTTTTTAAATATTAGGTTATTTAAAAGGAAAAAGGTATAAATAGTGTTTGTAATCTCATTCTTTAATTTATCATTTTATTTTATATAAAGCCACTTTTATTTGCAGTTATTGTCTGATGTCATTTATTAAAACAGCAGTCAATCATATTCTGCATCAAGTTTTATTTTAAAACAGAATGGATTTAGAACATCTCATACAATCATGGAATAACAGTTCTGATGGCGATTACTGGAGAGGAAATTCATATAAGCAGTTAGTGATATACCCCTTGGTCATTGGTACCTGTCTATACAATGAAAATATCATGCATCTTTGACTGTGGGGTAATATTCTTTCCTGCATACACATCAAAACAGTAAATGGATTGAGATCAACCTGTACAATCATGGAATCACAGCTGTTATGGCGATAATGGGAGAGAAAGTTCATATAGGCAGTTAGTGATATACCCGTTGGTCATTGGTGTCTGTCAAAACAATGAAAATTGCATGCATCTTTTACTGTGGGATATAACTTCCTGCATCAACATCAAACAAGGGAATATATTGAGAGAAACCGATTTACTGATGGAATTACATATTATGATGAGGACAGGAGAGGAACTTCAGCTGATTACATATAATACTAATGGATTCATACAAGGTAATCTTTATTAATGGATAAGTTTATCAAAATCATATCAAGCTTGTTTTATCTAATTAAATGTAGTATAAAGGAAGTCCTGTTTTTTTATTGCACAGTTTGTGTTTTTTATGATCAGGTTTTGTGTGATGTCCTTCGGTCACAGGCCATCAACAATTGCCTTGTGAACATTTTACAACATCCAATATGAATGAAAGTTTATCAGAAAATCATCTCAATCAAATCTTGGCCAAGTTATAGACTGGGTTCTGTGAGGTGAAAAACTAGGTTTCAATGTCAATTTGAAGGCACATATTGAAAACACTCTGGATGCCTTATTTTAAACTTAAGCATGTTGAAATGTTTTCAGAATAACTGTTTTGATGATTATCTAGGCTAAGTTTAAATATATTCGGTCATAAACTAGGTCATGTTGGGTCATAAACTAAGTCACTCCACCAAATTGAAGGAAAATCTTGTTAGTCTAGAAACCACACTTTGCCTTCAGCAGCTTGAGGCTTTGTCAGAATGTTTGTCTTGACAATATCTAGACCTAGTAAGAATAAGGGTCATGGTGGGTCAAAAACTAGGTCACTAGACAAAATTGAAGGAACACTCAGACATTTTGAATGCTGCATTTTTAGCTCACCTGAGCTTTGCTCAAGGTGAGTTATTGTGATCGCCTTTTGTCCGTCGTCCGTCGTCCGTCGTCCGTCAACTTCTTCTCCTCAGTAACCATTGGGTCAATTTGGATGAAACTTCACAGAAAGCATCCTCTCAATAACCTCACCAGAATTCCTTCAAATTTTTGGGATCCATGCAAAATTCTGGTTTCCATGGCAACGAAACCGAAAAAACTTCAAAATTCTTCTTCTCCCAAACTGGTTGGCCGATTTTCAAATAATTTTGTGGAAATGTTCCTTAGATGACCCTCTATCAGATTCCTTCAAGCCATGTTGATTGGTCGAAAAACATGGCCGCCAGGGGGGGGGGGGGGGGCGGGGCTATTTTGCCTTATATGGCTATAGTGCAAACTTAAAAAATCTTCTCCTCCAAAAGTGTCAGGCCGATTTTCAAATAATTTTGTAGAAATGTTCCTTGGGTGATCTTCTATCAGATTCCTTCAAGCCATGTTGATTGGTCGAAAAACATGGCCGCCAGGGGGGGGGGGGGGGGGGGGGGGCGGGGCTATTTTGCCTTATATGGCTATAGTGCAAACTTAAAAAATCTTCTCCTCCAAAAGTGTCAGGCCGATTTTCAAATAATTTTGTAGAAATGTTCCTTGGGTGATCTTCTATCAGATTCCTTCAAGCCATGTTGATTGGTCAAAAAGCAAGGCCGCCAGGGGGCGGGGCTATTTTGCCTTTTATGGCTATAGTGAAAACTTAAAAAATCTTCTCCTCAATAAGTGTCGGGCCGATTTTCAAATAATTTTGTAGAAATGTTCCTTGGGTGACCCTCTATCAGATTCCTTCAAGCCATGTTGATTGGTCGAAAAACATGGCCGCCAGGGGGCGGGGCTATTTTGCCTTATATGGCCAAAGTGAAAACTTAAAAAATCTTCTCCTCCGAAAGTGTCAGGCTGATTTTCAAATAATTTTGTAGAAATGTTCCTTGGATGACCCTCTATCAGATTCCTTCAAGCCAAGTTGATTGGTCGAAAAACATGGCCACCAGGGGGGGCGGGGCTATTTTGCCTTATATGGCTGTAGTGAAAACTTAAAAAATCTTCTCCTCCAAAAGTGTCTGGCCGATTTTCAAATAATTTGTAGAAATGTTCCTATGGTGACCTTCTATCAGATTCCTTCAAGCCAAGTTGATTGGTCGGAAACTATGGCTGCCATGGGGCGGGGCTTATATAGCTAAAGTGAAAAAAAAAATCAGGTGAGCGATTCCAGGGCCATCATGGCCCTCTTGTTTATTTTAACATGTTGAAATTTTGTCAGAATTGGTGTTTTGGTGAAATCTAGACTAAAATATAGGTCATGTTGGATAAAAACAACAATGAGGTCCAAAGAAAAACATTTGAGAAAAATCTTGTAAACAGCTTGACCTCAAGGTTTGATTCAGCATCTTGAAACTTTGTAAGAATGTTCGCCTGATGATTATTGATATCTAGGCCAAGTTCAAATATTGGTCAAGTCCGGTCAAACATTAGACCAAATTAAAGGAAAATCTTTTTAACACTCTGACAGCTGTTCTTTTAATGTTAGCATGTTGAAACTTGTGCAGAATGGATTTTTTGAACGTCGCTTTTAACCCAGAAACTATGTCACTAAGCCTAATTGAAGGAAAAACTTGTTTTCACTTTTTTTTTTTTACCTTTCTGTATTGATTATGTTCATGTGATGAATTGAATGTTAAAATTGTTGAAGATTTGACTTTGCACCAAAAGATAAAGTAGGAATAGTGTACAACAGCGGTCTCAGTTCCGACAGCTTGAAACAGATTCCTTTATCATGGTAGTCACATACCTACAAGTTAGACCCATTATAGACGCTGTGCTCGTGATGAGGCTTTGCCTTTTTCATATTATACTTCACAAGAAGAACTTGTTATGTATGTCAATTGAATAATACTTGAGTTGAATGCACAATATTGTATACACAAACAGGGGATCTATCGCAAAAAAACTTTTATTTGACTGTCGCTATTTCACAGAGGTCGTTGCATAGTTTACACATTAATTAATGCATTAATCACAATGCATGCTATATCAAAATCAAAAGAACGCTGCATAACAATGAAACTATATTGAAATTCCATAACAAATATCAAAGCTAAAGATAAACAATCTGTATCTACATTGTCTGGTTACTAAAAACTTAAAATGGTGGCATATTTGTTTTATCTTATTTGATATAATTTTATTAATACTTTTAAACATGATTTATTTTATAAACAAAATAAGTGTGAATATCCAATGAGCAGGTTGTAGAAACTGTTGATCCGAATGAACTTATAGATCGGTGGTACGTTTTACACTGTAGTGTTTTTCACGATGCACCATTTCTATCGATATTTATTCCATTCTAGCGATCTTGCACCACGATGTGAATGAATTTTGAAATTATAAACATAAGGGCAGTGTTGTGTACGTGTACAACATTAAATGAAGGAACAACTGTAATGCATGATTTCAGTTGTTAAGACAATATACACAACACTCTCCCATTCAGATGTTAAGTCATTAATTTAAATTCAATTTTGAAATCCCAATCATAAGACACCTGATGAAACATATTCCTTTAATTTGTTTCGATTGTGAATGCATTAGTCATTAAGTTTCAATGTCCACGATGACCCGATAAACATAATCATTATCATTTATAGCGGTACAAAATCCCACCCTCGTTGCCAGTTTGTTGTGTATGTGTACACAATTAAATGAAGGAACAACCATATAGCTTAGCAGATTATTCAATACTGCAAAGATTTATATGAAATACATGTGTTATATATAAATATTATACACTAACTAAGAGGCGTGGCTTTGAGTCGATAGACTTTCATTCATGAGTTAATTAGTTCAAATTTTAATTGATCAATTTAAATTCAATGTTGAAATCGTAATCATAATAACACCTGCGGAAAGTGTGTACATACTGCTTTAATTTGTTCAGTGTGTAAATGACACATGAAGACAGTTTGCACATACTGTTTTAATTTGTCCATGCATGTCGCGCGTGATCAACTCATATATTTTAACATAACACATCTTTTGAGTAAGTGATGTCGAACCAAATCCATTTTCTGGATGATATGCAAACAAGTTACCGCATTTTTAGACAAGAACTATTTGGCGGTTCGAAAAGTACAGCATGGGGTAAAGCTGCAAACAGTAAATTCATTTTTGTAAAAAATATTTTTCAGATCATCCACTTTCATTATTGTATACGATCTGCAACTACCAAGACATCTCTCTGAATCCAACATGGTGTTCAGAAACGGAGATCTGATATAAAAAGACATATGTGAAGTAATACAGTGGGAAGGCCACGACCTCCTCCCTTCAACCTATGTACCTGGCTAATAAAGTTATACAAACCAAATAATGAAATTGGTACACTTTACCACATACATGTACACCACGTCTGAAGCGGCACATTTGAATAACTTTACGCACAAACTAAGGATATAAGCAACACTTATGACAAAAACTGACTTCACATGTATGCAATTCAAAACCATTCCGATTTGCATACGCATTTTTGACACATCTGCTGCAGACGGCTTTGGAAACATTGTGTTAAAACAAAACTAACTCATAATGAATATAATTTCCAACAATCCGAAAAACGTGTAGATACACGTCAATACTTTGCACCACAGTTCTAAGGTGAGCAGTGGGAATAAAACCTTGTCTGTTCATATTAATCGACTTTTGAAATATTGATTTATTATCTGTGCGTAGCGACTTAATGATACAAAGTAAATAAAAAGAATGGGTAAGTAACATTCATATGACACGAGAAGAAAATTATTGGCCGAGTTTTCGAGCATCAATTGTCCTCTCCTATCTCTCTGCCACCCACTGTATAGGCATTTTTACAAATAAAGCTAACTAACATCATAGTTCATGTCTGTGCAAACTGATCTGAGTCTGCAACATCAACTGACAGAATACAAGAATCAATCAGTTTATCTTATTTCTAAAAGTATAGGTCATTTTCATCAATTAAAGGAAAAATTAAGGTTTAACGGTCAGTAGTTACTTCAAAACTAGACAGGTAAATTGCGTATGACTAGGATGTTAAGAAATATTCATGTTTTCTTGATATATACTTAAATATGATATACTAGAGATGTCTTTTTTAATTTGGAGATTTTTACGAACAGTTAAGAAATAATAATGAGTACATAACCTTTTAGTTAGTCGGAAGCAGTGCAGACACAGAGTATACAATTACTCTCCGGTGCATCCGTCACATCCATAATGACGTACATATTCATGGTAGACTCACTGGTCTATTATTCATATAAAACAGGTAATAGTACATTTATTTCTCATCCTTCAGAAACTGTTTCCAAAATTCAAAGGCGTGGAATAAGAAATATGCTATTCGATTAGCATCATAGATGTTTATTTTCGGAGAGATCATATTGTAAAAGCACACATTTGTTCGTGTAGATAACCAAGAATTGTTGCCTTGGAACCTCGTCTATGTTAGATCAATATTCTATTACTATTCTAATTTACATATACATCTTATTACAATTCATATCAAATATAAACATAAACAGGCTTGAGAAGAAAGCATGAAGCTCATTTAGGAAATTGTCTCCTTAACTTCGTTCTCCTCAGAGTCAATTCTGCCAATGAAAACTTTCTTCCCATGTGGAACGGAAAACAAAACATAATTTCCACAGTCTTTTACTTTTATCTGAAATAATAATATTAACAATTAGCAGTTACAAAAATAATAATATTTTAAGGTATACTTTATATAGAGTAGAAACAATTTGGAGCTAAATAAGAGTTTCGGTATTTGTGATTGCAACGAATATTAGAATATTCGATCGTATGGTCGTATGGTCGTATTCGAATACTATATCATGATTCGAATATTCGATGAAAGTCAGAATTATTCTAAGCTATATCTAAATAAATCAAATTGACGATACTTTGAATATTACTCACGCTTCTTTTGTTAAAAACTGAAAATCAATGGTTACCAATGGTCCATTTTACTCGTATAGTTAAAGGTTTCAATACTGTAGCTATTAAAATGATATATACAATACCGATGGTTTCGATCCAAAACGCCGTAATTACAACTGTGTATAACATGTAGTTACGTTTTAATTAATCATACATCAATCAGACAAAACCGTCGGTTTGGCCCTGCAATTATCCGATTTCGTACTTTATTGATTAACAATCCGGTACTGGGACTATTTCGTGGCAATCTTTAACAATATTTCAGTTGCAATACAGCAAGAGAAGGGTTGGGAAGTGTCACATTTCTACTCTAATAACAACATCCACCCTTCACGACGGTCCATATCATATATATCATGTTTTGGAAAGATTTGAGAATTGGGAACATTTCATGTCATTTTCAACAGTATTTCAGTTGTATACAGGGTAATCAGAACTAGATGTTTCGTAACAAATAAATTAAGCAAGTGATTAATGAATTAAAATCTGAGCACTTTACTGACGAATTTTTCACTAACTGTGTTTTCTTTTAAATTCCCGGTTTGAACGAACATGTAAATGCGAGTCCTGGAATTTGAACAAAAAAAGACAATAGTAAGTCTTTACAACAAATAACGCATTTATTATCTCTTTGTAGGCGAACCATGCACAATTGGGTCGAATATTCGAATACCAATTTTGGTATTCGTTGCCACCCCTAATATATATATAGGTGCTACTCGCAATAACGAGAGACAATGTGTAGTATCTGAACGACATATTGTGTGTTTTCCCCAATTATCTCTCAAATAAAAAAAATCTAATGCCTGTGTTCTAACACGATTTTGGAAGACATCAGTGAACATGGTTGAATATATTAATCGATATGATGGAGCTTAATAAACCATTTATGATTTCCATTGCTGAACAAAGATAATTCTACGATTCAATGCATACCTCGGTTCTATCTTTATAGCGATGCATATAGTACAGGAGAATGAGCTAGGATCACTTCTGTAAAAAAGGAACATGATGTCATTCAATCTGTCTACAACATGTGCTGAAAGAAAAGGGCTATAAATCTAGAGGTCGTGAGTTTGAATCGCTGCTCGGTCATTCGTTGTTAACTGACAAAAGTCGATCATAGTTTCTGGCGTCTATGTCGGAAGGTAACCAGTTACCTGCGCATAATGCTGTGTTGAGAACTGGTGAGAGAAACCCAGGAAACACTTTGGTAGATGGACTGGCACTTGTGATACTGAAATACTGCTGTAAATTGTTGGTGTTATCTCTACTCTATTGAATTATATAAACTAAACAAACAACATCTGTCTTAGCATAAAGCTTAATCCACTTTAACCCTACCGACTTACAGACACAGCTGCATCAGAAAACTTGAGCAATTTCTCCTTTTGTCACACTGCTTTTAATTCGAATCGTAATACTTTAAACGCGCTTAGTAACACAAGTGCACTCAAACCCATCCACCATCTCCGTGCATGAGTTCAAAAGCAATGTGTACACTTTCAAGTTTGCTTCCATTGAAAAATATCTGTACCCCAGTCACTTAGGAACGTTTAAAAACGTTTATAATAAAATTATTGCTATACACAGAAAAGTGATGAACTGAGACAAACACTTCGAGGTCTCATTCATAAGGTGTTCGCAAGCACTCGCAACACTTGCATGGCAACTCGCAACATTCGTAAGAAATTCATAAGAAATTCTTATAATGGACGCGTAGACATTCTCAATGATCGGCAAAAATTCGCAACCATTCGTAAGAAATTCATAATAGTACTATTGTATTATATACTGCCAAAGAACAGAATATTAAATAATATATAAGTGCATATAGTGTCCATACGAGCGGGACTCTATGCAAAACTTATGGAAGACAGTTGCTTCCGCTGTAGAAAAAGATAAACCTGCGCTTCTGCGTATTATAATCAGAAACTGCACTGATCAACAATTAGTCATGGAAAAATTTAAGAATCTTTTGTAAAGCATGATTTATTTTAAACCTTATAACGTGAACAATCGGACTGGTTTTGTAATTTTAGTTACGCTGGTTTTAGCAGTTATGGCGTCAGCATAATGAAGGTCCTTCGTTCGTCAGTGCTATCATCCTTACCATATGATACGGAAACAAATTTCTTATATTATCTAGAGCAATGTGTCCTTTTTCTATAATGTTTTCTAGTTGATTAATTTTTAGCTCACCTATGCACGAAGTGCAAAGTGAGCTTTTGTGATCATTGAATGTCCGGCGTCCGTCGTCGTCGTCGTCGTCGTCGTCGTCGTCGTCGTCGTCTGTCCGTCCGTCTGTTAACAATTTCGTACAAATGACTTCTTCTACTAAACCAATGGACAGATTTCAGAATAACTTCAAAGGAATGGTCCTTCAAAGGTTCCCTTTCAAAGTTGTTCAAAGAATTTAATTCCAAGTAGAACTTTGGCTGTTGCGGCATCAGAAAAGGGGAAAATTGCCAAATCTTAAAAAATCTTTTTGTCCAAATATGCTGGCCCGATTTGAAAATTATTTTCCACATATGTTCCTTAGGGCACCCTCTACCAAGATTGTTCAAATATTTCCGATCCGTTGAAAAACATGGCCGCAAGGGGGCGGGGCTTGTTTTCTTTATATGTGCATTGTTAAAACTTTAAAAAATCTTCTTGTTCAAAAGTACTGGCCAGATTTCAAAATAATTTCACAGAAATGGTCCTTAGGTGGTCCCCTTTCAAACTTGTTCAAAGAATTTAATTCCAAGTAGAACTTTGGTTGCTGTGGCATTAGAAAAGGGGAAAATTGCCAAATCTTAAAAAAACTTCTTGTCCAAAAGTGCTGGCCCGATTTAAAAATTATTTTGCACAAAATTTATGTTCCTAAGGGCACCCTCTATGAAGATTGTTTAATTATTTCTGATCCGTTGAAAAACATGGCCGCAACGAGGCGGGGCTTATTTCCCTTATATGTGCATTGAAAATCTTTAAGAAACTTCTTGACCAAAAGCACCTGCCTGATTTAAAAAAAAAAATGGCACAAATGCTCCTTGGGTGACCTTCTACCAAGGTTGATCAAATAAATCCGATCTGTTGAAATACATGGCCACCAGAGGGTTGCTTGTTTTCCTTATATGTATAGAGTAAATACTTTGAAAACTATTGAAGTTCTATTAAATCAGGTGAGCGATATAGGGCCATCATGGCCCTCTTGTTTATATATTTTCTTAAAAAAGTCCCCGCAAATGTATTGTATGTTGGAAAGGGTAAACCATTAAAAACCATTAACCATTAAAAAAAATATCACGACTTTCAAAAATCATTCTAGCCAAACGAAAAATTGCTCATCGTGAATAATATTCTAACGTTATTTATTGATTATATAATTTTATGAATATATTTTCCATGATGGTCTAAATGTTTTCTGCTGCATATTTATTTGTCGTTAGTTGGAAAAGGTTAATTACCTGCATTTTAACCAGATTACAACTACCACTATAATTAACCCTATAGAGCCAAATAAGACCCCCAACACAAGTCCCAAGCTGCTTTTCGTGTCCGTGTTTTTTACCTGGGCTGAAAACAAAGAAAACATAATTGAACCAACATTGTGTGACTCTGCGTTAAGTATCGACCCGATCAGCCTAAACATGCCGCACAGGCTAACCCGGACAGACACTTTTCGCCTCCATTGGATTTTCTGTTTCAGGAATCATTAGTCTATACCTCCCTCCCCCTGAGAAGGAATGTGTCGGTTCGGATTAGCCTGAACACTCTCTATCCGCCATCGACCGTCTGTCGTTAACTATATATTTAAACTTCATGTTGAATCAAGTTTACTTGAGCAGTAAATATATAACAACACCTGTAGCCACTTAGGTAAGTGATATACACGACAGTATAGTATGGTTTTAAGGTGTATGGGATATAGATAATCGGGTCAACATTTAAAGGATTGTGTTAAAAGTGGCATTTTGGATTTTAAAACATGCATACACACAGTGTAGGCTGCAATGAGGATGTACGAACGCTCAGTGCAAACAGTTAACACATACAACGGGATTTTTTTTTTGAATCACATAACCCGTCTCATATATATTTTCACACAATGCATATGTAATAATACTGTTTATTCAGACTACCGAACGGATTGTTAGGTGTTAGCTGGCTACCGTAGCAGTTGTCAGTTACTCACTGCCAACATAAACGATAAAGGGTTGGCTCTATCAATGATAATGGATCGTTCAGATAACTGTTACAAATAACTATTTAAACTGATTAAGCTACGGTGTTAGGTACATTTTAAACACGCCCTGCTTGACTCAGTAGTGGTAGATCTGTATTGTCCTTCGTCCTTTTTTAACGATTATTCTTAACCCTTTCCCACATACAAATATTCCGCAGCAGACGACTTTGAAGATGTCTACTCAAAATATGGAAAATCTATATAATTGTAGTTATAATTACCGAAACAAATTGAAAACATTGTGGCAAAAGGGGAAATTGCTTGTTTTGAGCAATTTCTTCTTTAGTCGCAATGTTTTCAAAAGTCGTCTGCTGCAGATGCGTTAAAATTCGTCTGTAGGTTGAAAAGGGTTAAATAATTTCGAAAACATTCTTTATCTGTTTTTCAGAGACATTTTGTGAATTGAGAATTAGAAGTATAATCGTACTTTGCTTACATGATCACTATGGATCCTGAAGTAGAAAACTCAGCCAATCAGACAGTGTGTAACATGGTGAAAAGAATAAATATTATAATTGCATTTAGCTTGAATTAAGCCACGATTCAATGACAAATTAGTATGGTCTAAACTCCCTAAAAAATCAAACATCTAAAAATCAAAGTAATACAACTTACAAACACACTGCGGTAACGTTCCAGTCCAATTAGTATCGGACCGGCAGGTCAGAACCTCAGAACCGTCTTTAAGATCATATCCATCGTCACACGTATACGTTGCCGTAGCACCGACGGTTGTGGCTGTAAAGCTTACGGTTCCATCATCAATGGAAGCAGGAATTCCACAATCACTCACTTAAATAATTCAAATTATGTATAGGAACCTTATAACGAACACAATTATCTCTTGTGTTCAATGTGTACACAATAAGTACGCCTTTATTACAGATACAATCTGTTTCAATTATAATCTTTCAATTTACACTAACACTGTTTCAATTATAATTAAGACAATTATAAATACACTTACAAATATCAATACATTTACACAAATACATGTACATACAAATATAAATACACTTACAAATATAAATACACTTACAAATATAAATACACTTACAAACATAAATACACTTACACATATAAATACAGTTACAAATATAAATACACTTACACATATAAATACACTTACAAATACAAATACACTTACAAACATAAATACACTTACACATATAAATACAGTTACAAATATAAATACACTTACACATATAATCACACTCTTAGATAATTAATATAACTATAGCTACATGTACATATGTATATTAGTTCAAGTACAATGTTGTTTCGTGCCATATATACAGATAAACCCAAGAAAAGTAAATGTTACATGAAGAGCATAAAGACATGTATACGTCTAGATTCTCCCGACAACCATTGACTGTGACGTGACAGAGAAAGTAGAATACCGTCTTATTAGGTTAAACACTCTCTGAAAGTTTCAACTGACGTTATGAATTCCATATTTCTTTTCTAAATGATAGTTATAAAAACTTCGATTACAGAAGTTTGAAGAAACTTATTGCATATAATTTTTCATTTGTATCGAATATCATGCATGCACAGGTAGATCACTGTCTACGCTGGGCTAATAGTGTTGGTTTTCTACAGATGTATTTAATGTTTAATGTAATTGTCATGTTATAGCACATTACGCTTACATACATATATGACAGCATTTTACTCTATCATGTTACGCAATGACAATATGATGTTAAAGCGGTCCAACGGAAAAGAATTTCCCATTGTACATAAAACTACTCCAGTAAATGAAATAATGTTACCTTGTCCAGATACAGCCGCTATTGCTATAATCACAGATATCAGCCAGAGCTCCGCCCGGCATATGTCTCTACGGATACACGTCAGCAGCTAAAGAATAAAGTAACATTTCGCCACAATGGTACCAAAAGACGTCTACTGCAGATACATGCAAACGTGTCTGTATGTAGGTAACTATACATAATTACCATCACTAAACACACTGATTATCACACCATTGATACTTATTATCCTACATACAAATGTACTTTGACGTATCTGCATCAGATGAATGTTGATACCATTGTGGCAACATTGGACAATACTTTTATTTGAACCTGCAATGCCAATTAATTATATGAAATCAAACTTCCAACATGTATACGAAATGCGACATACGATAAAAGTAATTGTAGAAAAGGGAATAAACTATTCATAATGGTGCTATAATGGAAGAGCGTTGGGTGTGGGAGTTTGCGGGTTTGATCATTGGCACTCAGGTGTGGTGGGTTATCATTACGACTACTCGCTCGTGTCAGAAAAAAAGGACCAGTAGTATTGGTTACATACCCAGGAAACGCCGCGATATAACAAACATTTTTGAATGCGGCGTAAATCACACTACACATAACTAGATCAACAAGAGTACCCAGCACGAAAAAAAAAAAATATGCCTTCTATGAAATACGAATACTTAACTTAACTGACCATAAACTGAGTTATTGTGATTGACGATGTGGTTGGCATAACTCAGGTGAGTGATACAGGGCCTGTATGGCCCTCTTGTTAGATCACCTGAGCCGGAGACTCAAGGTGATATAATCTGACCACTCTCTGTCGTCTTTCGTGCTTCGTACGTCCAGTGTCCGTCTGTCGTCGTTTACGTTTTAGCTTTATACAACATCTCCTCCTTGTAACCAATTTGAACCAAACTTTACAGACATATTCCTTTGATAATCTTCTTTCAAAACTGTTCAAAGATTTTAATTCCATGTAGAACTTTTATTGGTGTGGCATTAGAAATAGAGAAAATGGCCAATCTATAATCTTCTTGTCTGAATCCGCTTGACGGATTCCTTTATCATTTGATAGAAATGTTCCAAAGATGACCATCTACATACGTTGTTCAAGCCATATTGATTGGTTGATACACGTGGCCGTCAGGCGTCATATGAAAAAGGGGCAAAATGACAATTTATCAATTCGAATAAAAGTTCTCTTTTGGTTTCAAGATAATGGTTTAGAAATGTTCCTGCAGTGACCTTCTTCATATTTGTTTCCGTGCAATACTGATTGTTTGAAAGCAATAGCATAGATTTGAAAAAGGGAAATATTTAACTTTTAGCTTCAAATGACATTTCCTCCTTATCCACTGGACCAATTCCAACTAAACTTAGTTAGGAATTGTTCAAAGGTATGAATTCCATAAAAATACAAAAAAAAAATCTTTCGTTGCCGCTGTATCAGAAAGGGAGAAAAATGCCGTAACTTTAAAATTTATCTTTTCTGAATCCGCTTGTCTGATTATTTCCTAGTAGATAATTTGGTGGTAATTGTCTTTGAGTTAACCTCTGAAAAATGGTGGAAAGACATTGCCGCCTGACGGCATTAGGAAAGAGGCAAAATTACAAATAAAATGGAATTTACAATATAATTTTAGTGAGGAAATTTGGAAAAATATCTACAAATTCCCATTTCAAAAACCAATAAATACTACATTACA
Organism: Serripes groenlandicus; assembly: GCA_031761405.1. Lineage (NCBI taxonomy): Eukaryota > Metazoa > Mollusca > Bivalvia > Cardiida > Cardiidae > Serripes > Serripes groenlandicus. The sequence goes on along the minus strand of JASEVX010000002.1, from coordinate 49,037,088 downwards.
ATGGTTCCAGATAAGAATAAATCACAGAATTTTATCAAATAGACACTTTTTACATAAAATAAAAATAAAAGATAGTCCACTTTGTCTCTACTGCTCACAAGAGGAAACTATAACGCATATGCTTTGGTCCTGCCCCAAGACACAATCTATTTTAAATGAGTTAAAAACTTGGTTATTTCATGAAAATCCGTTCGAGATTTCCGAAGAAACTTTCTTGTTTAATATAGGAAATGAACTAACATCAGTACAATTATACATATTATTAGAAACAAAATTTTATATTTTTAACACAAAACATGTTGAGGCCCCATTAGCAATAATACATTTAAAAAATAAACTTAAAAGAACATATAAAGTACTAGAAAGTCTTGCAATAAACAATGAAAACCTAGAAATGTTTGAAAAAGAATGGAACCCATATTGTAATATTCTACGAAATGCTATCTAAGTAAAAATGTGAATCAAAACTATTAACCCTGACTAAAATTGATCGTGTTATACATGTATTGGATATTTATTCCAAATTTATAAAGAATAGTGACCTTGATTGATGGAGAGAGCAGATTAAATTTTTTGTTTTTCAAAGATTCAGCTACCATAAGTAACCTTGATAATTGATTAGTTGCCCACTGTATGAGAGAATAAGGAATGAGAGAATTGTAAATAATATGTAAAATATGTACAGTGTGCGATGGGTAGACCCCGACCCATAACATACTTATTTACGGGGAAATAAATGGGTTACCAATGGTAATTGGAAAAAAAAAAAAAAAAAAAAAAAAAAAAAAAAAAAAAACAATACAAATGTCCACTCTTATTAATGTTCTTGCCTGATTTCAAATTAGTTAAGTAGACATGTTCCTCAGTGACACTCTACATAATTTGTTCAAGCCATATTGGTTAGTTGAAAAAGATAGCTTGAAGGCAATAGGTAAAAATTCACTTTTAGCTTTAAATGATATCTCCTTTTAATCCAATGGACGGACAAACAAACTTCGGATGTATGATCCTGAGGTGGTCATTTGTCAAATTGTTCAAATATTTAAGGACTTCTTTACTGCTAAGCTGTTTCATTTGCAGTTCAATCTGGGTCATTTTTATTACTATATTATCACTCAGGAGCTCGAATTAGAGCCATCTTGACCCTATTGTTTAACCAATGACTCTGGTACAACCTATTTTCTTGAAAGCAAAATACAAACTCGTACAAAGATGTTAAATGTTTAGAATAACTATAAAAAAGTTGTATGAATTGCAGATGTCATATTTAGTTTAACATTTTTTTTGTAATACATATAAAATACTCCTTAACTTCTAAAACAAATGTCATGGAGTTGTAAGAACAACCTCGTAACATTTACATTTTCATCCTTTTGCAATTGTTAATAGATTACTAGGTGAAAACATAAAGAATATCTATATATATTACAGTTTGACAAAATCTCAAAATTCATTAAACATTAATAAAATAAAAGTTTCAGAAAAATAATGTGTTTTGTAAACTGCATAACTGTTGTTGTGAAACTGTTGTACATTTTACTATATTTAAAAAAAAAACGTTAATACGAAATTACTTTTACTTGGTTATGAAGTTATAAGAAAGAATTCCATTAAATCACCTATTATTATTTAGATGTTTTTGATAATTAAAGAAATAAACAAAAATTCCCTTTGAAATGCAGATACCATAGTTTCACACTAACACAGCAACATATAAATAGGAAAAAGGAAAATAAAAACAAAACAAACGTTGAATAGTAATATAATATCGCAAATCAAAATCGAGTGGTGAAGTCCTTAGAATTGAAATTTCTGTTTAAATATAAGTTACTTTAAAACCCACAATTCAACAAAAGGAAAACATTTCCTGTATCGGAAACATTGGTTAGAAAGGTGTCTTGATAGATGTGGTTACAGTTCTTTATCCATTCCCACTTACAGACACATCTGCATTTTTAGGTCGTCTGTTTTTCGAAGAAAAAAAGTCGGGTATTATGATGTACATGTACCTCATAACTCAAAAGCCGTTCAACATTTTCAAATGAAACTTGGTTCTAGGAGAAAAAGCATGTCTATACCAAGTCAAATAACTCTGGCTTTAATAATGATTCAGTAAAACCCCTTTTTGATTTAGAGAAAAGCAGACCAGCGTTGGCGTTCGCTTGCGGCGATCTTGTTTTAAAGAGAACTAGCAAACATTTGATGTATGCGGAAAATAGTTAAAGAACGAAGAAGTGTACATCAACCAATACAATGTCATGTAAATTATGAAAGGGGAATGAAACTATGTCGACAAAGAAAGTATATAAAAGACGTTTCAAACTTACCATGTTTACAGTGGAACTTCACTTAACTTGAGGGAAAGAAGAAACACCACACCACACACACCAAGACACAGTGGATCGTGATTGAATACGAAGTAACTATTAGCATATTCAATGGTTTTATAAATAGATTTTTAAGCGGAATTCTCCCGAAATACGTAGAATCGTATATATATGTATATATATTGAATGTGGTTTTCAAAATTTTTACAATCATATCACGGCCTACTCATGTGTTTCCTGGCTTTCTCACATCAGTTCCCTACACACTATACTTTTAAAGCAGCTGGCTGGTTCATTTCCACATAGACTGTTAGCCCATTGGTAAAATACGAATGTCGATTGTCACATTGACTTATTTCGAACGTCGGGAAGCTTGTTGGCCGAACTTTTATTCGAACTCACAACCTCTGGATTGACAACCCGCTTCCGACTGAGCTACCGGGGATCGGTGACGAAGGTTTTAACAATACCCCACACACAATAAGTATCATGCAAACTATGGAAAATCTCTATAAATGAAACTATAACTATTGAATAGTGTCGAAACAGAGTATTAACATATGAACTTACTCATTTCTAGCAATTCCACATTGTGTCACCATTTTCTCCAAAATTCTGCAAATGCGTCACAATGGGTCTGCACGTGGAAGGGCTAACTGATGTAACAAATTATATTTTGGAGACTGTTGCTTTGCAACAGCACTCAGTGGTTACATTTATTGATGATACCTAATATAAATCAAATAACGACAATACTATAAAGTAGTTCCGACGTCTTCAACGATTACTTTAATATGACCCATGTGCAGTAATTGAATTTAGATCAATTGTATATGTCAGACGTTAATATGGTCACAGAGAGAGAGAGCGGGGTGTAGGTTAATCTGGTCAGACAGAGCGGGATGTAAGTTAATCTGGTCAGACAGAGCGGGATGTAGGATCATCTGGTCGGACTGAGTGGGATGTAAGTTAATATGGTAGGACAGAGCGGGGTTTAGGTTAATCTGGTCAGACAGAGCGAGGTGTAGGTAAATTTGATCAGACAGAGTGAAGTGTAGGTTAATCTGGTCAGACAGAGCGGGATGTAAGTTAATCTGGTCAGACAGAGCAATATGTAGGTTAATCTTGTCAGACAGAGCGGGATGTAGGATCAACTGGTCAGACTGAGTGGGATGTAAGTTAATATGGTAGAACAGAGCGGGGTGTAGGTTAATCTGGTCAAACAGAGCGGGGTGTAGGTAAATCTGGTCAGACAGAGTGAAGTGTAGGTTAATCTGGTCAGACAGAGCTTGATGTAGGTTAATCTGGTCAAACAGAGCTGGGTGTAGGTTGGTCTGGTCAGACAGAGCAAGATGTAGGTTAATCTTGTCAGACAGAGCGGGATGTAGGATCATCTGGTCAGACTGAGTGGGATGTAAGGTAATATGGTAGGACATAGCGGGGCGTAGGTTAATCTGGTCAGAGAGAGCGGGGTGTAGGTAAATCTGGTCAGACAGAGTGAAGCGTAGGTTAATCTGGTCAGACATAGCTTGATGTAGGTTAATCTGGTCAAACAGAACTGGATGTAGGTTGGTCTGGTCAGACAGAGTGGTATGTAGGTTAATGTGATCAAACAGAGCTGGTGTAGGTTAATATGGTCAGACAGAGTGGGGTGTAGGTTAATATGGTCAGACATAGTGGGGTGTAGGTCAAAATGGTCAGACAGAGCGGGATTAGGTTAAAATGGTCAGACAGAATGGGATGTAGGTTACTAGGGTCAGACAAAGCGGGGTGTAGGTTAACTTGGTCAGACAGATAGGGATATAGGTTAATAGGGTCAGACATAGCGGAGTGTAGGTTAATCTGGCCAGACAAAGTGGGATGTAGGTTAATATGGTCCGACAGAGTTGGATGTAGGTTAAAATGGTCAGACATAGCGGGATGTAGGTTAATAGAGTCAGACATAGTGGGGTGTCGGTTAATCTGGTCAAACAGAGTGGGATTGTGGTTAATATGGACAGACAGAGCGGGGTGTAGGTTAATTTGGTCAGACATAGCGGGAGGTAGATTAATAGGGTCAGACAGAGCGGGATGTAGGTTAAAATGGTTAGACAGAGCCGGTGTAGGTTAATATGGACAGACATAGCTGGTGTAGGTTAATATGATTTTCTTCAAGGTTGCCTAGTGTCCTAGTCTTTTACCGGACTAAAGCAATGTTCAAACCCATCCAAGATATCAGCCAAACACTCATTCTGGCAAAGGTTCAACAGGCTCATATTTAACAACAGCTGTTCGTAAGACAGCATGCTAGACTTTTTAGCCATTGGATACTATTGTCAACAGTTGTTACCGAGATAGTGGCTTGATAGTATAGTACTATAAATCAAGTTGGATAAGTCTTGTTTGAATAGCGTCTGCTGTTTGTAAGAAAAGGCCTTGCATGCAAAACTTTAACCAGAATTTCTAAGTAAAAAAAGGGCCATAATTCGCATAATAAACTGGTAACAGTTATCAAACATGATTGTTTATATAGGTGTGATAGTTGGAAAGGGTTGTATAAAGTGTCAATGCAATGCATGAAGTAGTTACTAGGTTATGGACTCTTAGTGTCGTTTCACGCAAAACTTTAACCAGAATTTCTAAGTCAATAAAGGGCTATAACTTGCAGTAAATGCAGGATAGAGTAATCTAACTTAATAATCAACATAGGTGTGATAGTTTGAAAGGATTGTATAAAGTTGGATGCAATGCATATATACATATTTAATCCCAGGACACCAGACATTAAATGTTCTACTAATAGACAGATTTTTTATATGTGGGAAAGGGTTAATTGGTGGCAGGCGCATATGAGACCTAACCAGGGTACAGTATACATTATGTAACATTACGTAATCATTTCCTGTCACGTTGATTGCTCTATGGTTAATTATGCCTAGACTAAAGATAAGTTGCATGAATTAAGTATTGCGTAAGCGTGTCACACTTAAAATAATTGTCCCTTTTTATCCTAATTAAACGCTTCCGGTTTTTTCGGCGATAGCTGATTAACCTGGGTTTTGACCTAGATGTTAAACAAATGATCTAGATTGTAGACCACTCAAATGTTGTACTTAATGAATAATGTCGAAGAAATAAAGAAATTGAAACGTTTTGATTGGTTCATAGTTAAGTTGGCGATCCTACGAGAGGCACTAATAAGGTGAAGTTTTAAAATGAAATGTTCTGCATACTAACCTTTAATTGTTTTCCTTAAAAAATAAATTTCAGTGAAAAAAATCAGTGAAAATATAATATTTAAGAGCAAAATATTTTTCTTTTTTCAAAGATGATAAGTTTTCGGTTATTTATGGTCAATTGAAATTTATATACCTCTTGGGAGCCTCGCGTAATCTACAGTCATGTAACGGGGTATTCTCGGCCTTGATACTATATTTATAGAAAATGAGGCTGGATGGAGGATGCCGATTAGCCTTTGGTAAACACATAGGTTATTGTTATGATTTAGTAGTTGATACTGGGATAAAGATATAAACAAGTTGATTCCATCGTTTCCGTTTAGTATTTAATAATTTCCGAGAATTTACATAATTTTTGCTGACACGTGGTTCTAAAAAGAAAGAGATCAACAAAAAACGCGCAAGCTACACTCGATTACCGATTCTATATATTTTAAAGAACAATGTTCTAATCGAACAATGTTACAACTGGTTCACGATTATAATGCATTACCAATTCAAGGAGCTGTCGAATTCTTAGATATATACAACATTATTGAGCAAATTTTATAATTCATGAAAAATTACTGATTTGTTTTATTATTAACAAAACCTTTCTGATATTCAAGTCAAATAGTATTCCCATGTTCCAGTTCTTAGTGTTTTCTCATATTGATCGCCGTTTATCTTTTTTAAAGATTTTTCTTGTTTATTTCAATGAGGAAAAACAGAAAGCATTGCTTACAAAGAACAATTTCACGTTTTCTTATTTCAATCCCTTTCAAAACATAACAAACTATTCTAAAAATTTGAAAGCATCATTCAAATTTAAGCCTTGTTCAGTCAAATAGCTCCAGTTTTTGTCATATGACACGAGTGTGTGTATTTGTGTATATGTTTGTCAACTACCTTGCCTGGTGCTTAATTTCCAACAATGAACCATCAAATGGTAATGGTCATCTGGATAAAAAATGGGCTTGTGTGAATGCTTACGAGATTTTTCATATTTTGTAATATTTGAATTCGTAAAAAATACTTCAATTTGATTTATTTACATAGCACAGCATGAAATATATTAACGGTTCCTATGCTTGATTAACAATTTAGTCGAAACATAAGTATATACATGGTAGCCTTCTTCGGTAGGCTATTATTGTCTCGCTAGGTCTGATTCAAGAGAAATATGGTGACATTTGGTGTTATCGTTTTTATTCTTACAAATTACTTAATAAGTTAAAGAACTATTTTTTTGTATTGATTATACTATAAGCGACCAGGTCCGTATCAATATTCTGATTCATACAGGGTATAGCATAGACCCTGATAAATTCAACCTACAAAGATAAATATTCGCGCAAACGCAATGAAAAGTATAATAAAATGCAAGTTTAACAAAATTAATTAACCAAACAATATGCTGATATCGTCATTTATTATGTATTCAATTTCTATAAAGACAAGTGTAATGTAGAAAGAAACGGTATTGAGTGACGTCACACCCAAATTTGTCACGTGATAAAAAAAAAATCGATTTTGCCCCAAGGCTGCGGTAAGTTTAAAGCCTTATAAAGGCATAAAAACGAAGATTTTTTTTTTTTTTTCAATTATGAATCGAATTGTTTTATGCTTAATGTCTTATTCGTGCAGTATCTATGACATGTTGAAACGGTTTCATGCCCACTTTAACCTTACATACTGACAATTTTTATTTGATCTATACACAATTAAAGAAACACTTGTTCTCCTTATAGATATGCACTGAAAACACAAATGACAAACAATAGTTATATTCTGGAATAAGTATGTATTTTAAACAGAATGAAACAAGATTTCTGAAATAAATATCCGTGAAATAATACACTGCAAGTTAAGTTTGTGTGTGTAGTTTATTTTTTTAACAGTATACACAATACAGGTAAGTTTTAGGTGCGAAGAGATTATTGGGGATAATTTGTATGTGAGAAAATTTGCGGTTGGGAAAGAGGGAACAAACTGTTTTAACTAGAAACCCTTCACATTGATATATGATCTTTACCTACCTCTGCGAACAGTGTAGTTGAGGATCAGTGAACACAAATATGGAATCTTATCTTGATCTACTCAATTCACAAATATATTTTTTTTTTAGAGGATAAATTCTGCATTATGAAGGAATCTAAAATAAATCTACTATAATATCATTCTTGTAAATGTCTACATATAAAGGCCAAATCAATAACAGTCTTAAAATAGTGCGAAAACATCACACGATGACCCAATTTCTTCATGAAACGATATTATTAAAATCTCATTAGAATATTCAGTTCTACTTGTTTAATGACATATAGTTTACTCAAACTATAACACAATTATTTTCCATACTATCCTCAATGAAGGTCTAACAATTATTAACAAAAACAAACTAAAACGTATGTAAATATAACTCATTTTGTAAAATAAACTTTTATAGATTAAAATTAAATATATAAAAGATAACCTTCCCATATCCATGCATATCAATCAGACTGGGCCTCCGCACTGGTAAAGTAGCTTGACCTTCAGAGTGATATTTATATATCTAAATTCGGTACGGGTAAAGATACTGTTCAAAACAGCACTTTACGGGGAAAGGTAAACCAGTATTAACAATGTAATAAAGTGAAACCCCAAACATAAAGAACGTTATATAGTGACTCGTGTTACTTGTTTGTTGAAGATTCCTGTTAGTGGAACAGGGTCTGAAAAGAAACCCCACACACCGATAAAATAATTATATATAGAATCGTGTTACCCGTCTGTTGAAGATTGTTGTGCGTGGGAAAGGGTAAAGAGTACAACAAGAAACCCCACACACCGATAAAACCATTATATATAGACTCGTGTTACTCGTTTACGTCTGCTGGCTAACCTCGTCTGGATCATCTATCATGTATCGGCATGACGAAAACCGTCTTTCGAAGATACTTTTGCCGAGCCCAGGTAGCTCGAACACTGGCGAAGCGGACCTTTAATCTAGATGTTGTGAGTTCGATACCCAGCCCCATACAATGTGATTAATGTTAGGTGAAAGCTATTTTTGCCATGGATGTTTTTTAAATATGTTTAAAACAAAATTTATGAGATATAACGTAATAAAGACTAATTACAATTCCTTCAATCAAAAAGTTAGGCGTCCGGCCGATATACATATTCACTTTAAAGGTGCTGAACTCCAGATGGAGATAAAGATTTAGAAATGTTGAAACTTCTGTAAGTACATGTATTGCTAATAGTGATAACAAAGTAAGTAATAAGTAGTTAAGAACTATTTTGGCAGTAAATGTTGAAAAGCTACAAATTGAAAGCCATGAAAATGTACAAGATTTGGCTTACTGGGTATGTCTACCCAGGAAATGATTATGGTACTGAATATGTGAAAACTCTAATTTTCTGGAATCCAGACAACTTTTGAACAGTTTTAAAACTTGGATTATAATATCTCATTTCTGGAGTTCATCACCTTTAATTATAATACAATACGAAAGACATATTATGGGTGACAAACTCTAAAAAATCAGATATAAATGACATTCAGTGTTGGCAAAATGTTATAAAATGGAATAGTCTGTGTTTATGTTGAAATAAGGTTTGGTCAGACCCTTAAATACATACATGTTTTTACATGTAACACGAATGCATTTTTCGTAAATATATAATTTTTTGTAATTTATTCATGCGTATTTACGATAAAATATGTTGAAATAATTAGTAAAAATGATATATCTTAGATAATTTGAGCGAGACTTACTCTAAGAACAAGTTTATGTTTGTGTTTGTTTATATCAGTTCAAGTAAACGACACAGAAACAGTTATTTGTGTATTTGCATATTATTGGGGATATGTTACTTATCCAAGTTAGCAATACACATCAGGTTTACGTACTATACGATAAACAGATGAAGTATTACACTATCCCTTTCCCACACACAACAACTATGCAGCAGACGGCTTTGAACATATCTAGCTAAACTATTGAACATCTGAATGAAAGTATCATGCACGTTTAGTGTTCAACCATTTCCCACATACAACAAATCTGCAAGAATGATGTGGCAGACAGTGGTGCAGTGGTAGAGCGTCGGCCTCTCGTATCAACGGTCCCTGGTTCAAGTCCCATGATGAGCGGGTCCTGACTTTTAGATTTTTCCACACAAACGGCGCGAGTACTGATTAAATCTCCAGGAAGCAGACATCGACGGTGATTAATCTAAGCCAAAGGCTTGTTTCGCAATCGATGTAAAATTAGTTTAAACCAAACTAACAAATCTGCAGCACACAAACTTGTAAGCATGTAGACAGAAGTATGGAATAACTCAATAAATAAAGGTGTACATGCTTAAAAGGGTTTTAACCATTGTGGACTAATTTTGTTTAAAAGTCATCTGCTGCAGATGCGTCAGAAAGCGTCTACAAGTTGTAAAGGGTTAACTACTATATCGTTTTCAAAAATCGTCTGCTGCAGATGCGTCAATAATAAAGAACATATCTGTATATAAAAATATAAATCTAAATTTAACTTTACTATTAGTTAATAACTATTTTCAATTATTTTATTTCTGTATGCATATTTGTGAATATCAACTATGAGCTGTGTATGCTTTAGTTAAAAATACAATATCTGTTCTCTTCTGTGAAAAACAGTATCATGAGGGAATCAAAAGTCGTTTGTTGCAGATGCTTTTATTTGTTTGTATGGTGTTTTACACATTTTTCAAAAAATTATTCCCACAGCCTTGAGCGTTGAGCGCCAAGGAGGAAAAGCTTCCATTTAAAAACAAAATTGGTATCACCCGGCTGGGAATCGAACCTCCAGCACCCGAGGTGGACTGTCTACCACAACACAACCGAGGCGATTGCACATGCGTAAAAATGCGTCTATGAATGGTCAGCAAAGAAATATCTTTAGTGCAGAACCACCATGTTAATGAAGATCCGGTTTTTATATTTCGTGTCTAAAGTGAGAAACTAACTCTAAATCAAACAAAGTCTATTTTGACAGAAATTGGTCGTCATTTTACTACCACATACAACGCTGCATAGATAACAGACACAGACGATTTAGGATTAAATTACTTCATAATATCATTTCAACACAACAGATCATCAATAGATGGAAAATTACCGATAATAAAGAATGTGTATCTTGTAAGATTACTGAACTTATTTTGGTCGCACATTAAAAACCTATTCAAAATAATACAAAACCTTTTTTCAATAGCTATTGGTTATTGAATTGAAATTTTCGAACATTATGATAATACATGTAACAAGATATTTAGCAGAATCGGCAGCACAAAATACTATTATATTATCAAACTTGTTCAGTCTGCAATGTATTTATGCTCACAATAACTGAAAAAGAACAATTTTTCAGGTTATATCAAACAGTTTTTAACGTCACTTACTAATTTGTAGTTGTATTCTCAACGTTATTATATATGTGCTGTGTATACCAAATGTCACTTTATGTTAAACAAGAAGGCCAAGATGTGCTTATATTGCTCACCTGGCTACCATAGCCTATATAAAAAGTTTACCAAGAGCACAAAGGGTCAATATTGACGTAGGATTAAACGTTTTATATGCTACGATCTATGTGATATTCAGCATGTGAAGTTTAGTCGTGAAATGACAAGTTTAGTCCTGAAACCATTTGTTTTCCGTTTTGCTTAAAATTCACTGCAACTATAATGTGTCATACAAGCTGAAGTTTCTCAAGTGCTTTTTTTTACCATTAAACTGTTTTAAATCCTCTAACTAGATCCATTAGATAAAAAAACAAACATACGTGCTTAAATATTAACATAAATTATAAAATTATGGACTTTTCAGCTGTTATACGTGATGTGATATGCACCAACAAAAATCAATAATGATTTTTTTAGTGCATATCAACATCATGTATAACAGCTAAAAAGCCCATAACTGTTTTAGTATATAACCCTCAATTTATCATATTGTTTTAATATTGACCAACTGAAAAGAAAACCACTCATTTATTGTCGTTTGGAAACACAGGAAATGATCAATGGAAGTCAAACGCTTGATTGCATTTAATCATGATCATTCGAACGAGCTTCGGAAGTTTCCGTGGTCATTCGGAACGCGCCTCGGAAAAGTCCGTAGCGTACGGCGGATAAAGGCGAAGGATATTAATAGGCGGCTCATGGGATTCCCCGATCTTCCCCTGTTACTATTTATAAAACTGGTGTATACCAGAAAAAAACGGTGCATATCGCAAGATATTTTTTCTAAAAAGTTACATTTTAGCCAATGAAAAAGCGTATATTTATAGGTTATATAATACTAAGGTTTATTGTCTCTAGTTATAAGTTAAGTAAAAGCGGGAGTATATTAACAAAAAATACGAAGTAATTAAAAAAAATGAAGATATTTATAATCAAGATTGAGCATTATGAAAGTTCACATACATGTATAGTCAACATATAGCAAGAATTATTAAGTCTTTTTTGTTTGTTTATAATGTCACTTTAATTGTTTTGAACATGCCAGTAGAAAACTGAAACATAAACAAAAGAAAATGGTCAAGTCAGTTCCCCAAGAACAAAGAGCGAACACCAGTTGGTACGAATCGTTCATCTCGAACGAAACATGAAAAACCGGGTACGAATCCAATGAATTTTAGAAATCGGATGAAATCATGAAAACAGCGAAGTATTCATAACGGAAGGAAGCAGAGACAACTTAATTACTCTATGGGAACCGATGACACCTTGTCGTCTATTCAATAAGAATGACCAAAAGCGCCAAGCGATGACATGCTGCATTTACAAATAGAACGGGTCACGTTACGGCCATGCCTATTGCATAGTTGTGTTAACGTTGTTTTTACAGTTTATAGAATTATACTGTAATATGAGGTAAATTAAAATGAATCATCATTGATTTTTTAAAGATTACCCATTTATTTAAAAATCTCAATATTGTAAATAGGCAAAAAATCGCCAGAAACTTTTTTCTGGGCTTTGATGAATCAGGTCGTAAACCAAACTTTAAAAAGAACGTAGCCTAGAAAGTAAGGGGAAAGTTATTAAATACCCATTAGATGTGTCTAACATTTTGTAATAAGTGTAGAAGACATGCCTATTTTCAGTATTTTGTATCTTTTTGTGTCTTAAATCATGTTATACAATTTATTGATTCATAAAGGTTGTTTTTTTCAAACAAACAACAGAGGTTTTTTTAACAGTAATAACATTGATTTCTCCCTTTTCGATTACGTCACCCCATGGTACAAAATTAAAACCTATCCCATACTGACGCCGCACTTCCACGCGGCGTCAATGATATGAATTTTTGATATAATGATACCGTCTCAACTACAATGATATGACAGCAAACACTTTATTGATGCTTGGTGGAAAATAAATCTAACTCAGTATGCATTTTGAAACCAACCCTTGCACAATGCTCCAGATGTTTGTTTTCTGACATCTCAATTCTACTCGCTTCGAGGTTGGTGGAAAGATCATTAAGGTATATGGATTCATGCTATTTGGTTCTCCTGGAGTGCATGGTAAAGGATAATAATATATCCCAGATTTTGACTAAATTATCATAATAACAAAAGGATTTGACAGCCGCTACAAGCGAAATTGGTTCCATTTCGGTTACGAAAAAGGTGCATGCATGTGTGCAATTCAAGTATTGCTATGCTTTTTAGATTTGTGTCAGATGACACAGCCGAGCTCAAGTCGTCCAGTCTTTAGCGACGCGGTCTTTCAATCCAGGTATTGTGAGTTCGAACCTCAAATTGGCCAACAATACTTGACAATGTTCAGTGAGACAAGCGTCATTCGTCTGCCACCATTGGGCTAACATTCAATGTGAAAAAGTAGCCAATTCCTTGGCAATGCCTGGCATGCTTTGGCTGATCCGGGTCGATATTTTACGCAGAGTCCGTAATGTTTGTTTTCTCGCGGACCGACTCATTTGTAAGTGAATTGGTCGCCGTGGTATATCTGACTTATTTTTTACAACATAAACGTCGTTAAATCCCACTCAATCAATACGATGGTACATCTAGAACTATATGAAACTCCGGTGAAAAATGAAGGCTGCTTCTAGACTGTCCGTATACACACATATTTTCATTTTACGAAACCAAAAGAAGAACCCCCACTTCGCCTGAAAAGTTTCTATAGCTAATATTTACGAATATCTTATTCCGTGACACGTTTTATTAGCTAATCGGAAATGAACATCTTGAGACAATAACCGGGAATGATGTGAACATGAGACCAACGAAATGTCATATCTTTTTCTGATTTTATGATCAGTTGTAGCTAAATCAGGATATAACAATTATTAGTCAGACGGGAAAATGGTACTTTATTTTTATGTTTGTGCGTATAACTTCCTCGTGCGTGTTTCGATTTCTTTATCATTTTGATTTCGACAATCGGAGAAGAAAAAGCCAGAATGGTTTGCAGACGAGATAGATGAGATTTTCTCCTCTGATTTGTATGATCAGTTATAGCTTAATTATGATATGTCGATTATAAGCTTTACCGAATCAAAGCGCTGAAAGCACTGAAGCAGTATGAGTATTTAGTAAAATAGGGTTTAACGAGCCGTCATTTACTTAAAGCATATGTTAAAGCATGACAGGAATGTTGCAGACTCAATTGCAAACTTTTTTTCAAATCAATTGTAACGGCCAACATAATTATTAACCTACTACATTTTCAAAAACAAGTCTCGGAAAAGGGTCCGCTTTGTATGTAAACAAAATGGCCACAGTTTTAGACGGATTAAAAGAAACTAACCAATGCTTAGCCTGAGAAGAAAGCATTAAAAGGTCATGGTTTAAGCGCCTTCATTATCAGTTATGTGAGTTGCATGCACAATATGTTATGACGAATCATCAGCAAAAAGGCGTGATATGCTAAGTATGTTTTCAGTTATATCATTATAACATAAACAAGGAATAATGAAAGCCCCATAACAGAGCCTTTAGGTACCCCAGCCCTGTATTCCATAGTAAACACAACGTAAACACGTTTTGTCTATGGAGCGGAACGAAAACTACCTGTATTATGCATGTACTCCCGTCAAACAGGTTTGGTTTACCGACTAATGCACGGATTATCGACGAAACCTATATAGGTTTCGCAAAACAGATTTTGGGTTTGGTGACTATGGAACACAGGGCTGTATGTATAGTTATTATCCCCCGCTTTTTCGAAGAAAAAAAAGGGGTGTTATTAATTTCGGTTTGTCCGTCTGTCTGTACGTCTGGACGAGTACTTGTGGGGTGCGGTGTTTTCCTAAAGACACTTAGATAAATAGTTTTTTATTATTATTTATAACGGGTATCTCATTTGCATATTAATGTTATTCATTCCGTTAAAGGGAAGTTATTACGGAATGAATTGCATACTTCTGGGGTGCACCCCACAAAAAAGACATCAAAGGAAATAACCCCACAAGTACACTTCATAAGAATGTCTGTCTGTCACACTTCGTTTCCGTGCAACAACTGCCACAAATGTGAACCGTTTTTTTCAAACTTGGTAAAAAGGTTAAATACCTTAAGGGCTAGGCCAAGTTCGATCGTCACTTTCGGCGGACTTTTTTCGGTGGAGTTATGGCCCCTTAATTACCAAAAAATGTCGTTTGTTGCTGTTTCCGTGCAATAACTGCCACAAATGTGAACCGGTTTTTTTTCAAACTTAGTAACAAGGTTAAATGCCTTAAGGGCTAGGCCAAGTTCGATCGTCACTTTCAACGGACTTTATTCGGTGGAGTTATGGCCCCTTATTTAACAAAAAATGTCGTTTGTTGCTGTTTCCGTGCAATAAGTGCCACACATGTGAACCGGTTTTTTTTTCAAACTTGGTAACAATGTTAAATGTCTTAAGGGCTAGGCCAAGTTTGGTCGTCATTTTCGGCGGACTTTATTCGGTGGAGTTAAGGCCCCTTAATTAACAAAAACAATCTTTTTTTGCTGTTTCCGTGCAATAACTGCCACAAATGTGAACAATTTTTTTTCCTACAATATTTCCTGCAAGCGGGGGATATAAATTTCATGAATTTGCTTGTTGTCCTACATTTGGCATTGTCTACACTTACAGATTGTTTTCGGTTCAATAAGTAATTGTCAAACGAATCTTAAAGTGGTCCATCAATTCAATTCTGTTTTGTTATTTAAATAGCATTATAAATGATGTTGTTTTCCTTGCCTATAGAGAGCGAAGAAAATAACCGTTGATTATTCGTCAATAACCAATGGAAATGCACTACTTATCACATTGGCTATTCCAGTTATCCCCCGTGTATAAGCCTGTCATTCTGCGTCACATGATGTAAAGAAACATATATGTGTATACTACGTCGTCTGCAATGGCTGACTCGATATTTTATTTATTTTATTTTTATTTATTTTACTTCGATTGCGAAACAAGCTTTCAGCTTGGATTAATCATGCTCGATGTCTGCTTCCTGGAGACTTAACCAGTACTCGTGCCGTTTTGTGTGGAAAAATCTCTAAGACAGGACCCGCTCATCACGGGACGCGAACCAGGGACCTTTGATATGAGAGGCCGACGCTCTACCTCTGCACCACTGTAACGTTATGACGTCAACCGCTCACGTGACGTCACTTTCCTAGTCACGCCGACAGAAAAAAATTAAGTTAAGAATCCCTATTAAAAGCTTTCTCCAAGAATCCAAACTAAATGTATGAGAAATCTAAACACACCGTTGTTTGCACTGGATCTCGGACAAGTTTTAGGTTGAATTTCAGGTTTCTAGCTGATTCCGTTATTTGCTGCTGCGAGATCTACAGAAATATGTTGTGAAAATGTCGATTTTTCAGGTGTTAACCTAAAAAAATCTCTGAAACTAGATTTTTCCCAGATATAACGAACACGCCCAGACCTAGATCACATTGAGTTATATAAGTGTGGGGAATTTCAGCGAAATTTTTTTGTCCTCAAATTGCTAAATTTCGGACACATTGTGACACAATAGCCCTGTAGACATTCGTTCCGTAGAACAGAATAGAATAATTCTGCTCCACTACACTCATTCTATACATATTGTTAACTTGTGTAGTACAATGAAAACTAAATAATTAATTCAATAACATTACATTGTCTTGTTGCTGAGTCTACCCCTCTTTGTCGTTTTTTCTGCAGTTATGCGTATAATGCAGTGGGTAGTCACAATTGATGGAACAGCAAACTGGTGGGTAAACTGATTTGCTAAATAGTGCATTTATTTCCCTTTGTTAAGGTGTCGGGTCATGTTAGAATCGAAATGAAATTATCAAAAACCTTGGTTTATTGGCGAATAACCAATGGTTTGTCGTTCTGATGCGTTGTAATTAACCACTCAGGTCGTAGGCCTTCGTGGTTAATTCCTGCGCATCAGAACTCCAAACCATTGGTTATTCGCCAATAACCCACGGTTGTTTATAGTTTGTTTCTTAAATACTTTGTGCCAATTTGGATATATCACAGAATACCATAAAGATATTTCGTTGAGCATCAATGGACGAAACGATTTGATGGTAAATGCCAATCAAGTGATAGACTGTTGAGTGACCTTTTAGATACCCAGACTGGAGTGGGTGAATTAAGTGATTTCCTAAATATGGTTCTAAACTTGTTAGTATACACACCTTTCAAATATTTTACCTACACAGATCAATAATAATACTGGACGATAATTCCCAAAAGAGGATGTCTCTCCTGTCTTATATAAAGGTAAAACATTTGATTGTTTCCATTAAACAGGGAATATTTCAGATTCAAGCGATTTATTAAATAGTATACTCAAATGTTTAGCAATTGTAATGTTTGTTGCTTTAGTAATTTGCGACAAATTAAGTCTAGCCAAACTGCTTTATAATGTTGTATAGTACTGACAATATATTTTATATCTTGAGCACTTACGTGTGAGTTTAGTTTGCAATTTTTCAATAATTTCGGACAATTCTGCTATAGAGTCGTCAACAGTTGATATAGAAGCAAAATAATTGGCCTTTTCTTCATCTGAGAAAATAAGTGTCTCGACGTTATTGTCTGTTGTCTTTAAAATAGGAATGGAATTCGATTTCTCGTTACCCTTTAATAAATTTCGCAAACAAGACCAATATTGTTTAGGGTCGTTCATGAGATTACTTGATAGTGACTCATAAATATTAAAGAAGTATCGTTGTTTTGCTGATTTAATAAGATTGATAACTTTATTACGTAGTTTTTTATATTTTAACCAATCAGAGGGCCGTTTGAGTTTTTCTGCAAGCGATTTTTGCCTATCCCGTTTCCTGGAAAATGTCCATATTTCAGAATCGTACTATGAAAATCCCCTTTAAATGATAGAAATTTACATTTCACTATGAGCAATTTCAGCTTTTGAAACAATGTTATCAAAATACGTCTGCTGCAGATCTGTCAAAATGTTGCGTCTATTTGTGGGAAAGTGTTACCGTGAAATGACAACAGTTGTCAATTCCCCTAAGCGTCACTTTAATGCATTTGGCTAGCGTCTAACGATTTCGTCGGTCCATATATTTTCGTTCCAGACCTTTAGTAACAAGTTTACTTTTCCCTAATTCATTTTTAAGTCAATTAAATAGGCGATGATGCGTTAAATTATAAAGTGCATCAAATAAATTTGGCGCCAGGAAGCGGCAGCGAAAGTGATTGATATAAGTTAAAACAATAAAGAAACGAATCTGCAGAACACGATAGTTGCAATCATTGTCGCAAACCAGGAAGTTTCTCATAACGGGCACTTTCTCATTTGTCTCAACTTAATCCTTTCATGTATAGATAGTTTCGAAAGTTTTGCTTGAAAGTGGTAAAACTTTGTGTTTTTTGGACAGGGATAATTAGTGTTAAAAGATAAAACTGGATTTGACAAGAATAATACTTGGAATTCAAAAGGTCTAGGTAAAAGTAGGCAACAGTAGAGTTTTGCTCAAAAATATATATATTTGATTTCGTATATCCAAAATAATCGTCTGATAAATGTCAATTGTTGTCACAATGTTTTCAAAAAGTGTCTGCTGCAGATGCGGGAAATAAGCCTTATTCATGTGGCATAGGTTTCAATATTATTTGAAATATTTGAAATATTGAAAAATATTGACATGCACGTGTTTAAACCGATCAGTGCGTCTTCTAATCGTAAAACTCCCGCTTACCATCAGAACGTACCAGGTATATTAAGCCTAACTCGCTGGTATGCAATCTGATCGGTTCTAGTTATCGTTTGTAAAATGGTCATACAACTTAACGCATAATCGAATTGCTAAGGAAATGTCAATTCGGTAATCAGACAGAAATAGTTCATCACGCCGAATCAATATCCACTATTTACTTTGAAAAAAAAATCCCAGAAATAGTTCATCTCGCCGAATCAATATCCACTATTTACTTTGGAAAAAAAAATCCCCTTAAAATGAGAACGAAATGTCGTGGGTTTATATGGAATTCAAAACCAATCTATAGATAGCATTCATTGGAATCAAGGGAATCAAGGAATTGCCTTATGATCCATCTGTCGTTAACATAGAAACACTAGGCTTACCAAATTATGTCTATTTGGTTGAAATGTTATATTATACAAACTTATCAATATACTTTTTTTTTCTTCAGAAAATCTCTAACCTATTCTGGACCAAACATTTGGACTGATATTGCCTTTCGAATTCGAACAGTGAATTCATTACATTATTTTAAGACATTACATTTAGTATGGAAATTCTCTGGTATTCTTTTAGAACTGTTATATGAACCGGTTTGATTTGATTTTAAATTGTGTATACGTCTTGTGTATGCTTAACAATATGTATAAAAATGTATCGTTTGTTCTGAGGCACACATGAAAGATTGGGTCAGCCCATATGTATAGCCTTATACAATAAAGACATGTTGATTAACTGAATGATAAAGTCATGAAGTAAATTAGTTTAGATGATTTATGTTTATACACGTAAACAGCTTTTTGAAATGTCAACACACAGATTACCCTGTAACATTTACAGAGTCGTAGTTACCTGTGTTCACGCAACACATACAATTCTCGTAAAACTTTATTAATTTATCTATTTATCTAAACAATGGTCGATTTATCTCCCAGTATAGGACTTCCGTTGACAGACACTTTGTCCATTTGATGTCTGTGTACCAGAACAACGCGTGACAAATTAGACCATTAATTTGGAATTCTTTCTGTACCGAATATTATTTGTTCTCATTTCGATCCTTTTATAATGATTGCCACAGCTCTTGATAAGGTGAGTATTTCAAATGAAAAAAAACTCATTAGACGCTATAACCCTATGCTAAAAGTTACTAAAAAATAAAAGTCTCAGTAAGACGAATCTTTTCAGTTTGTTTGTTTGGTTTTATTTTTACTCATGACTCTTGGAGGCAGACTGGATGAACAATTTTGAATTATATTTTACGCCGGGTTCAGCAATATTTATGTTATATCACGGCGTTTTTAGGGAAGATCATAAGTACTAGCGGTAGTATGTATCATGACACCGATACATCTGTCGTAAAGCTATTCCTACAAACTTGAGCGCCATTACTTCCATTTTTAAAGTATTTGGTATGAATCCATCGTGACAGACTGGTTAGTTTTGAGGATATTGAACCGTTCGTCCTGCGTTAGACCACTACTCGCGGCAGTCATGATGAAGTGCTCTTGAGAAAGGCACATGTTCTTACCTAGTACTGGTTTTGATTTACTAGGGATCATGAATAAGTCAACTGTCGCCCTGGTGTAACCGAGAAAATGATGAAAACGACACGAAATCCCACTAAATAAATGGCCCGGGACTATATCGATATCTGCTAGACTGGTAAAATGTATTTATTGTACAATTGTATGATACTCTTGTACACTTGTATGGTACAGTGGATAAGTGATTGTTTTGGTGTGAGATCGAGTCACATAAGATTTTGCGTCAATTGAAATTCGGCAGTAGGGTATGATTCGAAAGCCATTGGTGAATTCGTTCGCGTGTACATTAAGTTTTTTTTCTTTTTAGATATAATACGTACACAACAAAATTACATATATATTGCATTAGCAATACACGCCTGTGTATCGTTTACAACAGCAAGTTGGATTCACTGAACACACGTACAAATCCACTGGACTTTGATGATATTTAGCTATTACCTACATAAGTTATGCCATAGGTAGGTCTGACTAATGAGTTTGACTTGCTTTATAATCTATACATATAGAAAAAAAAAATCTTCATTAATGTAATTATACTGCATTGAAATGATTTGATTCCCTATCTTTTTAACAGTCTTTTCCTCAAGAACTCTTTCTGATTTCAAACCAATTACTGTTGATGTGCTTCAAGGGTCTGACATTTGGTTATTGCTTTTTGTTGACATCTAATTTATTACCTACCTTTACACATTAAACACGCATATCTTAGTTTATGGCAAGCCTATGGAAATGTTCAATATCAACTTCTGTTTACGAAACAACCTTATGGAAACAAAGTGCTGTCATAAATGTTTTATGATTGAATATCAAACAACATCTAAACTAATTAAAACCCCAGATAGTCATTGTTCATTAGAATGCATGTTTATTTTCTATTAAGTATAGACCAATTTTCCTCAGTACCCTCCAGAAAACTATTATTTAATGCATATATATTATCCAATCTCGACTACTGTTGCTCTATATTGGGCATTCTTGGATAAATTGCATACAAGAGATATGCACATGTAATATTTAATCAAGACTATGCAGCACATTGAGAGAGTTTATTTTTACAACTCAGATAGCTCGAATTGGGTGACAGAGTTGAACACAAAAATAAATCCATACTAATGTCCAAGGCACTCAATCATCAATCTCCTGAATACGTGCAAACATCATACACATACGACGGCGATAACTGTTACTGAAGATCTTCAACACATATCAAACGTCATGTTTCAATTCCAAGTATTGAATCCTCAAGAATATCATGTTCGTACTCCGGTGCATAATTGTGTTACAGTATACCACGATCGGTAGCGATTTCCCAATCATTTCAAAGTTTAAAAGTGGATATTACAGGCTTATAACTATACGCACTGAATTGTCTAAAGTTTAGATGAAAGATATCATCTGTTAATAAGAATGTACTTATACTGAACTTTCAAGACTAAATAACTAAATACTACAACATTGATATGTTGTTAACATGCGCAGTGTTAGCAATGCTATTGGTGTCAATATGTATGTTACCAATCGTGTTAATAAATGAAATATTTGCTAATTAATACAAATATGAATTTCATTCACTTCATAGATATTAAAGAATGACATGGGCATCTAAAATAAAGTCCATCCTATTGAACATGGATTTGGATTTGCTTCGATTTCAAATGAAGTAGGTGATTCTCAAACACTGATAAAACCATTTAAGCAACGAAGTATTGACATTACATTACATATTTGGCAAGCAAACGTTAATGAATCTCCAAAGGCATATTATTATAAAGAATGTAGATATCCATTATATATTGAAATTTACTTAACAATTGGCATGACACACATTCATCGACGCACTTAATCAAACTTAGGCTCAAACCACAATCTAACAATAGAAACTGGACGCCATAACTAGACTGAAAGATTGTTTAGATATTGTAAATAGCTATTGGTAGATTCTTAGTAATTGCAATCAAGAAAAGAAATAATTGTTTATTACGATCATGAAATGTCAACACACATCTTTCTTTTTTTTAAATCGGCAGATTCTAAACAATTGCAATCAAGAAAAGAAATAATTATTTGGAAACATCTGAAGAAATTAAAATAAAGTACAACTTTGTTAATTCACACAAAAATGAATAAAACATTGGTTGCCTTCATAATTACCAAGGTTACCTAGATCATATTAATGGAGGTTACTCAATCAATTAACTTGTTAAATTGTATACGTATTGTAGGCCGGTTGACTTATATTACGAATAAAGATATTGTATTGTATTGTATCTATGCATCCTTACTTATTTGACTTAAAGTAATATTTGATAATGCTCACCAAACTAATCCCTAGTGTTAATATAGTAAATATTGTATAATCATGTCCACATTAAAGATTGGGCTTGCTAAAATATGTAATATCATTATTTATAGTCGCTACGTTTATATTAGGAGCGGGGGATATCAATTTGTCTTCCACGCGCCTTAACATTCAAAACAAAACCAAAACCATGCATTGCAACTGCAACATAATATTCAAAATCCTGATTGGGTGCAGACAGAATGAACAATAGAAAGTATCAGATGATACATTCATTATTGGAAAACAGTGAGTTAATCGGGAAATTATTCATTGTAATAGCTCAATAAGTCACTGAAAGGCATAAGATAAAATAATTTCTTAAGATTTATGTATGAATTAGTGAATTGCCGCTGATATTTGTTAGTATTGGGTGTTTATATCTCTCATCTTTTAAATCAAATAAACGTATATGTCTGTAAGTTCTCAGGAAATGTTCGACGTGGTTCCTGTTTTTACGCTACAGGAAATACTGGAAATACATTTATCTTGTAACACCACATTTGTACACAAACATATTCTGACCAATTTTCTATTTACTATGAGACCGTTCTTTGGAAAAGATAAAAGAGGGATTTTGTGAACAGAATAATATTGTAGCTTTTCTAACGTATATTTTATGCAGAGTTTTCTTTTCCATCAATCTTATCTCTACCAATTGATATTTATATTTCTGTAACAAAGGAGTTCGTCGGCGAAATTGTTGGCGGCTAAATGAATGAAATTCACCTTTTAAAATAGCATTGACAAATGAAACACATTGTGCGTTAAAAATATAATGTAAAGGACTGCCTTTATTTAATACCGACTTATATTTATTGGTTGATATCGTGTACCCCATGTATATATTTAACCAAAAATTACTAAAAAGAAGCATTTTCAGACTTAAGTCATCCCGGTTTCTGTAGGACACCCTTAGCAACCTATTAGATGAATAGTAATCGAGTTTTACGAATGAAGCCGTTATTAATATATGCAACGTTTCACACGAAGTTTCAGTTATTAAGACCTAAATGCAAATGTTTTGCTTTGGGTTCCTATTTAAAGTACGCCTTTGCTTTGATAATATATTTCAATTTGGTTGTCATATTGTAAAAAAACATTGACACATGCCCATGTGTGTTAGATTCAAGTTAATTCTTTTTGTTTCCCGGTACTGGTCCTTTTTAGTATAGAGAATCGACCCCTATGTCACTAGATGGTAGTACACAATGCCAATTATAGAAACAGGTCGCCTCCATATAGTTCTTTTTTTAAAATTAGTTTTGTTTTATCTTTAATTATTCATTTACTTTGTTATGTATGTGTTGGTGTAGATTTATTGTTGTCTACTTCAAATTTCACCATCACCATCCTTGTCAAGTCAACATTTATGTGATCCGAAACATACTGGAATCGAAGGTTGTTGTAGCTGGTCATGAACATTCGTCACAAACATTTTTTCGCACACTGTTTTTATGTAAATATACAGATTAAAGTGTTAATGCTTCAACGCCAGTGCTGAAGTCGATCTTCGCACATTCTGTTGATACGACGAAGGTCTGAAAAGTAGAGTTCGCTGAAGCATCGATTGACGGACTGTGTCAAGCCGATACAGTGGAGCGTTTTAATTTAAACTAATCTACATCGCTAACTATTAGCTTTGTCCCTTTTCTTCGCAAATGTATGTAGCGTCTTGTTCAGTATCATGTAACCTAGGTTAATTATTGTCCCAAAACACCAATTCAGACGACAGTATCATTTTTGCAGAGTCCGTATAAATAACGATGTATTCTTTGATTAGGTAACAGGGTCGAATTCCACCAACCTTACTTAGCTTTAAGTAATAGTTGAATATTTAAAAGCATATTTCGTCATTTTTGAAATACAATATTATATACAACACGAATGGTAGAATATGTTTAAGTAAGTGACTAAGTAAGTGTCTTGCTCTCTAACAAGACTTGTTAAGAAATTAAATATTTTGTAATTTTTATTAGAAATCATAAATAATAAAATGCATTTTTAATTATTTAATTATAACTTACCGCTAAGTTAAGTTGGTTGGGTCGGACCCTGGTTAAAAAAACTTACCTGTCATCCTCCTTGAAGCGATAACTTACTTCAGTAGACAAATATTTTATATCGTGAAGTTATTTGTACATGTTATCTAAGGGCTTGTTAGTCACATACCTATGGAGTTTCTTGAATTATGTATTACGCATCCATTACTTACGTTAATCTATTAAGGAAACCGAGACACCCTGAGCGATATTTAGACCCCCTTGGGATCTTAGGATTCACAGACAAAGAACTGTCAAATCCTAAGGATTACATTTTCTTAGATGAGAACAAATGCTGTATTCCAATTCACAAGATTATGTTAATTATCCCTTATGAAGTGAAATAATTAGTGTAAATAAGTTTTAAAGCTACAACTTCAGGTAAAATATCTTATACAAGCGAAAACGTCATATTGGACATCGTAATCAATTTGGTCGACATCATATGTATACGACGTCTCTATAAAATTGAAAACGACATTATATTTGATCGAACCAATCCACGAGCAAACCAGCATTTTGGACTCTGCGTAATGTATCGATCCCGATCAGCCTGGGCAGTCCGCGCAGGCTAATTCGGACCGACACAGTCCGTCTCAAGGAGATAGAGGTATAGAGTAATGATTCCTGAAATAGAAAATCCACAGGAGGCGAAAGATGTCAGTACGGGTTAGCCTGCGCGGCATGCTTAGGCTCATTCGGGTCAATACTTTACTCATAGTCCACAATGTTGGTTTTCTCGTAATTCGGCTAATTATATATGGTTTTGATTACCAGACACTGCAACCTCACAATGGTAGTATTCCATGCTCCATCCCGGGTGAGAGAGGTCATTGTAAACACTTTCAAAATGGTAGGAATGGCCTTTCCTTTTTGGAGCTAAGGTTTGACGGGTACGCTTTACAATCAACTAGCTGGTGTCAGGATAAATGGATAAGTAATACTGGTAAATTACCCAGGAAGGCACAGCTTTAACTGAACATTTAGTGAAGGCAGTGTAAAATTAAATATTAAATATGTATATGTATTTAGTAATTGGTACATACATGCATATATTACTTGACATAATTTACACACAGATATTACATAAGCTCTTTTGCGATTTATCTAAACTGTCTTGACATTCCCTTTCTATTGTTTACGTTGTCTTCCTTTTTAAGGTATTAATCTTATTTGATACATATGTCTGCACAAGCAGTGTATGATTTCTGTATTATTCTCATGTAAATCATTAAATTGATACTGAGTATTAAATAATTTGAATTTGAATATGCATATGTTAATTTAGAGATGGCTTTTAATTGTAAGAAGGGCATTTGGGGCATTCGATAGTGACATTACAACATCCTGTTGGGGCTATATCTCCAGATCAGATTCTTGAGGGAGAATGGGAGTCAAGATTTGAGAGATATTCGGGGGGGGGGGGGGGGGGGGATATATTGAAACCATAGGGTTGTGTGAATGGTGTCGCGTATGATTTGTGGCCATTTAGGGCCAATGGAACATATTCTAAAATATCTTGTTGAAATAAGGTGCAAGAGAATGCACGATACGCAAGTTGATATTGTCTGCTGCTGTATGTTTCATGTGTCAGAAGTAACTATTAAACATTGTGTAAGTCACACAGTCTGGTTGTAGTTTTATTACACAAAGTCACGCGAAGAACTTAGGACATACGAAGACGGGCCAAACATATTATTTCATTTTACATGTAATTGTCACAGATTGAATCGTTGCCAATTCAAAGTACTTGGCCAAGCATTGTAAATGGTGAATAAGCAAATGATATTCCAATTTTATGTTTACCCTTTCCCGATACTTTACGCAAAGTTCACAATGTTGGCTTTCTGGCGGAACTGCTCATACATCTTGTTTAAACAGGTTTAAACCGGAGCGTGGTTACACAATGACATCACCTCAGTCTGCTACATGGTATCGAGAATAAGCCATCAGTTAAACACTGCCGCAGTAAAACGTTTAAAACTACCCATGATACATGTAGAATATGTGGTGAAAAAATACATACACATAGAGAAATAGTTCAGACCTTAAGTAGGTCAACGTCGGCTGGAAAAGGATAAACCATTTAAACATCGAGGCGATTCGTATGAGGTGACGTCATATCCGACAGGCACATAACACAATTTCTGATTGTCATAAGATTGTACATAACTTGCATTTCTTTTTCCGATGAAATAAATGTCCTTCATTGAATTTTGTTTGTAGCATTTCATTGTTCATCAGACATTGATCGTGAACAGTAATGAAATTAAGTCATCTTGTCAATTATTAGTCTAAAGATATATACAATTATAGTGCTTGCATTAAGGACTAATTTCAGAATACCACATACAAATTTCAAGATTCTTTTGTCAGAATATTCGAAGTATTTTATTTGTCAATAAAACCACATAATTTGGGATGTTCATGCAATAAAAAAACATTTTACCTTTTCCCTGCTAATGGCCACATTGGACACCTTTGCAATCTACTTTTAAAATATAGAGAAAATGGGTAAAAAGCTGAAGACATGAGTTTCCTATTTTTCTCAAAACGATATTAACTTTGCATCTTAATTATAGTCATAATTTCAAAAATGTTAAAAAGTAGTCCAATATGTTTACAAAGTAGAAGTACAGTATCAGTTAAACAGTTAATTTTCAATGATATTGTTGTATAATCTCAAACTTAATATAGAGCATAAACCGAACCATACCACTTGTCTAAAACATGTACATTCATTATTATTTTACTAACTACTACTACTACTACTACTACTACTACTACTACTACTACTACTACTACTACTACTACTACTACTACTACTACTACTACTACTACTACTACTACTACTACTACTACTACTACTACTACTACTACTACTACTACTACTATTACTACTACTACTACTACTACTACTACTACTACTACTACTACTACTACTACTACTACTATTACTACATACTGCCACTTCTACTACTACTACTACTACTTCTACTACTACATACTGCCACTTCTACTACTACTACTACTACTACTACTTCTACTACTACATTACAACTACTACTTCTTCTTTTACTTCTACTACTAGTATTATTACTTCTACTACAACTAATACAGCTGCCGCATATTCAAAATTATGGGTGAATCTGCAAAAGTGCTTAGACCGCTAAACGAAATAAAACAAAGAATGACGACTACTCTTCAATTCGACAAATCTGATGTCATAAACCAAGACTAGATAAGATGGGTTAGACCACACCAAAAAACCGACATTCGGGACATTGCGAACAGCATAGACCCTGACCGATCTGCCTACACCAGTTCGCAATCTAGTCGTCAAATCACCCTTAATGTCTTTAAAACACGGTGGCGATACACACATCATTATTTAATTTAATCGAACGTGCCTATAAGTGCCATTTATAACAACAATAACAATCATGAAACAAAGCTAAGGTCGGTTATTGATTGACAACCTCAATGTCGTACCCATCTCAAGTGGCTAATTATGTCCTCAGAAGAAAATGAGTTTCGATCGTTTATTTCAGCTGTGTCATGTGGAACCGTGGCCTAATTGTGTACGCATCTACTGAAGACGATTTTTAAAATATTGTGGAAAAAGTAGCAAAAGACAATAATGATTTTATTCTTTCCCAATCTAACCCTTTCCCTCATATAGACGTTTTCTGACGCCTCTGCAGCAGACGGCTTTTTGAAAACATAGTGACAAAAGAAAAAAATGCTCAAAACGAGAAATTTCTCCGTTTGCCACAATGTTTTCCACTTTTAGTTATAGGTTATCCATTTATTTATAGAGATTATCTTTGTTTTGACAAAATATGTTCAAATTGTCGTATGAGGGAAAGGGTCCTTCTTTTATAGAGATTTTCTACGTTTTTGCCGAGATTGTTTCAAAGTCGTTATACCACGATTTACTGTACTCGGAAAATGATTGAAGGTCCATAGACCCGATTCTGGTTGCAGTAGAAGACAATTTTCGTCAATGAATACTTATGTTGCATTTTGGTGGAAAGTGATGGCTGTAGTGAGACTGTGCGTAAGAAAATACTCACTATATAGCCTTCACTGTTCGTAGAAACAACATGACCCGTATTCCTTGTAATATGGTTAGCCAACTTCACGCTTAACGATTCGCTCAATGATTGCTTAGATATATTGTCTGGAGCTTAAAGCAGATTTCAACGGTATTACGTTATATCACGGCGGCCAGATTTCCTAACGTATCTTTCCTGACCGTCTTGCTCCAGTTCTCCGCACACAATTATGCGAACGCAATTGGCTACCTTCCAACATAGACTAGTTTTCCCATTGGTGGAGGACGAATGACTGACTGAATGATTTATGTCAATCATCTGAGAGAATGCATTGCCCTGGATTGAAATCCCTCGTCGTTGCCAACTTCGCCATCGAGAGTCATTGAATGCACGTCATGCAATAATTGACACTGATGCCCACGAGTAAGAAGTTTGAATAAAAGATTTTTGAAACCATTATGGAAATGAGATAAATTACTCACAACGATTTGTTTACGCTTGTTCCAAAATGGTTTGATACAACTAGAGTGTAATTTTCATAACTGCTAAGATAGTATTAGTTTTCAAAGCGATGACACCAAAACTATCACTGAATAAAAAAAAACACAATTATTTCAACGCAAGAAAAGAGAAAAAATATAACAAATAAACAAAGGAAAAAACAAATGAGAAAAAGGGGGGAAAACGGTTTTACCTTCAAGTCTTCCGGAGGAAATTTGTCCAATTTTGATTATTTTTTCTGGAATAAAGGACTCGCTTCATCAAGCTGCCAACTACAGAGTTGAAGGCTTGGTTATTATCCCGCCTTCGTGAAAATGAAATATATCTAGGACTTACAGGGAACTAGGGACGATAAAGCAATACATCTGCGAAGAAAACAAGGCAATTGAATTCCTGGAATTTGTTTTCCAGAAATGATCTAGATCTGAAACAGTCCCCAACGTTAAGGTATTAAATCAGCACAGGTTTTATGCATGCTCTCCCTCTCTTTAACTCGCCCTCTGTCCGTCTGTCTCTTTATCTTAGGCTGTAAGCATATCAGTCTGTATGTCTGTCTGTGGCTGTCCGTCTGTCATTCTGTGGTTGTCTGCCTCTCTCTCTCTCTCTCTCTCTCTCTCTCTCTCTCTCTCTCTCTCTGTCCATCTGTCTGCATGTCAGCCTGGTATGTATGTATGTGTGCCTGTCTATGTGTCGTTCTCTCTCATTCTCTCTTTCTTTCTTTCTCTCTCTCTCTCTCTCTATCTCTCTCTCTCTATCTAACTGTCTGTCTTTCTGTATGTCACTCTCTCTGTCTCTCTCACCCTCTCTCTCTCTCTCTCTCTCTCTCTCTGTCTCTCTCTTTCTCTATCTCTCTCTCTCTCTCTCTCTCTCTCTCTCTTTCTCTATCTCTCTCTCTCTCTCTCTCTCTCTCTCTCTCTCTCTCTCTCTCTCTCTCTCTCTCTCTCTCTCTCTCTCTCTCTCTCTCTCTCTCTCTTCATCTCTCTCTCTTTCTCTCTTTCTCGCTCTCTCCGTCTCTCTATTTCTCTCTCTCTTAAATGTCGAAACAACATCATAATGAAAAGTAGTGGAAATGAGCGAAAATAGAAGTTAATTAATTAAAAAACAATATGTTTCGCTAATAACTTTTTAGTACCGTGCGCATGGTGATTTTTATAGGAATTACTTCTATTCGATATGCTATATATCTATTATTTTGTTGTAACAGTCTGTGCATTTGGAAATAAAGTCGCGTCACTCGACAATCAACACAACTTCGAATTTATTAAATGAATAGCAATACTTTTCATGCAAGTGTGTGACCTGAATCTACAGAGTGCTATATATATATATATATATATATAATATAGCAAACGCTTATTATAGACCAAATCCTGATAAGATTGCACAAAGCCGAAGGCCGATCTGCAGATTCGCTTGTCCACAAACTAAAAAAAAAAACGATCCCCTGACGTGGCCCAACTGGTATCAAACAATACTAATGTTTATTCGTCTGCTTGGCTTCAGTGAACCGCATTTATATTTTTACAGGCGGAGATAGAAATCTTAATAGTCTGGTTTCAAAAGCAGATGTTCTATTTGATCATTATTTGATATAAGTGCTTCAATACGACAGTAGTCAATCTACTCTACCAATCATGTTTAATGTATAAACTGTAGCACATTTATTCCAATTCGTTGGATATGGCGATTAACCCGTCCCATCAAACAGACGCTTTCTGACGCATTATCCGGTAGACGACTTTTGGAAACATTTTGTTTTCTCATTTAAGGAGAGCTTCTTTATTTTGGTTCAGATGCTTTCAAAGTCGTCAGCTCTTTATAAACACTATTAGCTGTCTAGTTAATCTTGTGTTACATAACACCTACAAGGAAATAAAATGAGATAGAATTTCTTTTTACGAGGGTATTCCAATATATGTTTTGTTTATATAATAGGCCGACGGCCTAAATATTCATTAAGATTATTTGAATCTCGCTTCAGATTTATCGCATGTTGGAAAGGATAATAACGCAATAGGATACCTTCCAACATAGACCAGTGTTCCCATTGTTGGAGGACGAATGACTGAATGATTTATGTCAATCATCTGATAGAATGCATGGCTGAGTCGACTGACCGTCTTGCACCAGTTCTCCACACACAATTCTGCCAACGCAATAGGATATCTTTCAACATAGACCAGTTTTCCCATTGGTGGAGGACAAATAACTGAATGATTATGTCAATCATCTGATAGAATGCATTTTGTTTTCTCATTTAAGGAGAGCTTCTTTATTTTGGTTCAGATGCTTTCAAAGTCGTCAGCTCTTTATAAAACACTAGTAGCTGTCTAGTTAATCTTGTGTTACATAACACCTACATGGAAATATAATGAGATAGAATTTCTTTTTACGAGGGTATTCCATTATATATTTTATTTATATAATGGGCCGACGGCCTAAATATTCATAAAGATTATTTGAATCTCGCTTCAGATTTATCGCATGTTGGAAAGAATAAACATTGTCAAGTTTAATGTCGGGACAAAAAGAACTGACACGATTTGAGAATATCAGTTTTGAGAATAACTTCTCCCTTTTCCATATTATTTTCAAAAGTTTTCCGTATATATATATAGAGGCATCACACTTTATCTACACCCGGGGTTTATTTAATTAATGAAGAAAATGTCGCATGGGGATAAGTTATATATAAAACAGCGATGAAATAAATGAGCCACGTTCAACCATTTTGGTTCTTAACGTACATGTATCTGCGTAAAGTGAAGACTCCGAACAGCCTGTACATCCCCGATAGTCTCACCAGAGCCTTCAATATCCGCGCACGTGTAATTTAGTCATAGATGCATCCTTTGACTTACCACTAGAACTGTGGTCTCATTAGGTTTACGGCATTTAACATTTATATACTCCCGTTAAAGAATTTACAATTAGATCCAAAATCGCCATATGCGCCTCAAATATTACGTTTTAAAGAGAAGATAGAGCGTTGTCATAACACAATGATTAATTGGGCATTCATGACAGGTAGGAGTAGCCAAGTGTCTTTGTATACACGTTAACATTATCAATTCAATTCAATTCAGTTATTTTAAAAGTAATAAGTACGTGATACTTCTTACAATAACATATAATGTAATGTAAAGAAAAAAAGTCTTTAAATTAGGCGAGAAGCCTGACAAAAACAAAGTATAAAATACAATACAACATCTTGTCTTTCTATTCTTAGTTTTCGCTCTAAAGAGACAAAATATATATATACTTATATCTAAATTCAACAATTCTTTAACATTTTTTGACAATAGTAAGTTTGATTTTTTTTGTAAATTTGGCCAAGTGTAATAGTATGTTTTCAAATTATTTTTTCGCAGTTCAGATATGCGGTACAAATTAGAAGGAAGTGATAATCATTTTCAATCAAATTTTTTTGGGAGGCTTTGCACAGTCCTTCGTTTCTTGATTTATTTTCATATCTACCTTTTTCAATTCCTAGCTCATGAGATGAAACTCTGAATTTACAAAGTGCGACTCTTAATTTATGGTCAGCGATACAATCTAGATAGTTTTCAAATATGAAATCATGTTTAAACATACAATAAGTAATTAATCTTTGTGAATTATTAACATTTGCATACCAGCTTTGGAAGTATTGATTATAAATTCTTTGTTTAATGAGCATATAACCGATACTTCCAATGTCTTGATGCATCCAAATTGTATAAAACCCCAATGGTTCTAACACAATCTTAGCATGATAAGCCCAGTTTAATCCATTATAATTAATACCACTATTTGCGTCATTTTATGAATACAAAATCGTGAACAGAGCCTAGTTGAACACTTCTCTGGCTAAAGAGAGGGGACCTCTTAGCGACGCAGTCTGTCAACCTAGGGGTTGTATGTTCGAACCCAAGCTCGGTAAACATTCTTTAATAAGTTTGATAAAAAGAACGATACGTCATTCGTCTTTCACTATTGTGTTTAGTACTGGTTTGAGACAGCCAGGAATATGTGAATTGAATACGTGATATGACTGAACAATTGTTACAATCTGTTGTTAAATCGTTTAATCAACGAAGATTACATGTAATGGATTATTGAATGGATTCTCATGCGTAGGTGGGTTTTTGTTCGTCTCCACAACCTTGAAATTCTAAAACAGTGCGCGCAATTAATTCATTTAACCCTTTCCCATCAACAACAAAATCTGCATCAGACGACTTTGAAAGCATATAGCTGAAATTATGAATATCTTAAACCTTGTGGCAAAAGTGGAAATTACTAAT
The DNA here is from genome assembly GCA_031761405.1 of Serripes groenlandicus. Lineage (NCBI taxonomy): Eukaryota > Metazoa > Mollusca > Bivalvia > Cardiida > Cardiidae > Serripes > Serripes groenlandicus. The sequence goes on along the minus strand of JASEVX010000002.1, from coordinate 49,003,590 downwards.
AAAGAGCCATTCCTCCTTTGGCCCCAATATGTTTGAATCATCCTCGGTACCCAGGCTATTTCATAAAATATATGATACCTTGGGCAAATTGGCTAGCGAAACTTCGCAAAGCATGCACCAAGATTTCCTCAGTAACTACACTGTAATGTTCGTATCGCATGAGGTTTATGTCATGCGGCCAATCAAGCGGCTGCATTACACCTCATAAATTATTCATGAGTACGAGATTTGTATAGCCAATGTGCCAAGGGTATCATATATTTTATAAGTAGCCTGGGTGCCGAGGATGGTCTAAATGCGGATGTGTCAATATAATTATGCAGGGAATATGTTCAACGACAATCTGCAGTAGACGATTTTAAAATTGTTGTAATGAGCAATTTATCCTTCTGGCACAATATTTTAAACTCTGTTCACAATCTGATTTTACGTTTGGAGAGATTCCATGCCTTAGTTTTTGTTTTCTAAATGCTGTCTGCTGCAGATAAATGCGGGAAGGGTTTTAAAAACGACTGGTAATTCAAATTAAAATTTTTTTTTTTTTAAATATCTAGGCCACCGGCCCATAATATAAACAATACATATATATGTTTGTTACTCACTATATAGCCTTCACTGTTCGTAGAAACAACATGACCCGTATTCCTTGTAATATGGTTAGCCTACTTCACTCCAAACGATTCGCTCAATGATTGCTTAGATATATTGTCTGGAGCTTAACGCAGATTTCAACGGTATTACGTTATATTACTGCGGACAGATTTCCTAACGTATCGTCCCTGACCGTCTTGCACCTGTTCTCCACACACAATTCTGCTAACGCAATTGGCTACCTTCCAACATAGACTAGTATTCCCATTGGTAGAGGTCCGGTAGCTCAATCGGTAACGACGCGGGCTGTCAATCCAGGGGTTGTGAGTTCGAATCCCGGCTCGGCCAACTCCTTTCCGACGTTTGACAAAAGTCATAGCGACATGCGTCATTCGTCTTCCACCAATGGGCTAAGTCTATGTGGAAAAGTAGCCAGTTGCTTGGTAGGATTGCGGTGTGGAGTACTGGTGTGAGAAAATCAGGAAACACATGAGTAGGTGAACTGGCCGCCGTGATATGACTGAGAAATTGTTAAAAAACGGCGTTAAACCCAAATCAATCAATCAATCAACCCATTGGTAGAGGACGAATGACTGAATGATTTATGTCAATCATCTGATAGAATGCATTATACTAGATTGAAATCCCTCGTCGTTGCCAACTTCGCCATCGAGAGTCATTGAATGCACGTCATGCAATAATTGACACTGATGCCCACGAGTAAGAAGTTTGAATAAAAGATTTTTGAAACCATTATGGAAATGGGATAAATTGCTCAAAACGATGTTTTACGCTTGTTCCATAATGGTTTGATACAACTAGAGTGTTATTTTCATTATTTCTAAGATAGTATTAGTTTTCAAAGCGATGACACCAAAACTATCACTAAATAAAAACAAAACTCAATTATTTCAAAGCAAGAAAAGAGAACAAATACCACAAATAAACAAAGGAAAACACCAATGAGAAAAAGGGGAAAAACGGTATAACCTTCAAGTCTTCTGGTGGAAATATGTCAAATTTTGATTATTTTTTCTGGAATAAAGGACTCGCTTCATCAAGCTGCCAACTACAGAGTTGAAGACTTGGTTCATATCCCGCCTTCGTGAAAATGAAATATATCTAGGACTTACAGGGAACTAGGGACCATAAAGCAATACTCCTGCGAAGAAAACAAGGCAATTGAATTCCTGGAATTTGTTTTCCAGCATTGATCTAGATCTGAAACAGTCCCCAACGTTAAGGTATTAAATCAGCACAGGTTTGATGCATGCTCTCCCTCTCTTTAACTCGCTCTCTGTCCATCTGTCTTCATGTCAGCCTGGTATGTATGTATGTGTGCCTGTCTATGTGTCGTTCTCTCTCATTCTCGCTTTCTTTATCTCTCTCTCTCTCTCTCTCTCTCTATATCTCTTCCTCTCTCTCTCTCTCTCTCTCTCTCTCTCTCTCTCTCTCTCTCTCTCTCTCTCTCTCTCTCTCTCTCTCTCTCTCTCCTCTCTCTCTCTCTCTCTATCTAACTGTCTGTCTTTCTGTCTGTCACTCTATATATATATATCTCTCTCTCTCTCTCTCCCTCTCTTTCTCTCTCTCTCTTTCAATCTTTCTCTCTCTCTCTCTCAATCTTTCTCTCTCTCTCTCTCAATCTTTCTCTCTCTCTCTCTCTCAATCTCTCTCTCTCTCTCTCTCTCTCTCTCTCTCTCTCTCTCTCTCCCTATCTCTCTCTCTCTCTCTCTCTCTCTCTCTCTCTCTCTCTCTCTCTCTCTCTCTCTCTCTCTCGCGCGCGCTCTATCCCTCTCTCTATTTCTCTCTTTCTTAAATGTCGAAACAACATTATAATGAAAAGTAGTGGAAATGAGCGAAGATAGAAGCTAATTAATCAAAAAATAATATGTTTCGCTAATAACTCTTTAGTACCGTGCGCATGGTGATTTTTATAGGAATTACTTCTATTCGATATGCTATATATCTATTATTTTGTTGTAACAGTCTGTGCATTTGGAAATAAAGTCGCGTCACACGATAAACAACACAACTTCGGACTTTTTGAAATGAATGGCAATTCTTTTCATGCAAGTGTGTGACCTGAATCTGCAGATTGCTATATATATTTATAGAAATATAAAACGTAGCAAACGCTTATTACAGACCAAATCCTGCTAAGATTGCACAAAGCCGAAGGCCGATCTGCAGATTCGCTTGTACACAAACTAAAAAAAAAAAAAGATCACCTGACGTGGCCCAACTGGTATCAAACAATACTTATGTTTATTCGTCTGCTTGGCTTCCGTGAATCGCATTTATATTTTAACAGGCGGAGATAGAAATCTTAATAGTCTGGTTTTAAAAACAGATGTTCTATTTGATCATTATTTGATATAAATGCTTCAGTACGACAGTAGTCAATCTACTTTACCAATCATGTTTAATGTATAAAATGTAGCACATTTATTCCAATTTGTTGGATATGGCGAATAACCCTTCTCACCAAACAGACGCTTTTTGTCGCATATCCGGTAGACGACTTTTGGAAACATTGTGGCAAAAGGAGAATTTAGTCAATCTGAGATTGTCACATTTTGGAACAATGATTTTAACGTTATTTCATACTTATTTTGTTTTTTTCATTTAAAAAGAGCTTCTTTATTTTGGTTCAGATGCTTTCAAAGTCGTCAGATTTTATATATATATACTATTTTTGTTCATATAACAGGCCGACGGCCTAACTATTTTTGTTTTATTTGAATCTCACTTTATATTTATTGCATGTGGGAAAGAATATACATTGTCAAGTTTAATGTCGGGACAAGAAGAACTGACTCAATTTGAGAATATCAGTTTTGAGAATAATTTCTCCCTTTTCCATATTATTTTCAAAAGTTTTCCGTATATATATATAGAGGCATCACACTTTATCTACACCCGGGGTTTATTTAATTAATGAAGAAAATGTCGCATGGGGATAAGTTATATATAAAACAGCGATGAAATAAATGAGCCACGTTCAACCATTTTGGTTCTTAACGTACATGTATCTGCGTAAAGTGAAGACTCCGAATAGCCTGTACATCCCCGATAGTCTCACCAGAGCCTTCAATATCCGCGCACGTGTAATTTAGTCATAGATGCATCCTTTGACTTACCACTAGAACTGTGGTCTCATTAGGTTTACGGCATTTAACATTTATATACTCCCGTTAAAGAATTTACAATTAGATCCAAAATCGCCATATGCGCCTCAAATATTACGTTTTAAAGAGAAGATAGAGCTTTGTCATAACACAATGATTAATTGGGCATTCATGGCAGGTAGGAGTAGCCAAGTGTCTTTGTATACACGTTAACATTATCAATTCAATTCAATTCAGTTATTTTAAAAGTAATAAGTACATGATACTTCTTACAATAACATATAATGTAATGTAAAAAAAAAATTAGGCGAGAAGCCTGAAAAAACAAAGTATAAAATACAATACAACATCTTATCTTTCTATTCTTAGTTTTCGCTCTAAAGAGACAAAATATATATATACTTATATCTAAATTCAACAATTCTTTAACATTTTTTGACATTAGTAAGTTTGATTTTTTTTGTAAATTTGGCCAAGTGTAATAGTATGTTTTCAAATTCTTTTTTCGCAGTTCAGATTATGCGGTACAAATTAGAAGGAAGTGATATTCATTTTCAATCAAATTTCTATGGCAGGCTTTGCACAGTCTTTCGTTTCTTGATTTATTTTCATATCTACCTTTTTCAATTTCTAGCTCATGAGATGAAACTCTGAATTTACAAAGTGCGACTCTTAATTTATGGTCAGCGATACAATCTAGATAGTTTTCAAATATTAACATTTGCATACCAGCTTTGGAAGTATTGATTATAAATTCTTTGTTTAATGAGCATATAACCGATACTTCCAATGTCTTGATGCATCCAAATTGTATAAAACCCCAATGGTTCTAACACAATCTTAGCATGATAAGCCCAGTTTAATCCATTATAATTAATACCACTATTTGCGTCATTTTAAGAATACAAAATCTTGAACAGAGCCTAGTTGAACACTTCTCTGGCTAAAGAGAGGGGACCTCTTAGCGACGCAGTCTGTCAACCTAGGGGTTGTATGTTCGAACCCAAGCTCGGTAAACATTCTTTAATAAGTTTGATAAAAAGAACGATACGTCATTCGTCTTTCACTATTGTGTTTAGTACTGGTTTGAGACAGCCAGGAATATGTGAATTGAATACGTGATATGACTGAACAATTGTTACAATCTGTTGTTAAATCGTTTAATCAACGAAGATTACATGTAATGGGTTATTGAATGGATTCTGATGCGTAGGTGGGTTTTTGTTCGTCTCCACAACCTTGAAATTCTAAAACAGTGCGCGCAATTAATTCATTTAACCCTTTCCCATCAACAACAAAATCTGCATCAGACGACTTTGAAAGCATATAGCTGAAATTATGAATATCTTAAACCTTGTGGCAAAAGTGGAAATTTCTAATAAAGAGCCATTCCTCCTTTGGCCCTAATATGTTTGAATCATCCTCGGTACCCAGGCTATTTCATAAAATATATGATACCTTGGGCAAATTGGCTAGCGAAACTTCGCAAAGCATGCACCACGATTTCCTCAGTAACTACACTGTAATGTTCGTATCGCATGAGGTTTATGTCATGCGGCCAATCAAGCGGCTGCATTTCACCTCATAAATTATTCATGAGAACGAGATTTGTACAGCCAATTTGCCCAGGGTAACATATATTTTATAAATAGCCTGGGTGCCGAGGATGGTCTAAATGCGGATGTGTCAATATAACTCTGTAGGGAATATGCAAAACGACAATCTGCAGTAGACGATTTTAAAATTGTTGTAAGGAGCAATTTATCATTCTGGCACAATATTTTCAACTCTGTACACAATCTGACTTTATGATTGGAGAGATTCCATGCCTTATTTTTTGTTCTTCTAAATGTTGTCTGCTGCAGATAAATGCGGGAACGGTTTTAAAAGCGACTGGTAATGACATCATTAAACTCTTTCCAAAATACAATAAATAATTTAGTAAATATTGAAGGTATCTGTAAGTGAAAGTTAATTATTGAAAAGAATTAATAACAGTATGCTCATTATGAGCAATTTCTTCTGTTGTCACAATGCTTTCAAAACTGTTCTGCAACAGAGCCGTCGATAAACGTCGTCGTGTTGGAAAGGGTTAACACGAAGATATAATGAATCTTGACGTTGCGTGACGTAACCTATTCCGATATTACTATCTGATCATATTAAATAGAGAAAGGAGGGCAAAAAACAGCAGCGAATTATGACTTAACGTTCCCATCGAACAGATATGATGGCTGTACTCGTAATTCAGCTTGATCAGTCTAAACGGGCATACCGAGGGCTTGGGGTGAAACGGTTGTAACTCAAATTGGTATTTTTTACCAAGGTTAATCACCTCACCATAAAGTCTTTATAAGCGTTAAATCATTTTACTTGGTAAACAATGGAAATTTAGGTGCCATTGCTCGTTCTGAGCAATGACATCTAAATTTCCATTGTTTACAAAGGGGTCAAAATTGCCCCCAAACCAGGGTTTTCAAAAAAGGTTTTAAGTTACAACTGTTTCACGCCAAGCCCTCGATACGTATAATGCCATTCGTGTTAAAAACCAGTGTGTCGAGCCCCGGTAGCTCAGTCGGTAGCGACATGTGATGTTAATCCATGGGTTTAGTTTGAACCATAGCTCGGTCATTATTATTCTTTCGGACGTTTGACACATTGCTATGAGACAAGTGTGGTTCGTTTTAAACCCAAAAGTAAAATCATCAGTTGATGTCGATTTAAACGGACAGGATCAGATATTGGGATTCGCCTCGTTAGGTATATCCCTTATTGTCAGGCTTTTCCGGCTGGCTGTCTGTCTGTCTGTTTATAAAGCGACGCTCCACAGCCCAAACCGAGGGGCCGATTCCGATGAAACTTGGTGAACAGATGCCATACGGGCTCAGGGTGTGCACGTTTGAGTTTCGTTGCTAAGGACCTACAACCAAGGCGAATCCCACGTCGCCTACCGGCTTGTCAGAACTTTTCCTCACTGTTTTTTAAAATACAGATCGCTCCAGGAAATTGCTCGAGTTAATCGATATATTCGAATAGTCCAGTGTTCGAGTTATCGGGAGCCCAATGTATTACGAGACGAAAGGGCATATAAATGACCATTTATAATCAGACTCGCGTTGTTTAGTGGAATTGGGATGACATAATCAGTTTTGGTCGATAATAATTGACAGAGCCTCAGGGTTATCAATCTCTCTGCTCAAAAGACAGATCGTTCCCAGGAAACGATTAAACGATATATTCGAAGGTTCGAATGTTCGAGTTATCCCACGTCAAATGTTTTACGATTGATTTGGGATTAATGACATTTTCACCTTGTTTTAGTCATATGACGGCTGCCAGTTTTCTGGCTTTCTCACAGCAATACTTCACACACAAGTTTTTCTAAATAAATGACTGTTTTTCTACATAGACTGTTACCCCTTTGGTTGAGGGCTAATGGCGCTTGTCGCAGTGACTTTTGTAAAACGTCTAAAAAGACTATTGGCCGAACCGCCGTTCGAACTCCCAACCCATAAATCGACAACCCACGTCACTCCCGACCGAGCTGGGCACTTGTTTGTCAAACACAATAATCGTCATAACCTAGACAGCAATATCAACTATTCGAAAAAAAACAACAACAGTATCGATATCAATTGCAAACAGCATTGTCGTCAATCGAGGTGAGTGCATATATCAAAAGCCTATGGGATAACTATTGCCAACGGTACTGAAACATTAAGTGTATTCAATAGAACTGGAAAATGGGATTATCCTTCGAACATATACGAGATACACCGAAACTATTTTCGTAAAATCTATTTCGGTTAATACAATTAAGAAATGCTTTGAATATAATGATAACAATTTCTTATACTGGTAAATTGTTCTAGGTATTTCCAATTATCTTACAATAACTGCAGTTCGTTCAAATGCATATGAATTGCTCGATTTGATTGGTTTATAAAGGATCACATGACTTAAAATTTTATGATAAAGGATATTGATCACATGACCAGGTCACGCGACAACTTTTCAATTTATATTTCCCTTTTTGAACGATTACTTCATTGGGAAAAAAATGATAAGGGTTAAATGTATGTTTCAGAGCAGTTACAAGAGTATAATTGCCAAATTACACAGCTGACATGATGCTCTTCGTTGACATATGGAAATTACCGTATCAAAATTCGTTGACGTTGATAGGGTTGTTTCTCATGTGACTATGTCTTCACTGAGATTATGTATGATTTGGAGCATATATAGAATTTGCCTCAGGCTACCTGACCTATGTTGATCTGTAACTAACGATATCAACTCTATTGTCTCGGCTCAAACTGCCTTGGCTATGTAGTGTCAACTGTCTGTTACAGAGTTGAATTTATTTTTTCATCGTATGTGCTCTTATAAAGTCTGTTTAGTTAAACTGTCTCTTCCAAACCACCTACAATTCTGAGCACCGCGTGTGAAATGGCCTAGCGCTGTACCGATATCGAACCACTGATGTAAGTTAGTATTGTTTAACCGATATAGGACGTCTCAGCTGATGCTACTATGATAGAGCGAGGTATGTACATGTTTAACAGACGTAATGTAGTTCTCCACTTAAGACAAACAAGAGATATCTTTAAAAAAGATAAACCGCGATCAATATGAGAAAACACTAAAAAATGGAACGCACGGGAATCTTGAATATGTCAGTCAGTGCTTGAGTTTAATAAACCTCAACCTGCAGAATAATTTTCAATATAGGGATAATACACATTTTCGCTATTATTGCATAAAATAAGAGCAAACATCCAACATACAGTCCGCTGTAACGTTCAGTTGTACGATAACCGCCGATGAACATGATCCGATAACGCATGTGACGTCATAAACACATGTGACGTCATAAAGTAAACAAGTAATGTTTTACATATCCACGAACCGGGCCTACACCAAGGTTGCCATCGCTGACTCGACACGGGTCGAATTAAATAAATGGTTTTGGATTATTTTATGCTCTTTAACTGTGAATCTAGTGCATGTTACCGATTATCGAGTTAAAGAAGCTGATGTTATTGTTAACCCAACAAATTGCTCCTATTCTAGGGGAGATGCAGCGTCCATGTTTTGTTTACTAACGGTGCCCGGGTAATGCATATGTAAAACATCTAACCGGTCTGAAACGGCACGTACGCGCGAGAATCGCTTTGTTTATACACGTTTTCTCGCCGTTTACGCCCGGCTTTTGCAATGTTTCTGTATCCCTTAAGCGGGCGTAAAACATAGATTTTATGCAAAAATAACAGTATAAACATTACAAGGCTTCCAGTGTGACAATACATATTGTTAACATGAGGACAATACTGTTCCCCGAGGCGTTATTTATTTTATTATACTGAACCAAATTACAAGTATATTCAATTTATTCTGTACCAAAGACAATATGAAGTATATTGTATACAAGCATTATAACGTCGACGTCATCGTTTTAAATGACGTCATGCTCGTGCAATTCTTTGTCTGTTGAAATAAATATGTCTAATCTTACTGTCTTTTTTGCATGGAAATGGAAATGAATATAGCAATTGTTCATATGTGGTGTTATATTGTAGTACCCATGTTCACCTCCCCTAAAAGGGATGTTAATTATCTGAGGTGATAATGGCTCCTGAACACTATATACACTTTGTTGCAAATGCCGTTTGGAAAGGTGGATTATAACGGAGACGTTATTGTTTTAAATGACGTCATGCCATGAAACTGTATACTGTTAACCGGTCAAAGACGTACTGTTAGCATGAGACAATAATAAATTGCCCATGATGAGTATATTTAAATTTAACATTACAAAGTCACGTGAGGTAAAAAGTATACTAAATATATACATATTAAATCCTTGGCCGTTAGCGCTAAGGATTGCGGGGTTAGCATTACGACTGACTGGTTGGTGTCATGGTTTCAGGACAAATGGACCAGTGGTACTGGTAACTTACCAAGGAAACGCCGTGATATAACTGAACAAGTGTTGAAAGCGGCGTAAAACACTGAAAAATCAATCAATTACATTTTAAACAAAACTTTTAAGACACGCAAACAAATGAAACAAAACCCCGCATAATAACAAAACAATTGCAAAACAACAATGTGTATGTTAACAACGTACCAGTGACAGGAAGTCATTAGAGAATCAAAGATCACTTGGTACTACATTGAATAGGAACTACATGTATAAATGTAACGGCCGGTGTACCTTTGCACTTAGCAGATTTCTCTGACACACCGATCCTATAAGGACTATAGATTAATTTGTTGCCAACGCGAATCAAAGCTCGGCCAACATTCAGTTTTTCCGATAATTGACCAATTGACCAATTGGCCAATGTCCTAGTGGGAAGGTAGGTCGTTGCCTATGAAGACCTAATCTTATAAGAGTACGTCACATGTACGGTCACAAGCACGCCTATAACCACATTATATGAGGATAAACTTGCGATAGTAATATGTTTACTAAACTCTTTCCCGCATATAGACGCTTTCGGACGCCTATGCAGCAGACGACTTTTGAAAACATCATAACAATAGGAGAAATTGCTTAAAGCGAGCAATTTCTTCTTTGTCACAATCTTTTCAACTCTTTTCATTAATAAAACCCTCATTTATAGCTAAGATTATTTCAAAGTCGTCAGCTGCAGATTTGGCGTATGTGGGAAAGTGTTAAATAAGGTTGAAATAATTGTCGAGCGGAAATAGATAAATTAAATCAATGCACATGCGTTCTTTTTATATTTCCTGAAATCTTGTTGAAAATAGTGTGAAGATCCTGAAATAAATTAATTCGGAGTTCAAAGATCAATGAACTTGCCTTCGTGATATATTTCCTTGAAATAGTTTTGAGTCATATTGTCACGATAATATAATATATTAATCCGGAGTTTAAAGATCTTGGTACAAGTTTTTGTTTTGTTATTTTGTGAATTAATTGACCGAAATGATGCGTCAAGTATGTATATGGATTAACCCTATCCCACTCACAGCCAATCGGCAATAGATGTCTTTCAACTTTCGGAAATCTCTATCAATAAAAGTAAAGTAATCGAAAAGAGTTGGAAATATTGTGACAAAAGGAGAATATGCTTATTATGAGCAATTTCTCCATTTGTTCCACATTGTTTTCAAAAGTCGTCTGCTGCAGAGGCGTATGTATATGGACAAGTGATAAACCATGCCGCCTTATGCTCAACTGGTCGCATCTACATGTAGCTTTGCTTATTTCACAGTGACACATAATCAATACATTTTGACATTTCAATAGGAATGCTTTCGTTTTTCCTGTAAAGGGATATATGTTTTCAATGTTCTTATAAAGGAGTAGATATCTTCAATGTTCGTGTAAAGTTTTACAATGTCTTCAATGTTCTTGTAAAATAATAGATATCTTAAATGTTCATCTAAAGGAAAATATGTTTTTAATGTTCTTGTAAAGGAGTAGATGTTTTCAATGTTCTTATAAAGGGGTAGATCTTTAATGTTCTTGTAAAGGAATAAATGTGTTCAATGTTCTTGTAAAGGAGTAGATGTTTTCAATGTTCTTGTAAAGGAGTAGATGTGTTCAAATATTCTTGTAAGGGAGTAGATGTTTTCAATGTTCTTGTAAAAGAGTAGGTATCTTCAATGTTCTTGTAAAGGAGTAGATGTTTTCAATGTTCCTGTAAAGGAGTAGACGTCGTCAATGTTCTTGTAAGGGAGTATATGTTTTCAATGTTCTTGTAAAGGAGTAGATGTCTTCAATGTGTTTTTGTAAAGCAGTAGCTATTTCCAATGGTCTTGTAAAGGACTAGATCCTTTAGTAGTTATTGTAAAAAAAGAATATGTTGTCGTTAGACGGCAATGTACTGTGCTGTCTGTTTCTGTCTATATTTATATTAAAATGCTGCGGGAAGGTGAGATAATTGCGAAATGTTTTTAACTTGTAATTATCTATTATTCAAGTTTTTTTTATTTTATGATATTTCTTATTATATATTTGTAAATACATGTGTGTCACGTTATCCCTATTTCGATATGCGCAAGACGAATAATGTCTTCATTTTTATGATGTTTAACATCACTTTCAACAATTTGATACTGAGGCGTTTCTTAGGTTAGTTACAGGTACATGTACTACTTGGCCATTTACCGTGAAACCAGCGAGTCAGTCGTAATGCTAATCAAATTATCCAGAACCCGAATGAGAGAAATTAATTTCTACCATTTAAAAGTCGCAAGACGAATAATGTCTTCATTTTTATGATGTTTAACATCACTTTCAACAATTTTTAAATGATACTGAGGCGTTTCTTAGGTTAGTTACAGGTACTACTTGGCCATTAACCGTGAAACCAGTGAGTCAGTCGTAATGCTAATTCAATTATCCTGAACCCGAATGAGAGAAATTAATTCCTACCATTTCTAAAGTCTTTGGTTTGACCTGCAAGGGGATCGAATAAGCGAACGCCTACAATTGATGTACTGACGATTTTCGATAACGTCTTACGTCTGCAAGGGCTATGTATGTATATCAAGATTAATCGGCACAATCACATGATCTAATATTGTTCTACAGTAGACTCTCGATTAATAGAGGTCGAAAGGGAACCATACATTGCTTATTGACTTGCCTGGGTGACCTTTCGATGCATGCTCAATCATTTATATTGTGCAAGCTTTGTTATACATTTATAATGATTTTTCTTTATTTGACGAAATATGAAATACGCTTTAGAAATAAGAAATAACTACATAAACAATTTAAAAAATGATAAGGCTAACCTTATAATTTGTGTGTGTGTTTTTTTTTATTATTATTTTATTGTTTATATATTTCAATCTATCGACCATAAACACTTTGCTAATTGTCTATTTGAAAGGTGACATATCATGTAAATATACTTTTAATTGTGTTTAAAGACTAGAAGCTGTATTAGCTTATGTCAATATAATTTTTGTTTCTATACTTACTTTTATTATGACATTCTTTAAGTCATGAAACAGGAAACAAAATCAAAAGCAGTTCGAGTTAAGCGATGTACATGAATTATCCAATGTTCGAGCTCTTCAGTCAAACTATTAGAGGCGAATATTTATATCCAAAAGTGAACTGCGGAAACAAATGCAACAACAGAGAAAAGTACGTTATTCCTTAATTACGTTATTGTTTAAATGATTCAATATCTCATCTCCAAATACTAAGGAATACCGTTATTTTGCCCTGGAATGCGATTACATTTGAAGGATAAATGAATGAAACAAGTTGATTTCAAAAGTAATCGAACTTATTTCTGTAAATAGGATATATATTATTCCTATTAAACTCAGGTTGGAAACGTTGCTGGCTTGCTTGCTTCCTCGCTGGGTGTCTTACTTACTTTCAACTCTATTTCAGTTATATGTATGGTCCATCGTTTGCCTATATATTTTTAAAGTTATCTGCTGCAGATTTGTTGTATGTGGGAATGGTCTAAGATCAAGTTTAACCTGACGAGAATAATTTTGTGTAAAAGTATTCCATCTTAGCCTATGGTCTACATGACAAAGTAGGGTGAAGCTTTATACAGATTTATCCATATCTTTTACGCCCAAGATAGTTATTACGAAGGTGATCGGTTTTAGTGGCTCACCATCTCGAATGTGTAGTCGATGAACGTCCGTCTCCGGTGCAGGAGGTCGCAGGTCCGATCTCCGACAGGGTCATACGAAAGGCATTAAACAATGCAAATTTAGGTGCCATTACTCAGAACGAGCAATGGCACCTAAATGTCCATTGTTTACCAAGAAAAAAGATTTAATGCCTATAAAGATTTAATGACGAGGTGTTTAACCTTGGTTACAAAAATACCCCTTTTAGTTACAACCGTTTCACGCCAAGCCCTCGAAATGGACTATTGGTATTTGTTGCATACCATGGAAACGCCTTTACATAAATGTTACTTAACATGTTTGAAAGAGGCGTTAAACACAACTCAAACAAGCAAAAAAACAATTGAAGGAGAGTAATCAGAAACTCTCGGTTGCTAAGCCATTTGTCAACGTAAAAACAATTATTACCCACACCTGGATATACAGAGACATGTGTCGAGTTCAGCATATAGTGGTGCCAGGGTAATGTCATACGTACACATTTACTTCGTTACGCCGGGATACAAGATACGTGTCGAGACCCGTACTGTCATGTCAAATAAACCACAGAATGTCATATCTGAGTTACAAACTATGGATCCATCCACCAAAAAAGATAATGGCACTTCAAACGATGTTCCAATTACTGCTTCATTTTCTACTCATTTTCTAAAGGAATAACTTTTTCTGATATATACTTTCGTTGTCATTTGGGCTTTGAACATAAGTCTGCTAGTACGGATACCGCCGAACGTCAATACCGTGAATGCATAATGAACTCGTAAGGAAATTGACTAGCTGAATACTGTTATTGAATACTGACCTCGTACACAAATATCGCAGAATCTAAATACTGTTCTTGAAAATGGACCTCGTACGGAATTCGCCGAACCTCAGTCTGGCCTCGTACGGAAATCGCAGAACCTCAATACTGTTAATGAACTCCGACCTCGTACGGAGATCGCTAAGCCTGAAAAATGTGAATGAATTCTGACCTCGTACGGAAATCGTCGAGCCTGAATACTGTTAATGAATGCTGACCACGTACGCAAATCGCGGAGTCCATTAGAGGTGTCCTCAATTAAGCGATATCTAACAGCGAGCCATGTCAGTGTCAATCGTAATGTCCCACATATTTGGGAAAGCGACGTTAGGAAGACAGTTTTATTGGTTTACCCTGGCAGATTTCAGATTGCTTTTCGGTTGAGAATCAGACTAAGCTTGATGGAATGAACTCTTAGCGGCGTGTGTGTATCGATGTCAGAGGAAAGGTTTATTTGTATCAAATCTGTTTTCACTAATATATAAAAGTATTGCAGCTAATGACCCTCCCAATACGTGCCTGTTTTTATGCGGGGGATTCAGCTATGCTGAATGCCTACGTATATTGTCATTCCCAGCTTACAGGTAGTGTAAATTTGTAAATGTTTTGTGCTGCCCTCTGTTTTTTTCAAAATGGACAAATTTTCTTGATTGTCCAGGAATCAGTTAAATAATTTTCACAACAAGTTAAACAGTATGCACATTATACAAAGTAAACGTACACTATGTAAACTTTTAATCCATGAAGTTGTATACATAATTGAAAAATTTAAGTTAGACATAAGGATCTTAAATGTTTCTTTTAAATATATGGAAAACGAGTAGCTTGAAAGTGGGTAGCTCAAAAACATTTGAGAAAACCCACGCAATTACGTCAACATGTTCCCTTGCTAACACTGTACAGGCTACATTTTACATCGGATCTTCATAAAAGTTTATCAGAACATTCATCTCCATCAAATCTTGGACAAGTTTGAAACTGGGTAATTTGAAGTCATTATGTCAAATTGAAGGAAAATCTTGTTAACACTCTAGAGGCCACATTTTCAATTTGAGCATGTTGAAACTTTATCAGAATGTTTGTCTTGATAATATGCAGGTCAAGTTCGAATATGGGTCATGATGGGTTAAAAAGTAGGTCACTAGGTCAAATTGAAGGAAAAGCTCATTAACACTCTAGAGGCCGCAATTTTTGCTTCAGCAGTTTGAAATGTTGTCAGAATGTTTGTATTAATGATTTCTAGATCAAGTTAGAGTCATATAATACGGGTCATATTTGGTCAGAAACTAGGTCACTAGGCCAAATTGATGGACAATCTTGTTAACTCTGTAGATCCATCTTTTTTGGCTACAGCAGCTTGAAATTGGGTCAGAATAATATCTAAATGATATATAGGTCTAGTTTGAATATGGGTCATGTTGGGTCAAAAAATAAGGTCACTAGGTCAAATTGAAGGAAAATCTTGTTAACACTCTAGAGCCAATATCCCCGCATTTCAGTACTTTCAGTACTTTGATTTTCTTTGGATACTCCCATCTTTCTCCGCTCCTTAAAATAGTTCATGTGTTCTAACAATGTCTTTTGAAATTTTACCATTTCGGTGTCTCAATTTTCATAATGTATCCAATGTATTTGTTAAATCACTGAACGATCA
>JASEVX010000002.1:48972773-48982773 GCA_031761405.1 Serripes groenlandicus | reverse complement strand
ACGTTTGAGCCGCTGGAGATAACAAGAGTTCTGGTTGCACCTACACACATTTACTCTTTCCCACAAGTAGAGACATGTTTAAACACTTACAGCAGACGACTTTTGAAAACGTTGTGGAAAAAAATGCGAAACTGTTCCTCCCTATAACACAATGATTTCGAAACTATTCAATAGATAAGCTATAAGTTAGAGATGTTCCATATATTTGCCTACATAATTTCAAAGTCGTCTATTGAAAATGTGTTGTATATGAAAAAGGGTTAACTCCAGATGGAGATCAAAATTTTGAAATGTTGACAGTAAATGTTGAAAAATTGTCAATTGAAAGTCAATGAAAATTTACAAAATTTGGCTTACTGGGTATGTCTACCGTTTACAAATAAAGAATAAACGATCAATATGTAGATGTTTATCGTACTAGAAAGTGAAATTATTACTCTAATTTTATCTCAGAATGAAGATTCTAACATTTCAAGACAACTTTCGAACAGTTTTAAAACTTTTGACTATATTATCAATAGCCTGGAGTTCAGCACCTGTAAAGACTCGAGAGAAAGTGCATAAGTGCAGTTTCACTAATCAGTATTTTCAACTAACAATAATCTAGAAGCTTAGCCAGATCGGTTGTATTTCATAGCCCACCAATAGGAATAGCAATCTCATTAAAATCATCTCTTATTAACGCTACGCATAGGATCTGAGGACAACCAATAGAGGGTCATGTTCAGACGACCTTTCCGCCAGTCAATCAGAACCTTGCTTTCACGTTTTTGGAAGTGAAAGTAAAAGTCTATATTTACCAAAAAAAATCTATATTTAGCATGGGATCCCAATTTTCGCGTAGCGATTTACACGTGTGTATACATTTAGTTCTTATGGCGACCGCATCATGGCTACAAATGCGGAAATGAGACACCGATACAGTCTTTCCCTGACCATACAGCATCGAAAACTGTTCATTGCTCTGGTCTTAAATGGTCTATTTTAAATGTGCTCAACTTCGTCAATTGACGCCATTTTGAAGATTAAGCCAAACGATTGTTGAAACGAGTCCTCTGGTTGGTTCAAATAAAAATAGCTTGGTGGATCTACAATAGAGATATTGGAAATCCGATAAAACAAGAAGATAAACTCGAATGGATCGCCATCAGATCTTACATTTGGTCAGATCGTGTACTTTAATCAGATTGTAGGAATAGGTACAAGTAGGTACAAGTTGGCATTTGAGTCGCAATATGAGAAAACAACATTGTGGACCCGGATAAGCCTATGCATGCCGCACGGGCTTACCCGGTCATACATTTTTCTTCCATCTCCTGTCGATGTTCTGTTTCAGGGATCATTAATCTGTACCTGATCAAAAGTTTCACTGTTCACGCATTACAGTGTTCTTACAGGCGCTTGCTAGGATCTGTTCTCAACTTGTGTATATGCTGATCTGACGGAGGTCATTTACACGCTAATCTTAACCTGCACTGTTCAGAAATATCAACGGGTTCATTTGCTCATGGGCAGGCTCACGAATCAAACATTTTGGCGCTTTAACTGTGGTGCAAAGTATTTGTGTTTATAAGCGTCAATAGGTCGGAAAGGATTTATATGAATATTGACTACCGGAAGGGATTGACTACCCGAAGGGATTGACTGGAAACAGAATCATCATTAAAATCAAAGCGCTGATAACACTAAAGTCATAATTCAGTAAAACCCGTCTTGCTATAATAAGAAGAACTGCGAAATATGTAGAGAAATGGTTTGTCAGTGGAAGATTGGATGTAAAGTTTCACATTAAAAAAACTGAATGAATATTGGTTGATGCTGCGAGTTGGCAAATGAATGCATGAATCGATGGATCTATCAATCTTCGAATCAATCACAATCCATGATTCCTTTCAATTGATGAAGAATAGAGTTTGCTATTGATGGCATGATATTCATAACAGTCTGTACTTCTTTCTTTGTTGTGAAGCCAGC
This sequence comes from Serripes groenlandicus, assembly GCA_031761405.1. NCBI lineage: Eukaryota > Metazoa > Mollusca > Bivalvia > Cardiida > Cardiidae > Serripes > Serripes groenlandicus. The sequence continues at coordinate 48,980,799 of JASEVX010000002.1, read as the reverse complement.
ATTTAAAACTGTACTGTGTACGATGACCTCTTACATTTGCATGCGTCAAATACATACTAGAGATTAATAAAAAATAACTTGAAAAAGAAAAGGGAATAAGTCTAACGATAACATAGTTACTCTTCTTTTGCCATCGCATTATTCCTTGTTGACATATACATATCCTACGTATGAAAATAAAGCAATTGATAAGTGTTTAAGATAAGTCCCGAATAAACGTGTATCAAGTTTAAAAGCAAGAAATGGGAAAATCTCAAAAAACCGATAGCAAAAAAATAAATAGAAAAAAAGTGTAAGGATTATAGCTGAGATCACAAAGAACCATCTACCAGCACTATTATTTCCAAGATAATTAATTTGAAGTTGAAGAAACGGACAGACGTAGGGACAATTTTGTATTCTTTAACCTCACCCACAGGAGGGGGTAGAGGTGGGGGGGGGGGGGGAATGTTGTGGAAAATAAAAAATCACTGCTAAACATCTTTACATAACATCCCAAGTGCATCTCGTCTGCAACAACATATATGAACATAACATTTCCATCTGAAAAATAAAAAGATAAATTTGTAGCAGGTTACTTTGTAGGCAAAACTATGGAAAAAATCGATACACTGCCGAGTCATAGCAAAGACTTTGAAAATGGTAGTAATGGCAACCTTCCTTAATGCTTAGGGTTGCGGGGTTTACACTGGACCAGTAGTACTGGTAACTTACCTATGACACGCTGTGATATAAATTATTATTTTTAAAGCGGTGTAAAACACCAATCCATCACTTAATCAATCAATATTTATAAATGCGAAACCGACAGACATTTACTTACTTCTTTTTAATTAACTCAATATATGAAAGGAATGAATATACAATATTTTATTCATGCCCCCTTTATAAACAGTACGCCGCTCCCTGAACGACTTCAGCGATATTGAGTTATATAATCGAGACAGTAACTGGTGACAGCTACCTCATAACCGTTTACGAGATCGGATTTGATTACGAATGCCTAGCCGTTTTCATGACCAAATCAGCAGCCGACAATTTAGGTAAACGTGTAGACAAAAATATGGAAAATCTCGTCTATGAAAGAGTAACGGAATAAAGAGGGATGCGTTGTCACGATGGTTGAAACAGAATTTTGCTTCAGATCCACCATCGCAAGAAAGTAGATAGGATATTATCTCCACAGAGCGTCTGCTAGTGGAAAATCATATAGGGATAACTGGAGAAAAGGGTGTTCTATCTAGGATATTGAAAGAATCTTCTTGATAGAGAGTTCAAGACATTTACTAATCAAAGCACTTAAAGTGCTGACAGCAAGTGCTGTTAGCAAGGGGCTAACTGCAGATTACATTTGGACATGGACTTACCGAGCACGAAAGTTTAACAAGAACACATTACAATTGCAAGTTCCTATGTCCATATATTGAATGATATATAGAAATTTAAGGCAAAATACGGTACATACAGTATTGGGGTCTACCGATATACAAAGATTTGTTACAAACTACTTCGCTTAATTATGCGCATCTTCGTCGTTTTTTTTGTATACAATTAACGTGTCATATCAAAATCAATAGACTGGGAATCGAACTCTGGTCTCCGGTGATCTAAGCAAACATCCCAACCTCAGCACCAGGCTATATCATTCTAGAGAGTAAATATGTATTATCAAAATTTCTACATACATATGATTTGAAGATCCTTCCTCTTATTACTGTTTAGCATAGTAAGTCGGGAATCAGACTGATGATTTGGTACCAACAATAGCTCATGTATTAGCTTATATAAAGCGTGTCAATTTGTTATAAATTTATAAAAAAACAACTATTATTTACTTTTCATTTCAATATTTTGATTCCTTTTTGGTATATATTTAATAACTGGAACTTGTCTATAAGTAAAAACAGTGTTTGAATCGGAATCGAAAATCTGCTTCCACTAGATTCACAGACATGTCTTTTCATGAATTCGTTTGTTAACAGCGTAAATATACATTTTTCATTTTCAATTCTGTTATTCATGTATTTTTAAAACAAATTTCTTTGCAGATATTTCTATTGCTTAAGCTATATCAAATCAAGTCCATTTTCCGATTAATATCCCACCAAGTCACAGCATTCTTTTTTTTTTAGTGACCGACTATTTTGCTGTACCATACCGTAGACATGTATACTTTGGAACTAGAACATGCATTGTAAGCACATATTCCACAGATGCATGTGCTTTCATTGACATTATATGCAATTAACGAATATTAAGACATCAATCTGAACCCAAAATGGTGTTAAGTATTGGAGATCTACTGCAGAAAGACATATTTTAAGTCATTCATTGCCGATATTGTAATAATATGTTAGCAATAGCGAATGATTCAAGCCTTGATTTCGATGAGTTTCTTCGGAATTTGCCCACTTTAGCAATTGCCTCTAAAGATCCCCTTGCTAACAAAGAGAAATATTTTGACTATATACATGTACTTGTAATGTTATATCTTACATAACAGTTTTCAAAATGTATCCACTTCGTTGCCGTCATAATATATCGCGTAAATTGATATACACCGATAGATTATTCATAAAAACATACAAAACCTGAGAGGTCAAAGTGTTCGTCTCAGTTCATCAGCTGTTTGTGTATATATTTAATGGTTTTATAAAACGATAATTTTCCATGAAATCAAAATTGTAATTGTACATATTAACGACAATCTAGTCAACACATAATAACTCTTTCACGGGGAAGGCGGGTTTGTATTTTGATAGGATTGTCCGTTAAGATAAATTATATACATATAGTTAGTAGATATTCATCAATCTTTGATTCTTTCTTTGCAGGTTCAGACAGCTGTGGTTTAGATTGCATGCAATGTTTTTTCGGGAATCTCGGATTACTCTTCCCCGAGGAATACCTAGCACTTGGTACAATAGTTACATCGCATAGTAAGATGTAAATGAACAAACTTCAGTAAAGCATACATACATGTATAACAACAGCTTCCCTATGGTACATGTATACATTAATGTAAAGAAAACACTTTAGCAAATACATTTAGCAAAAGCGTAACTGCCGTTTGCTGCATATATGTTATATTTGGTAAAGGGTTCATTTCGAATGATCATGGAGACAAATGAAACACTTGTTTGAAATGCTGATAACAGTTAGGTGACCTTTTAACTGTTTAGCTTATATGGTATTTTCAGCTTCGTCTGTTTTTTTTTTCATTTTTCATTTAATCTTCTTTTTTTTTACATCGATTGCGAAAAAAGTTTTCACCACTCTTTGCCCAGTACTTGCGCCGTAAGTGGGAACAAGTCACGTTCTTTGAAATGTTTAAAAGGATAATAATTAATCTGGAAATCATGAGAGATATTTGTTTTTTATAGGTTTTTTTTTAGGCAGATGTTGTCACTGTTAATGATTCTAATAACGACTTTAAACGTTTCTTTAATAGAACCACACCACGAGCAAAGTAATAGTTTCGAGAATATTGGTCCTTCTAACACCCCTTTTCTAACAAAAATACGTTTTGAAGACGCTTTCGGATAACTTTGCTACAGACGAATTTTTAAAAAAAATGTGATAAAAAGGAGAAAATGTATTCAATGATTAAACTCTCGTTTAAAGAGGTTAACCATATTTTAATTATATGTTTTCTAAGTAGTCTACTTCAGAGATGTTGTATGTGATACATGAATAAGGCTAATATCAGCCTGCAAATCGTCGAGATCTAATCATGACATTGGCAAATTGTAATTTAGCTGTTTAGTTATTCTAAAACATTTCTAACACAACACTTTTCTGTAAGTATATCATGTGGTCAGAGTCTTTGTAGATTTTCATTCCTCCTAGATCAGTCTTTTTCTATGACGAAAATCTTATGTCACCAATCTCTCTTTCGTCATAATTTAGATACGATAGTTGAGTCCGGGTATGGGAAAAAGCTCAAATTGGCACAAATTATTTTTAACAGTATAGATCTAGATCAGCATATGCTTGATTTAACTATATGCCACATGCAGACGCTTTTGATAACCTTTGCAGCAAACGACCTAAAAGAAAATTTGAACAAAGGGAGAAATTGCTCGGAATTTCTCCGTTTGTTACAATGTACCCAACTCAGTTTAAGAAATATTCTTTCATTTTACAGAGGTTTTTCCTATTTTACCTAGATATTTCCAAAGTCATCTGTTGTGCAGATGTGTTGTATGTGAGAAGGAGAAGGGTTAATGCTGATAACGTAATGCTAATATAACTTTAAGGCCTGTCTCCAGTTTATCTCGGAGCGAGAGCTGGTTTAATAATCAGGAAACAAACTTTGACAGTGATTAATTTAAGATGTTGTAATTCGATTCGCACTCGATGTAAATTGCGGAAGTAAAGACAACAATTCAGGAAAATTCGAAGAAAAAGACAACGTCCTTCATGTCTCGTACATTACATCATGTCATGATCAGTGCAATGCAGAGTGGGATAAGTGGTTATACAGTGCACGGCAAAGAGGGATAAGTTGGGGGGGACGTTGTATCTGCGAAAGGTGTATACTCGGATGGCACGGTACATCAACATAGCATTCACTTTCCGAATGTACTTTAAACAATCGTAGATGTAACTTATACACAAATGCTAGAGTTGCAACACCGAAAGGTTTGAGTCCAAAACCCTTTACGTGGTCTCAACACGAAAGTGCCCACAAGAACCCTTTTCGCAATACTCGTATGTTCCATCGTCAACCATGCACAGCTAACAACTATTCAAGCCAGTCACCTGACATGTAGGCGTATCAGAGGTCCAGATAAGGAGGGAGTATTCAGCTCTCTTTACCACACTTTCTCTCTTACATATGTTGTGGGTACGCAAAATAATCGTCTCATTAACAACAAAATAGGATTATAGAGTCAAATAAGGATTTTCTAGAGCGTATATTGAAATTCAATAATGGGATGTATTCAGATTGTCCCAGCACATCAAGAGCTCTGCGAGTGATTGTATTAATAAGGTGTTATTTAATTGGTTGCTTAGGCTCGCACATGCTCAGTGTGTTTTCACAGTCCGAAAACGCCACTTATCATAAAGATATTTCTAGACGACAAAGTCAGCGTCTAACTGAGTCGTGACAAGTAAAGAGAATGCTACAAGTGCACATCCATGCAATTTGATCTAAGTGTATGATGTATGTCATAAGCTACTTTAAACTTATAACCGACATATTCAAATCAGACTGCGCACAGGCTCGAGCTGATCTTGAATCATACTGTTCGAAAATGACTTGCGGTTGGTTATCCCTGTAGCACCGCTCTATTTGTTGTTCCTTAAACTACAATAATTAACTCTCTTATCAGCTATATTGATAAGCCAATATGCTTTGAGTTTTACATTTGCACGTTGAAACAGTTTTTGAACTATCCGATATATATATGCTACATAGATTTAACTTTGTTTGTACTCATTATAAACAAAACATTGTTTAATGATATTATATTTAATATGTTTAACATATAATAAATGGCCTCCGGGGGAGGTAGCAATAATTCTGGAAATTGTCGTTTGTGTTGGTGTTAAAACTACGATTAAAGTAATATCTGTACGAGTGACTAAATTGATTGTGTGACAGAAACATATGGCACTTTTTAATTTGTTTGCTTGTATGGTGTTTACGCTTTCAATACTTTTCTCGTTATATCACAACGTTTCTTCGTAAGTTACTAATGATACCTGTTCATTTATCGTGACACCATCCAGTCAATCATAATGTTAATACCATAATCCTGAGAACCGATGAGGGAAAGCCATTCCTTCTATTCCAAATCTTTCGTATGACCCGGTCTGGAGCCTATTTGGTGTTAACCAAAGGAAATATTTTGAGGTGACACTGTGTTAATCAAATATATCCGATGACATTATATTTCCCTCTAAAATCTAACACGCATTTCTTTATTGACACGTCAGTCTGAATTTTGTCATATAATTTTGATTTAAATTACGTTAAATTTTTAAATTCCTGAATGCGTTTAGATAAAAAATAGTGTCTTTCCAAATCAAGTTTATATCTTTTCTAATTCGTTGGAAATGTAAAAAAAAATGTTTAATGTATTAAGTGAAAAATAATTTACATTAGAATAAAAGACTACACTTACTACAACATTTGAAAGCAAGTATTCGAAATATGTAAATCACAGAGTGACATACACCAATGACGTATTTGTGTATTGACCTTAGTGTATACAAGAGTATCCGAAATAGATAAAAAATATCATTTACGATTTTACACGACATTAATATCAAAAACCCATGATTTCAGAAGAAGTATATCAGCAGCTCAATTTGAGTTATTTAATTTAATTCAAAAGACCGAGTGCATCGTAAATTATAATTAGAATTCACATAAGTCATTCGGATGAAGTAGAAACGACACACATTGAAGTGTGACGTCTGCAGTGTGTCATGGGAGCGCAATGTTATATATTAAAAGGCTCTTTTCCAGACACCTTTTTACCAATTTGTAGAATTTGCATAATTTAGTGTAGAATCAATTTCGAATACTGCCTTCATTCCGCTGTGACGTACGATTCAATGTTATGTTTTTAAAATTGATCCACGTCTTGTGATTTGAGATTTGAATTCTTCTACGTAAAGTGAAGATGTATGTGAGCCTGGGAAGATCATTCATTGCCCGTCTTCAAATAATTTAAAATGTATTTTAGATTTTAAAAGATAAAACTGCTGGAACTGCAGCTCCATTACTTAATATGCTCCTGGTTCATATTAAAGATTATTTATCCAACATATTACGAAGCTGTTTATATACTTTCACGAATGCGGAATGACTTTTAAAAGCCCCTGACATGTCTAATTAGGCTGTGAGTTCGAGCCCTTTAACGGTCAACATTATATCCGACGTTTCGCACAAATGAACAGGACTAACGTCATTTTCTTCCACCAATTGGCTATCTGTATAACCAGCTAGTTGGTTTGCAAGACTTTTGTGTGAAGAGCTGGTGTAAGAAATCAACAATAATTTTTGTTTCAGGAACAACTGAAAACGGATACATACATGTAACAGTCAAACTGTGTAACTAGACATTTCTCGAAATTCTTGCAAAAAAACATCAGGACATGAACAGTCTAAATATAGATAGTTCAGGAAGTTCACGAAGTTCAGTACTGAAAATTGACTTCAGTTTGTTCACAAAATATTTATACCCTCATTAAGAATATTAACAACTCTTTTCAATATTAACTGGATTGCTTAACCTGTTATAAAATATCATTCGATTTTGCCACTTTTTCTGCACAGTATGCTCTATTTGAATTCCAAATGCATTTTCTTGAGGGCTTTTGAAAACAATGTAAACCCAGATAAGACGGCTTGAATCTCTAGCCTCTAAAACAGATATTTTATAACAATACAGATTCATCTGATAAAACTTTTCCTATAAGTTGCTTTACTCACATAAATTAATCACAACAAGATGGATGTCGTCCAGCATTAAAATAACTTATTGTTATTTTTACAGGATAAACTGCTGTGACACCTGCTATTTCAAAGTATCTGTGCCTAAAACACTTGCACCTGTTTGTCTGACACTGTTTCTGGCCTCGGCTAAAGACACAGCGAAAGAAAGAATCATTGTCAACAGAAGCTGTTTATCTGAGACCCTGACGACATGTTTCATTGAATACTTTGTATTTAGAATCCCTGACTTCACAGTAATTCTGTACATGTCCTGGTCATCTATATCGAAAATAATTCCAAGTAAAGTATGTTTTTAGGATCTCCTTTATCCCTGTCAACCACAGGGATAGGATTAAAACCACCACCAGACCTAAATGCAATACGGGGTCGCTTGACCAGTCGTTCTGCTTGCAAACACTGGGACTCTCGTGCTCTTTTACGCTGATTGGAGATGGCTCGAAGTCGCTTGTGAAGAACCGGAGGAAAAACAGTACTAAGTTGGTCTGCGTTAATAAGAAAATTCCTTTCCGTAATACTTAATTTGATAAGAACTAGATATTTGATGAACATGTT
>JASEVX010000002.1:48850273-48967773 GCA_031761405.1 Serripes groenlandicus | reverse complement strand
AAGTATTATTCCCCGTGATGACAAACAAAATACGATTATGTCGAATGCAAATTGCCCGCAATACAACTCTATACGTAATGGTCTTTGAGCACTTGAATGCTTGATCAATCTGCAAACCACCGGTTATGTCTTAATAATGTGTCACGTCAGGTATGGGTTCCCATATCTACGGATCTCCCCATATCGGTTGTTTTCTAAGGCAGGTTTTTGTTTTACGGAGACGGTTTAATATAATCGCTACAAATAATCAGTGCATGTTTGGTGAACACGACAGATGATCCTTTTAAATATGCTGCACTCCAGGGTATAGATATTATTGTCAAACATTGTCCGATACGATGTTTTTAAAGTCGTCTGCTTTGAATCTGTTGTCGCCTTTGATAACGTGTTGAATTATTGTGCTAAGAAAACGATCCATTTTGAGAAATGTCCTTCATTTTTCACAACATTTTAAAATGTTGTGTGCGGTAAATGGAGTCTGAAGTAATCTTATCCGATAGTGGGTTAAATTAATTTAAGTCCATCTTATTTCTCTTAGAAACTCTGCTGCAAATGGTCTCGATAGGTTTGGCACCTTCTGCATCTTTTCATCTTGATAAATACGACACCTCTGCAGCGGAATACTTAAAATGTTCCTACGTGCGTAAGGTTTCTGACGCCGCTGCTGAAGACATTTTTTGAAAACATTGTGACAAAAGGAGAACTTCTTCGTAATGATGAATTTCCGCTTCGCATCAATCTTGTCCACTTCATTAAAATAATTGCTGTTTCGATATGTGTGACTATATATTTTTCAAAGTCGTCGGCTGCAGATTTGTTGTAAGTGGGAAAGGGTTAATGAAAGACTGCGCAATGAGAAACAGATTGCTGAAAACGAAACAAATTTCTTTTTCGACAATTTCTAAAATATCTTTCAACAATATAATATCATTTATCCAGGTACTTCTTTTGAACTTTTCAATTGTCCACGCACCTCGTAGTGCAATATTAAAACATGTAATTACCAAATACTTAGTAAGATTTACTTTATATATTAAACGAGATTCTTATTATCTCTGAATTTATATGAAACCCAATTATTTATTAGGGCATTACCTTATCAAACATATGCAAAATAAATATGATTATGGTAATGTACAATGGGATGATTTCTAAACCTCCACTGTAGATGAAACATTTATTATTTCTCTGAATTTACTAGTCGACTATTCCATGTTGAATATTGGACCACTCAATTTTTCGTAGCAAACAATGCAGATTTCAGGAGAGACAGCACGTTATGAGCTGTTTCACCTGTATCTGCAGTGTTTCCAAAAGGTTTTAGTTGCCTTTGACTGCGAATAGGGTTAAAGGATTTTCTATGTTTTCAATGACAAAGACGCTATTAAACATACATGGTAAAAGCTTTCAAACTCGTGCAGTGATCCTTAACTGTTTCACTGCAGATGTCCACAAAGTCGACTCTTCTATGTTAAAAACAGGACAACTTCATTGTTCTTCTTAAAGGACATTTAATGTATAAGTTGCAAACAATGCACATGTTAGGAGAGACAGCATGTAATGAGCTGTCTTTCCTGAAATCTGTATTGTTTCCAAAAACATTGAATTGCCTTTGAAAGCGACAGGGTTAAACAAATTGGTCGAGTTATATAACAGCTAAAAATAGCACGTTATCCTCCTGCATGAGACATATCAAGTGCGTTCATTTGTGAACAGTTTGAACTAGAACAAATGTCGCTTAACATTTTACCCTACCCCGCTGTGCGCAATGTTAAAGCAACATACATTTATTTAGTAAAACACGACTTTAAATGACGTTTTACAATGATTTAGACCAAGTTCGCGCAGTCTTATCTTGATCTATATTGCTCGCTATACATATACGAATATTTAGCAACAAAGGGGAGTTTCTTAAGTTCTAACATCCTCATGTTACCCTCTAACCCTATAATGTTGGTATATTTAAAAGAATCGTATCAATGAGACGATTCTTTTGAGTACCCACATCATAAGGTTTGGTTGAAGGACAAAATAGACATTGTGGGGGAAAGAGCTGTATATTACCCCTTATCTGGACCTCTGCCTTCAATTAATTCCAGTTTGTTTACGGAAACGCACATGGACTTTTACAACAGCGCCATGACATGCGCAGAGTGAGAACACGATTCAACACGTTATCTTATCGTAACAATAACATCGTTTGTATGTATTTTCATAATGTCTTATACATATTGTCAAACCATATTGGATTTTCAAACGTTTAATCAGTTCTATAAAATAACCGTCCATTTTTTTTTCAGACCAAATATATACATCGACTAAATTTAAAGTTACACAATGCATTGAAAGTGAATTTATTCGACATTTTTAAACTAGGTATCTATATAAAACATACAATCATCTCCGTTTGCAAAACTGTATTCTGTATATCGGTATAACACACTGTTCTGTTTGAACAAAAGAGAGCTATCAGCCTAGTGGTCGTGGGTTGGAAGCCAGACATGGAAATTTACTTTTTCCGATAATTGATAAAAGTAATTGTGACGAACTTTATTTTTCTTCCGAGAATGGATTTCTTACGAAAACCAATAATGCGTTGATTCATCCATAGATCAATAAACCATGAAACCTTCCGCAATGAACCTTGTTAAAATCATGCGAGTCGTTATTTTGGGTATGTATACATGTATAAAAAGCGATCGGTCAGACGAAAACAAGAATTGAAAATTATTGTCGTCTAGTCTGTAATTTTGTTTATATTATATGTGGGAAAGTAGAAAGTTGCCTGGGAAAAAAATGTTGTTTGTAGTACTGGTTGGAAAAGGCCAGAAAAACACGTAAAAAAACCATGAGGTATATGACGGTCATTTGCATTCAGTGTATACTTTTAAATTTCCAAGACAACACCAGACTTTTGCATAAAGATCACAACGGCACCTCAGGGAAGTAGTGGTAAAGTGTCCGCCTTGGTTGCGGGAGATTGTTGATCTGGTCAACAACTGGCTCATACCAAAGACTTTAGAATTCTAATAATAGTTTTACCTCCTTTCTAAACATATCTGATTAGTACGTATTTGATAAACATGTGTAATCAGACATTTCAAAGCATGAAAACATATACCATGAATAAGATAACTAGAGTATATGCCGATTCATCTTTTATGTTCAATCAGTTACAAATTACACGGTATTTTTAATCAAACGAGTAAATGTTTTTGAACTCACCTACTCGTACAACGATTATACTATGTAATGTATATCACTAAGAATATCTAGTGTATGTTTTATGATCTGAGACAAGACGTCTCTGATTAGAAACAAGACTAGGGTTATTTCCTCCAACACCTGGCCACGATAACATGCCTCTTGTAAGCACAATTTCATCAAAAAATATATTAAAGAAAGAAGTTTGCTGTGTGTGATGGCTATATTATCTAAAGGAATAGATAATAAAAACGCTGAAGGTACTAAAGCTGTGTGTCTCAAGTCAAAGAAGGTTTGGCGAGCCATCAGCTATTTAAATCATACAACTAATATGGAATGCTTTAGACTCAATTGTAAGCTGTTTTTTAAATCAAATAAAACGGCCAGCATAATTCTTTACATAATTTTTCTCTTTTCTAAAAAAACCCAAAGCTAATTAATCTGTTAAATTTGTTGGCAGTAAGGTTGTTAACTTTGAGTTATCTAGTGATACTGCTAGTTGACTGGACAAATATTGGTTTGCTTACCGGATACTGAAAAATAAGCGAACACTTTATTCAGCTGACTATATTGTACTGTGTAATTTATTTGTGAAAAGCCATTGGGAAATGTTATCGGTTATCACAGTGTTAAAATAATTAGCTGTTGCACGAGCAGTTTTCTTACAGCATGACACAATTTCAATACATATCATATACAAGTTGCAGGGAGCCTTCTAAACAAGTTTTGCGAAAATCTAGTTGAAAATGTGGCCTGTAGATTGTTGTTATCAAAATTTAACAATTCTAAACTATTTTTACATAGAAATCGCATGCCTGTTCCTCCGAAAAACCATTAGGGAAAACATTCTTTGTGTGACCTTTACCCAAAAGTGTCACTATAGTCATATAAGGCAAAACAGCACCGCCCCTGGATGTCGTGTGTTTCGACAAATCAACATGTCCTGAAGGAAACCGATAGAGGGTCACCCAATAAACATTTCTACAATATTAATTGATAATCGGTCCAACCGTTTTTGGAGAGATTAATTTGGAATATTTTAGTTTTACGATAGACATTGAAACCAGAGTTCTGCATGGATAGATCCAAACAAATTGGAGGTGTTCAGAAGATGTTTTCTGTATAGTTTAATCCTAATTGACACATCGTTTATTGGTGAGAATATGTTGACTAATGTGCGCTGGCTTAAAAATCAACAACACATGCTTAATCCAAAAACCTGTTTGATATGTGTTGTTCTTTATCTATGAAATGTGTTAATCAATCTATCAAACAATATGCCCAAGAGAACCAGTATCGCACTACTACATTAGGCAAAAAATAAAAGTTATGGAAATATTAGGAAAAACAGTCCCTTGCAGCCCTTTTCAACCAATCAACTTGGCATGAAGGAATTCTTAAGATGGTCACAAAGGGAACACTTCTACACAATTTTATGAACATATGTCAAACAGTTAATGCGATGAAATTCTTTAAAGTTTAAATGTATTTTAACCAATCTACTTATCTTGAAGGAATATTTCTACATATGTTTATGAAGATCGGCTTCATGCTTTCTAAGGAGATGATTTTCACTATAGCCATATATAGGCAAAACAGCACCAACCTCTAGCGACGGTATTTTGTACAGCTTATTTGTACCCGCACATCATATGCATACCTACATGAAGGAGATGTTTTTACAGGAGATGCTACGACTTTCTCCGTCTATATTTACATATTTTCTGTGTTACGACACCATTGTAAAAATCAACAAGACGCTTAAGTCGGCATCCACTATACGCTCTATCTATGTATTTGCCTTCAACACGTCGATATTATCTAGACGAACTTTAGACTGCGATAGTTTCGACTCCTATTATAAAGCACTAAAATCTCCGTTAGATTGATTAACGCGCGTGTTGCAAATGAATGCGACTGCACGAGTATGTTGATAGCAGTGCCTTACTACCCAAAAAAGAGTGTAGAATCAAATCCATGCATGCAGTTGTTTTGTTTTCAGAAAATAGCGGCTTAGAGTAAAGTTATCTTCCTTTATGATATATAAATCCTTTGTATCTCATCGTGTGTTGTTAAAACCTCACACTCTTCTAACTGCGAGATCTAGATCCAGATTGGGGTCTAAGAATCGCTCAGTGATCAAGGATTATTTGTCAAATTAATGCAAATTATGTAGGCATGATACATTATAAGCGCAATAAGCGCAGGACAACAAGGAGCGAAGTTTGACTCTCCAGAAATGGTATTGCCGCTGTTGTTTCATGCTCTGGTTATTGGCTTAACATCCCTTCCCCTGAAGCTCAGTCGGTAGCGAAGCAGGCTTTTCATCAAGGGGTTTTGAGTACAAACTCTAGCGCGGCCAACATTATTCCGAGGTTTGACAAAAGTGAATGCGACAAGCGTCATTCGTCTTCCACCAATGGACTAACAGTGTATGTAGAAATGAAACCAGTTGCTTGGAAAGTCTTTTGTTTCGGAAAATCATAGATACGTGAGCTGGCCGTCGTAATGTTACTAAATGTGTTAAAACTGAATTGACATTGAATCTTAATCAACCAATCAATTTTAATTAAAAAATAAATAATTTGTGAAAATATTTTTAACAGGGACGTGTCAGTGATTGTTATAATATTACAAAATAAGTAGATATATTGACAAAGCATTGGCGTACTTTGAATAAGAGCTCAAAGCAGAATATTTGCCTTTAATTCTTTATAATAATGAATCGTACAGTTCATGCTTTAGTAACGGTTTCTCATAGTAAAACTCCGTTACTGATCAACTCATGTGTTGTTAATGCTGTCTGTTTTACTGAAACCGTGATGACTAACGTTTAAAAACGCTTTTTTGAGAAAATGTTGTAGTTTTTACTGTTCACAAAATCCATCTTATACATCTCCCCAAATCAATAGCTTGTATATAAATATAACATTTATCTGAATAAAATCTGTTGCTGTACAAATGTTGTTGTACAAGATGGACGGACTTTAAGTATTTCTTTTAGCGTAGATATAGGTACCACATTTAATTCGAAATTACAGACAGATGAGTTAAGATTTTATTAAGATGTGAGAGATATAAACACACAAACAAACACAAATCAGCCGCAATGGTATCACAATACTTTATTAGTTCATACACAGAACATAAAATGGGTCATTACCCGATTAAGTAACTGTATGCCAAACGTGAATGTAACTTCCAGAATGTGTTTGTTGTGTAAACTTTGTATAGCACAGTTTTGGTTGCATCTTTTCTCAACATTAATCATTTCAGATATAAGTGGATATTGTTTTTTTCCTTATACTTGTCATAAACTGAGATCTTTGTATCATTTGCAAACATGGCAATATATAAGTGTGTAAGATGTAATGGCAGATTATTAATGTAGATGACAAAAAACAATGGCCCAATGACAGAGCCTTTTTGGCACACCAGTAGTAATTGGCTTGGAATCAGAACGAGTTCCTTTGACCAGTAAAGACTTAACGTGTTCTGTTAGATAGATAGAAGTCAATCCATTACATTGTAGTAGAATTAGAATTACAAAGGTTTATTTCTTTCTAGATGTATACAATAATTCAGGAAATAGAAAGATTTAGTCACATTAGTCAGTTCTATACATAGTGTTACTACTAACCACTCCGTCTTGACTTATTCCTAGGTCACGGATCATACCAAATAGTCTAAACATGGTAGAAATTGCGCTCAGGTGTGCGGAAATAGCATTACGACATACATCCATGTCAGGATAAATAATACCGGCAATGTAATGAACCCAAGAAACACCGTTATATGTACAAAGTGCTCCGTACGGTTAATGGTTATGTGTAACAATATGTCGTTATCTAATGGTATGATGTTTGTTATCTTTAAAATTTGTTACATCAATTCAGTAAAGATCTATCTTTCAGGCTTTTGGTTTATTTTGGTTTCAAAACCAATAGTATCGAAATAATAAGCACAGTCCGAGAACTTTACGACTGACCCTCGTTTAACAGAAATACTGCTGAACGTTGCTTAAGAACAAATCAAACGAAGAAACGATTTGGTCAACCCGAGTCAACAGCAGAAACAACAACAACAGAAACAACAACAGACAGACAGAAACAGTCTTAGACGAGTTATTTGAATGCCCGAACCAAAGGGGTTATAGTGTCAAATAATGTTTTTGTTTTTTTATATTGAAATACTAACCTTATCTAGAGCTCTTACACGGATTGCTAAAGGATCGCAATAAGAATAAATAGGTTTCGGTTCAGAAATAATTCGAAATTAATGGTGCAATATGTCACGCATTGTTCTGGTACACCTACATCTAATGGACAAAGTGTCTGTCAATCGAAGTCCTATAATGGAAGACGAACCGACCATTGGTTATATAGATGGATGAATAGTATTTTCGAGAATTGTATTTGTTGCGAGAAAAAATGTCACTGCTAGTCTGTAAATGTTTACAGGTCATTAAATTGTGGACTCTTATTCAAATAAATGAGAATCAATCGGATTCGATACAGAAAGATTTAATGGTGCAATTTGTCGCGTTGTTCTGGTACACCGACATCAAATGGACAAAGTGTCTGTCAACGGAAGTCCTATACTGGAAGACGAATCGACCATTGGTTAGATAGATAGATAAATGAATAAAGTGTTCGAGAATTGTATTTGTTGCGTGAAAGAAAGGTCACTACGAGTCTGTAAATTTAAAGGGTCACTTACTTGTGGACTCTTCTTCGTAATGTGATCTAGGAATCCGCCGCGGCAGATTGGTTATGTTTGGAACCGGGGTGCCCGTGTTCGATTCCCTGTCGAGGTGATAAATGTAGTGTGCCCTTAAGCTGTGCACATTTCCTAGTCTTGTACTGGTTGTTTACCCACGGGTCATCAGTGAGTGAACTGTTGTTGTGATATATCTGAAATAATGTCGTAAGCGGCGTAAAAATCCAATGAACCAAATTAAAATGTGTTTCACCTTGTATAAAAATAAATCCTGGTTTTGTCATTCAGTGTGGTCTTGACATAATTTGGTTGGTTTCTTCATTTAAGAAACAACTTGGAAAACAAATTAACCAAATTTGTTCTGTTTGAATATAATCAATTTTAGAATTACCTAAATGAAACTTTATTGTAAGACTTGTATTATTAGTTTCAATCTTATCAAAATGTTTAAAAAAAAAATCCTTTCTAACACTAACTCAGCAGACAGTTGTTTACGTATGATTTTTCTGATGACTTCTGCGACAGATAATGTTTACAATAATGTAGAGAAAGGAGAAATTCTAAATAAAAATAAAAAATAGGGAAGTTTGCCACTAATACCATGGGAAATATGTACTTTTGAGGCTTAGAAATAGGGTCCTACTACGCCATGAGAATGCATAGTGAGACGTTTGCATAACAAACGTTTCCACTAAATAGACATAAATTGGTAAGCCTAGTGTTTCTAAGTTAACGACATATGGATTATAAGGCAAGTCGTTGATTCCCCCGATTCCAATTTATGCTATCTATATATTGGCTTTGAATTATTTATAAACCCACGCCATTTCGATCTCTTTTTGAGGGGATTTTTCTACTCTTCCAAAGTAAAAGGCGCATATTGATTCGGCGTGACGAACAAATTTCGCATATTTCTTAAACATTTAACTACCTTACCATTTCGATATTGTATAAGCTTGACGGGCATTTTTTTTACCAAATAGTCTTATAACCAATCAAATTGTATACAAATTAGTGAGCGTAATTTATTGGATATTCTTATAATATCTCCTTTTGCCATTATGTTTTCATTTGTTCAATAATCATTCTTTCATTCGAAGACATTTTTCATGGTTATGTCTAGAAATCTTCAATGTCGTTTCTTGCAGATTTGTTTTTCGTGGGAAAGGGTTAAACAAATGAATTTCCAATCAGCCGAATTTACCAGGTTTCGTTCGGTTTATCTGCACACATTAGTCAACTTTTAAGGATAAATTAAGTCGGCCATAAAACGTGTTTTCTACCTAACTTTAAATACAAGTGCAGTTCGTGCAGTTCGTGCTGTTGTGCGAATGTGCACATCTAACTGTCGTAATCCTACTAAAACGGTCGAATCAAATCTAAGATGACTGTATGCGTGAACACAAAATTAAGTAGTTTCAGACTTGATGCACCGTATGACAATACATCAACGAGAGCATGCCTTTGGGCTGATACAAAGTGTTATATCAAATAGACATGTATGTCACTCATTGTGTTCTTTTAACTCAGACACTGTAACATGTTTTAAATCCTTGTCTTGTCATCCACTAGTAAGCGGCACCGTATTATCTGAGGTAAGTTGTATCTGGTTGTCCATTTTAGGTCGCTATATTCTTGTGTAGTTAAGCGTTTTCAGATCCGATCGTTATTTTTATGTAACCTTTTGCAAGCCAAATAAGTTTTGTTGGCTTTATGTTTAAATTTTCATTAGGCTATTTCACGAAAATTCAAAGTCAGCTATGAACATCAAAATAAGGAGTAAGAAGTGTAGTTGACTATTATATATATTGCTAAAAGCAAAAACGAATGGTTTCCTTTTATTTCACCTAGGCCTTACAAGATCCAAAAATTGTTCTTGTCTAAACTAGTTTTATCTTATTAAAGTTAGTACAACCATTGCTCACATACAATGAAACTGAAGCAGATGTTGTGTTCACTCACCCGTAGCTAACACTATAACCTGCATTATATTATCATTTGCTTGGTCTTAAAGAGTCTTGTCTGTCTCAGTCATCAGTCTAAGTAACACAGGTATGTACTGCTTAGCTGCCTTGGACCAAGTGGGCCATGTAAAGATCACATGGTTGGCTGGTTCCTCTCAACTGGGAACCCCAGTAACTGACCAAAAGGAATGGTCTAAAACACAAAGGACAAAGTAGACTTTCACAACACAGACGATCTTGAATATATCCATGCAAACATATGGTAAAGCTCATTAAAGGAATGTATAATTATTTAGTTGAGTGTAAATTATTTAGGCAAAGATGCAATTTCTCATCATCAACAATTTCTCAGACAATTTTTTTTTTGCAGACAATGTTTAGAAATATCGTATACTACTGATACATCAGAATGCGTCTACGGAATGTCTTTGTTACGTCGATTGTTAAATCCATTCGTTAACCCTTTCCCACAATTGCAGCAGACGGATTTTGAAAACATTCTGGCCAAAGGTGAAATTTCTCATGATTGGCCACAGTGTTTTCAACTTTATTTAACAATTAAGCTATCTTCTATGTAGATTTTCAGGTTTTTGTCACCACATTTCCAAAGTCGTCTGCTGCAGATTTGCTGCATGTGGGAAAGGGTTTAACGTATATCAATCACGGTGTCTGTTCCCTGGGCTTTAAAGCAGCACTGGCGTGTGATTGATGCAGCTGATAATCTAAGGAACTGTCGCCGCGTAAATTGACTTTAAAACGAATAAGGAAAAATAAACTTGTTACAAAAAGTCTGGAATGCAAATTCAGTGACAAGACGAATTCATCAGAGACATCATTTAGAGACACTTTAAAATAAACTGACCACTTTCACGACATTGCGCAGTAAACCTTTCCAAAATACAGAGGTAAATGTTATTCAATAATTATTCTTTCATTTATAGAGGTTTCCGTTATATTTTGCCCCGATATGTGTATAGTCGTATGCTGCAGACTGTTTGTGAAACGGACAAAGTTAATCCTTTCCCACATACATCAAAGCGAGTTGAAACGCAAATGTGTCTGAAGCGTTCTTTTCTTGTTCTTCCTTTTTGAATCACAGCAAGGATAATTTCAAAAAAAAGTGTTACGTTGCGTGAGTACATTTATGTGTATTACTTTTTCCCCCACAGACGAAGTTTATTGGGGCGTATAGGAGGAAGTACACTTATCTTTAGAACTTATACCTCACACACTGTGTTTAGTGGCCGTATAGGAGGGAAACATTCGGTTGTTCGGTCCTTTGGTCGATCGATTGTCTAGAAAGGTGCCAGGACGATAAATTACATCGGGGGGTTCTTATTTGCCTCGGTGCAAATCAATCCTGGTCATTGTCCATTAAATAAAAATACGCACGATAAAGTTATAAGCAAATACATAACATAAAGAACCATTTTCCCGTCTGAATTTTTTGTTTATATCATGATTAATCTACACCTGATCATACAATCAGAAAAACTTGTTTGTCATAATACTTTATTATTTGGTTCTCGTTGCGAAATGACAATTCACCATAAACAAATGCGCACGTACAGATGAGGAAATTTCATTAGAATATTGGATCTCGATAGGATTTGAAGTTCAAAGATTTTACATTGTTTTTATTGCGATTTCATTGCACTAAAAAAACAAAGTTGCTCTTGAGTATTTAAGCCTATAGGGTCAATTCAGGACGTCAAGCGAAAGAGTTGTGTCTGATTTTTATTTCCAAAATCTAGGTAAGTACTCTTATACATTATGAGAGAACGCACGAAATTTTATTATATTACGGTTTTTCGAAAACGGATAGCACCTATTTATATTTTTATATGACTAATACAGCAAAGAAATTGAAATGAAACAAGCATAATATTCGGACACGCGTACCAATGTACATGTCTGACCTGTAACCTGACCAGTACCATATATATAGAAAATTTATGTTTGTTTCATGATGTTCGCATTAAGATCACACTGGCACCTTAGGGATGTAGTGATAAAGTGTCCGCCACGCTTGCGGGAGATTGCGGCTTTGGTCCACGACCGTGTCATACCTAAGACTTTAACATTCTAGCAATTACATTCTCTAATTGGCCATCGGAATTCAGGAGAACTCCCTTGAGTTAGGATAAAAGGAGCAACAGTACTGGTAACTCAACCAGACACCACCGATATATAACTGAAACAAATGATGAAAGAGGCGTAAAACACGTGAAATGAGTAAAACTAATTTGCTGTGACCTACATTGATCACGATTAAACAATGTTTAATTATCTACTTGTTTAACTGTTTTAATTCACATGGGAAATTCGAATAATTACAGGCAGATGTTTTGCTAATTTTAAAAGATATCTAAATATTTCAGATTTGTACTTATTTAATAAACATGTTCAATCAAACTGTATTTAAGCATGAAAACCTAATATACCATGAATAAGAAAGCTAGATTAAATGTCGATGCATCTATTTTGTACACTCAGTTACCTATTACAAGGTATTTTTAATCAAATGCGTAAATGTTTCCAAACTCACCCTTTTTGTACAACACTTATGCTGTGTAATGTATATTTAGTAAGAAGATCTAGTGTACATGTATGTTTTATGATCTAAGACTAGATGTCTTTGATTAAAACAAGACTTAGGTAGTGGCTTGCTGGTAGCAAGTGTAGGATTTTGGCTGACGTAAAACGTAGCTTGAAGTGGCTTGTTGGTAACAGGTGTAGGTTTTTGGCTGGAAGTGGCTTGTTGGTAACAGGTTTAGGTTTTTGGCTGACGTAAAAATGAGCTGGAAGTGGCTTGTTGGTAGCAGGTGCACGTTTTTGGCTGACGTAAAAAGTAGCTGGAAGTGGCTTGTTGGTAGCAGTTGTAGGTCTTTGGATGACGTAAAAAGTAGCTGGAAGTGGCTTGTTGGTAGCAGGTGTAGGTTTTTTGCTGACGTACATGTAAATAGTAGCTGGAATTGGCTTGTGGTAGCAGGTGTAGTAGTGAGAGTGTATTATTGATAATCAAATCAGCATTGAACTTTAAAAAATACTAAGAATGACTTCCATTTGTTGTTGTTAAAGTTGCCGAGCTATGGTAGCTCCGTCGGTAGCGTGACACGAGCTGTCAATCCAGGGGTTGTGAGTTCGAATCCCAGATCGGCCAACATTCTTTCCGACGTTTGACAAAAGTCACTGTGGCATGCATCATTCGTATTTCACTAATGAGATGTTTAACAGTCTATGTGGAAAAGCAGCCAGTTGCTTGTAAAGTATGTTGTGTGGTGTATTAGTGTTCGTAAGCCAGGAAACGCATGAGTAGGTAAACTGGTCTCCGTGATATGACTGTACAAATGTTGAAAACGGCGTTAAACCCTAATCAATCAAATCAATCAATCATGAGATAGTTCTACCATTGATTTTTCGGTGTCTGGATTAATAATACAGGAAGTACTTATAATTCACCAGTGAAACGCCGCCGTACAACTGAATTACTGTTAGAAGCGGCGGATTAAACACCATTCAAACAAACAAAATATACTTTATTGTGACTCTCTTCGTTTCTGAATCAATTGAAGATACGAGGGCAGACAGATAGACAGACGAAGAATAAATTAAAACGTGGGGTCTGTTTGGAATCTAGATCGTTGCTGGGGAGAAAATTCCAGACACTCGATTATCTTCTATCTTCTCCGTAGTATTGTTCCAAAAATCTACATACATATATTATATTTGAACGAAGGCAGGGTGTGAACTTAACCTACAACCCTGTAAATGGCAATTTGATGCAAAGAATATTTAAGAAGTTTGACAGCGATGACAAAACAAACGTCTCCTCAATTTTTCGGTTTGTTTTCTTTTATTCAAGCGTTGTATAATTTAAATTGATATGATTGTAAAGGTTTTGAAAACGTCTGAGAAAAACACGAAAATTATCTACGATTTTTTTTAAATAACTCTTGAGATATATATTGTCAAGTACAATAAATAGGACAAGATGGTCAGAACTCTCCTGTTCAGACCTTAACATGGTAATCATTAGAGATTAAAAAACACCGATAGATCAGTCGATAATGTAGAGGGCTATCAACTAAGGGTTGTATGTTCGAACCTCTTCTCGGACTTTAATTTGATATTTAACAAAGGGTATTACTACTAGAGTTATTTGTCTTCCGACATTGGGCTAACTAGTATATCTGGGAAGGTTTCATAATTGCCTGTGTACAACTATGCCAGACAACCTGGAAACACAGGTAAGGTGAACTGGCATCTGTCATATGACTGAAATACCGTTGAAATTGGCGTTTAATACCAAACAACTAATCAAAACAATCACCGTGTCAATCATTTCAAGTGAAGTAGGCTAGCCGTATATTCCGAAAATAATTATCGCCTAAAACGCTCTTGGGTCATGTTGTATCTACGGACATTGAATGTTATTGTGAGTACCGTATCAACGAAGCCTTCAATATCCGCCTAGACGATACATCTTAATCATTACTATGTCTATGCATCTTTAGTCCTTTTTCAAATACAGTAGATGTGCAACGGACGAGTGTTCCCTTTGCCTCAATTCCTTTTTGAAAGACGTCTGCAGAAGATGCGTCAATTATGTCCGCCGGTTGTGAAAACAGTGTTAAGTCTTAACGAACTAAAGACGCAATAAGACCACGGTTCTTCATGACACAGCCTAGATATACGATCGAAACTCATTTTGTGTACATAATTGACCACTTGGAACCGTATTTGGTCAGGCACACGAAAACCGACCTTAGTTATATGTTATTGGATTAATGTCAAATGCTGGTATCTTTGAATAAAATCAATTATTTTATAATCAGTTATTTGTCTTTATCGCACATGTTGTTTGGGGGCTTCCTGGATGCTTTTAAAACCAGATGGACAGATCGGACAGGATCTGTGCTGGTTGCAATTTCCCGAGGGTCGGTTTTTGTTGTGGTTTGACCCTTCTCATCCAGTCTTGTTCACGAGCAGCCATCGAATTCGTCAAAGTGAAGGTAATCGTCATTCTTTATGTCATTAAGTTCAGTATTCTAAGCACTTTTGCAGCTTCTCCCTTATTTTGTCTATACACTCAGACCCTAACTGTTTAAATCAAATCAGTGGTAGTAGTAGCAGTATACGTTGTATAAGTAGCAGTAGTACATGTATCAGCCAGTACATATATTCCGTATTATGATAATATACACTGAAACAAAATATATTGTGAGTAACATGTGAACAAAAGCCAACTTGTACACTTTTCCACGTGCAAACATATTTTAAAGCTATAACAGAAAAGAAGGAAATGTGTATTATATATCTGTCTAAATATGTTTAATGTTTGCTGCAGACTTGTTGAATGTGAGGAATGGATAACGTAGAGGCCAATGGAATTGTACCTAGTAAAAGCTTAAGTGTTATTCCCAGAGATGACAACCAAAATACGAGTATGTCGACTGTAAATTGCCCGCAAAGACAGCAATACCACTCTATACGTAATGGTCGGTGAGTACTTGAATGCTTGATCAATCTAAAAACCGCCGGTAATGTCTTAATAATGTGTCACGTAAGTTAGAGGCTCGATACAGATCTCACCATAACGGTGTTTGTGTAAGGCAGGTTTTGTTTTACGTATATGGTTTTATTTAATCGCTCCAAATAACATGTGCATGTTGCGTGAATATCAAAGATGATCCTTTTAAGAGTGCTGAGCTCCAGACAATATATATTATAGTCAAAGTTTTAAAACTGTTAAACAATTGTCTTGAAATGTTAGAAACATAATTCTGTGATAAAATTAGAGTAATCATTTATCTTTCTAGTACCATAAACATCTAAATAGTAATCGTGTAAGCTTCATTTTTTGAATGGGTAGACACATTTTTTTCAACATTTTATAATTTTGATCACCATCTTAAGTTCAGCTCCTTTAAGGACCATTTCTGGTACTTCATGTATATTACGGTTTTATACACAACAATTGACTTCCATGCTGTCTGCTGAGCGCATTTCCAGCTTATGATCAAACCATGCAAGGTAAGCAACATGACAGGCTTTTGAAAATTAGTATGCTGCAGGTTTATTTTTTTTATTTTTGTTTGAAATTTTACCATGATATTTTCAACTCAATAATTGAATTATTATAGATAACTTATAAATATTTTCCATAGTTTTGCCTATATGCTTGAAAAGTCGTCTGCTGAATAAGCATTTGCCTTCTCAGAGAGCATCTCGTATTATAAAAGTTCATCAGGATGAATTGCCCCCTGACGGGCAAAATTAAATCTTCGAAAGATGGAGTGACATTTGTAACATAGAAGCCGCGTCTAGCGATATGGGGCCTTGTTGCATCTGAAAACAATGGAAGTAGTTCAGGGAGTGCAATTGTACTGACTTTCTAGAATCTACAATGTCCGCCTTTATGTCAGTTAGACATGAAGCATCTTCTAGCAAGAAAACTACAAGGGTATTTCAATTAATTGTACGTCTCTGAAACTTTAACTCTTTCAATGCGTTTAAACTTTTTCCAGTTCGTATAATTAGAAGAACTTATATATAAGCAAGTCTATAAATATTAAGATGATTATTTTGACTTGAGAAGCCAGCAATAAAGAGTTTAGGCAGATGGAGCGGCGGGGAGACTTCCCGGCTGGTTGGATCTATATTGTTGGCTGAGGCATCACACAATTCGGTTCTGGTAGTCAAAGGTTTCAGATTGAAAAAAACAATAAGACCCGAAATCAACCGACACGACTAAAACAAACATAAGACGTATAGTTTTATCTCTGTAATGTTTGCAAACTATTGCTTTAGTCGCTAAAAGATTTAAACAACCTACCTTATCCGATACGATATTTTTAAACTCGTCTGCTTTGAATCTGTTGTCAAAAACAAAGTGACACATCTTGTAAAATTGGGAGTATACATGAAGGTTTTGACAAAGTGTTGAATTATTGTACGAAGAAATTTCCTTCATTTTACACAACGTTTTAAAATGCCGTCTGCTGCAAATGGAGTTTAGAGTAATCAGATCCGATAGAGGGTTAAACTAACTTAAGTCCATCTTATTTCCCGTTGAAACTCTGCTGCAAATGATCTCGAGAGGCTTGGCACCTTCTGCATCTTTTCCTCTTGAAACAGAGGACTATCGACACCTCTGCAGCGGAAGACTTTAACTTTTCCCACATGCGTAGGCTTTCAGACGACTCTGCTGCAGACGACTTTTGAAAACATTGTGACAAAAGGAGAACTTATTCATAATGATGAATTTCTCCTTTTGCATCAATGTTTTCCGCTTTATTCAATAATTGTTATTTCATTTATAGTGAGTTTCGGTTTCGATATTTGTGGACTATATGTTTTCGAAGTCGTGGGCTGCAGATTTGTTGTATGTGGGGTTAAGCCGTTAAAGGGTTAATGAAACATTGCGCAGTGAGAATAACATTGCTGAACACGAAACAAATGTCTTTTTCGACAATTTCTAAAATATCTACAAAAACATGTGATTATCAAATACTTAGTCAGATTTGCTATATATATAAAATGAGATTCTTATTATCTCTGAAATTGTATGGCATCCGATAATATATTGGGGGCATACATGTACTGTAACCTTATCTAAAATGGATGAACGCAATATGACTAGTGCAATATACAATGGGATAATTACAAAACCTCCACTGTACATGACTTATTAATTATTTCACCGAATGTACAAGTCAAAATGTTCAAAATTGGACAAATCAATTGTTCGTCAAACAGGATAAATGTCATCGAAAGGCTTTCAGAGACTACGACGCTTTTACACATACACGGTGAAAGCTTTCGAACTCGTGCAGTGCATGGACCTTAACGGCTTCACTGCCGAATTTATCAAAGCTGACTTTTGCTATGTTGAAAATTGGACCACTCAGGTTTTCGTTCAACAGGAAATTTAATGTCGAAGTGGCAAACAATGCAGATTTCAGGAGAAACAACTCGTAATGAGCTTTCTCACATGAATCTGCATTGTTTGCAAAATCATTTGAATTGCCTTTGACAGCGAAATGGTTAAACAAATCGTTCGAGTTATATAACAGCAAAAAATAGCACATTGTCCTCCTGCGTGTCATATCAAGGAATAAATTGTGAATAGTTTTAACTAGAACAAATATCCCTTAACATTTTATCCTTACCCCGATGTGCGCAACTTAAAACCAACATACAAATATTATTCAGTAAAGCATGACGTTTGCCAATGATATCGACCTGCAAATTCGTTCAGTCTAATTTTCATATATATTACTCGCTATTCATATACGAATATGTAACAACGACCATTCCATTAACTGGTAAAATATTCTTTATATATTTGCAATAGTTCTGATAGCAGTGAAGGAATTCAGCAGCATAAGGGTTAACATCTTATGGAACTGTTTAATTACGTCTTATTCCAGTTTACCTAAGGAAGTACACATTAACTTTCAGTAGCGCCAACAAGACCTGCCACAAAATGTGACTACATGTTTCAACACGTTATCCTATCTTGACAATGCCATCGTTTTTTTTGTAATTTCATAATGTCTTATAATTACTGGCAGAACATACTGGACTTTCAAACGTTTAATTAGTCCTACAAAATAGTCGTACATACATGTAAAACAAATCTTCAGCAGGACATTTTAAGACACAACACACTTGCCAAAACCTTTTTTCTCACCAAAAATTCAAAACGACTGAATGTAAAGTGACACAATGCATGCGGATAAAGATGACACTGTATTTATAAAGTCAATTTAGTCCACATTTTTAAACTAGGTATCTACATAAAACATACCATCATCTCCGTTTGCAAAACTGTATTATATATTGGTATAACGAACTTGTTTAGATTGGAAGATGTCGAGCAACAAGAGCTCAGACATTAAAGACGAGAGCTATCAAACAGGGGGTCGTGGTTTTGAAGCCCGACTCGGAAATTTGTTGTTTCCGAATATTTATATATAGCTTCATTTGTCTTCCACGAATGTACTTAGTTTCGAGAAAATGGGTCGTTTCGTTCAAAAGTAACACGCAGGATCATTTTGTTAAATAACCCATGAAACCTTCTGCAAAGACCCTTTCTAAAATCATGCGAGTCGCCATTTTGGGAATGTATATGTAATGTTATATGTATGTGGTATGTTGGGCGAATTGCCCATTTTTCTGAATAAATCTATCTATCTATAAACACCGGTCGGTAAGACGAGAAAACGGAAGGAAACTGATAAAGGGTCACGCAATAAACATTTCTACAACATAAATTGGAAATCTGTTCAGCAGTTTCGGGAGAGATGACATTTAAAGATATTTGTTACGATGGACATTGAAACCAGAGTTCTGCATGGATGGATCCAAAACAATTGAAGAAATTTTGATGAGGACATTTAGAGAAGAAGGTTGCTACAAAGTTTAATCATAATTAACCTATCGGTTATTGGTGAGAATATATTGACTAAGGTGCGCTAGCTTAACAACAAATGTTTAACCCCAAAATCTGTTTAGTATGTGTTGTACTTTATTTATGTAATGTGTTTGCACAAGTTGAATTCAATCTGACAAACAAGAGGCCCAAGAGGATCACTGTAATAGGCAAAAATGAAATCACCTTGGCAATATTAGGAAAAGCAGTCCCCCTTTTTGAAGAGGATCACAAAATAAACATTTATACACACTTATATGAAAATCAGTAACATAGTGAATGAGATGAAGATGAAATTATTCAATGAATATTTCTACAAAATGATATGAAAATCGGTTTCATGCTTTTGAAGGAGATGATTGTTAAAGTTTAAAATATAGCCATATTTAGGCAACAAAGCACCACCCAGTGGCGACAGTGTTTTGTACTTTACCAACATAGTAGATGATGGGACATTTCAAGTTTATATATATATTATTTTGTTTTGCGTTTTGCGTCACCATCAACTAGACGCTTTATCTATGTATTTGTATCCAAAACGTCGGTATTTAGACGACCTTTAGACTGCGATAGTTTTGATTCCTACCATAAAGCACTAAAATCTATGTTAGTTTGATTTAAGTGCGTGCTGCAAATGAATGCGAATGCACGAGTATGTTAATACATGGTAATATGAGGAGGAATGATAATTTTCTATTAATCATTAACTGGTAAAAACATCATAATATATATTAACATTAACAACGATCCCGAAACCTAGGGATCTCGGTTTCTTTGTCAATTTAACGCAAATTTATGTAGGCATGCTACATTATAAGCGCAAAAAGCGCAGGACAACAAGGAGCGAAGTTCGACTCTCCATACATGGTATTGCCGATGTTACTTCATGCTCTGGCTATTGACTTAACATCGCATCCGTCGAAGCTCATTCGGTAGCGAAGCGGACTTTTCATCCATGGGTTGTTAGTTCAGCGCGGCCAACATTATTCCGAGGTTTGACAAAAGTTAGTACGTCATGTGTCTTTCGTCTTCCACCAAGGAAAAACAGTATACGTAGAAATGCAGCATAGGTCTATCAGTGAAAGGAAAGCATCACATTGAATCTACCACATACAGGGATGTGTTAATGATTGTTATATTATTATAACATAAGTAAATATATTGATAAAGCATATAACAGAGGTGTGGTTGAACCTTTTTTTCAGCATAAATCATTTCTTTCAATAGATTTGTCATACACTGAGATCATTGTATCATCTGCAAACATTACAATATATACGTGCGTAAGATGTTATGTCAGATCATTAATGTATATGACAAAAATAATGCACCCAAGGAAAGATCCTTGTGGCACACCAGCAGTTATTGGCTTGGAATCTGTAGTAAAAAAGATATAATATATAATAATATAGCAGTAAAGTTGTGTAATATAGATTTTTCATTCACAGTAATTTTATGAATTGCCTAGTTATATTATGAATTTCATGAAATACCTATGTGAATTTGTAATTTCATGATTTTCCTGATTTTCGTTGCAGTTACATATACACGACGTACATGGACCGATAGATGAAACGTATCTTCTTTTTAAGAACTTTTTCACAATCAGTTGTAGGTTTCTATCAAAAACGATATGATTCAAATTCCATCAATTTTACTTAGTGCTTTGCAATTATTTGACATTTAAGAGCTTATTTCATCAGTGTTGATCCATAACACAAATGCATCAATATTTCATTTCATAACAAGTGCTGTTAGTATGTTATATAACTATGTGTGTCCTTTTACTTAGACATTGCAGAATTGTTTAATCATGAATGGTGGAATGTTTTACTACCTTATCTGAGATTTTAAGTGTAACTTAGCGCTTAGAAATATTGGTAGAATTGGGACATGCGTTAATAACATAGCTCCTTTTCGTGACTTGGTAAGAACTAGATTCACATTGCCATTTTCTCGGGAACAATTGAACACATATCGATAAATAGTAAATATTGTAAAGTGACACATGCTATACTATATATATATAGTAACTCCGGTTATAGGTTATAGTTTACACACACCACATAACAAATCTGGTGATCAGTCACTTGCGGTAGGTATACTACACTTATTTTAATCACAATTAGACAAACCCTGGATTGCAAAAAAAAGCACGTATTTTAAGTAAGATAAAAGCATTCAAAACGAAAGTGAAATTCGTGTTCAACATGATGGGTATCACACAGGCTGCATATGCAACTCTGTGCGGGTCTACCCCTTACATGTACAAGTCCTGTTTCAATGTGGACGTACAAGACAAATAGAGATGTACTTTCTTCTTACGATTTGATCACAGTTGGAAGTGTTTATAAGGAAACTCTTGGAGGATATGATATTTCCTTTCCGTATTACTTAATTTCAGAATTCCTAGATAAATATTTGATGAACGTGTTAAGAGGAACCGATTTCACGTTTCCATTCCTTCTCGGGAATAACTAAACATAGATTGAGACGACTTACAGATAGATCAAACGTATTTTCTTTCTTTTCTTTGTTTTGAAGTTGTTCGTCTATATATAAAAATGTGTGTGAATAGCAAACATATGTGATATCCGTAATACTCCGTTTGTTTTAAAAAAATATAGATAAATATTAGTATGAACTTAATAAACATAACCAAAATAATATTGGATTTCTTTCAAAGAACATCCGAGAATCCGGAGAGAAAGGGTACCATGCAATGTTTCTTCGTTTGTTCAGCTAACGTGGCTGACTGACACATGTGATACGTATTTCGGACATCTTATTTTATTTTATTTTACAAATTGAACATTAAAAAAAGTGGCATTTCTCTCTGTGACAGTCCCAAATGTTTAGTTACTCTCACCCTGTTGGTGTATGTCTTTCTAAAATCTCTTTCTCTCCCTTTATTTGTTTTAACAGTCCCAAATGTTTACTTAACTCTCACCCTGGCTGTCTGTCTCTCTGCACTATAAAAAAAGTGTCGTCTCTCTCTCTCTCCTTCTGTCTTTTTCTTCATCTCTCTCCCTCCCACCCCCTATATCTTTCTCTCTCTCACACAACCCCCCCCCCCCCCCCCCAACACACACATACATCCCCTTTTCTCTTTCTTTCTTCATCTCTCTATTTGTTTTCTTTCTCTATCTATCTATCTCTATCCCCAACACTCTCTCTCACCCCCAGTCTCTATATATTATAATATATTGATGACTGATAAATGTCATCGTCGTTCAATAAGATTGATAGTGATGAGATGCTTTTTTTCATTTATCGCATTTATATTTCTTTTATTCGTTAGTGTGAGATTATTTGTCTCCAATAGATATCAACATTGACTTAAACCTTGATCGATTGTCTATATAAATCAATAAAACCATCCACACCACGTCTGAAAAATAGTTTGATTTTTGATGGCAGACACGCAAACCGAAGCGTGCTGTTCAGTCTTCCCAATATACAATGTAATACGAATCTGCAGCAGACGATTTTGAAATCATCTTGGCAGCACGTTGGAACATCTCTATGAATGGAAAAATCTTAAAATACAGTAGAAATCATTGTTGCAAAGAGAGATTCATGCTTGTTAACCACAAGGATTTCAAACATTGTCTGGTACAAAGTGGTCGGAAAGCGTATCTATGTTGGAAATGGTTATTTACTGAAAAGATGATTTGTCAGCCATAATTGTCATATAACTATTTTGGCAGTTTTATGAAAGGAATGTGTTAGACGGTTGACAGCGATCACAAAGCAAACGTCTCCTTTATTTTTATGCGTTTTTTCTTTTATTAGAGCGTGGTATATTCCTCTTTTTCTATCGTACAATTGTTGGAGAGGTGGATTGTTTTCATTGATATGTTTTAAGTGGCTTTGACATAGTCTGAAAATAAAACGAAAATGATCTGTGAAATTATTAGAATAACACTTGAGATATATTGTCAAATACAAAAAATAGGACAAGATGTCATTTTAAGCAATTTGTATTTTATCATGACGGTTGCAACACTCTTGTTCATGTTCAGACCTTAAAGTTGTCTGCATTAACGAATAAATAACACCGCTAGCTCAGTCGATAATATCGCGGGCTGTAAACTAAGGGTCGTATGTTCGAACCTCTTCCCAGCTTTTAATTTGATGTTTGACAAAATGTATTATGACTAGATTCATTCGTCTTCCACCATTGGGCTAAATAGTCTATATGGGTAGTTCTCAAAATTACCTGTATAGAAATATGTGAGACAACTTGGAAACACAGGTAAGGTGAACTTGCATCCATCATATGACTAACATACCGTTGAAATCGGCGTTTAACACCAAAAAATCAATCAAAACAATCGACGTGCCTATCGATTAACGTGAAGTTTATGATGTATCTACGTACATAAAATGCTTTAGTGAGTACAGTATCACCAGAGCCTTCACTATCCGCCTAGACGAAACATCTTCTGGACTTGTTTGTCCATTTCTATGCATCTTTAATCCTTTTCAAAATACAGCAGAAGTGCAGCAGACGACGTTAAAACCATCTTTGCAAACACATGGTTAATCTGTTTAAACGAAAAAATAGGCATTTAATTGGGTTAAGCATATTGTCACACATTTCCTTCAATTGCTCTCTATGTCTCAATGCGCTTTTGAAAGTCTTATGGAGCAGATGCGATGCGTCAAGGAAGGCTGGTTGTGAAAGAATGTTTAAGTCCTAACGAAATGAAGACGTAATTAAACCACGGTTCCACATGACACAGCATAGATAAAAGATCGAAACTCATAATTGACCACTTGGATACCAGATGGCGAACAAGTACGACGGGCAGAGCGGTCAAGATCTTTGCTGGTTGCAATTTCACAAGGATCAGTTTTTGTTATGGTGTGACCCTCTCATCCAGTCTTGTTCACGAGGAGACAACGAATTGGTCAGATGAAGGTAATCGTCATTCTTTATGTCATTATGTTAAGTATTCTAAGCGCTTTTGTAGCTTCTCACTTATTTTGTCCATACAATCAGAGCCTTACTTTTGAAATAAAAGCAGTTGTAACAGTAGTAGTAGTAGTAGCTGTAGTAGTATTAGCAGTATTACAAGTATCAGACAGTACATCTTTTCCATCGTATGATATATACAGAGTAATATGTGAACAAAGGCCTACGTGTACCCTTTTACACGTGCAAACAAATTTGGATGCATCTACAGAATAATAAGAAATGTGTATTATATTTGTCTAGATGTTTTCAACGTCGTTTGATGCAGACTTGTTAAATAAATGTGAGAAAACGATACGTAGAGGCCAAGGGAATTGTATTTTGTAATAGCTTACGTGTTATTCCCCGAGATGACATCCAAAATACGATTAAGTCGAATGCAAATTGCCCGTAAAGACAGCAATACAACTCTATTCGTAATGGTCGGTGAGCACTTGAATGCTTGATTAATCTACAAACCGCCGGTAATGTCTTAATAATGTGTCACGTTAGGTAGGGGTTCGATATGGATCTCCCAATATCTTGTTCTTGTGTAAGGCATGTTTCGTTTTACGGAGACGGTTTGATATTATCGCTCCAAATAATCAGTGCATGTTGAGTAAACACAACAGACGATCCATTTAAAGGTGCTGAACTCCAGATAATAGATATTATAAAGTTTTAATACTGTTCAAAAATTGTCTTGACATGTTAGAATCATAATTCTGTGATAAAATTAAAGTAATCATTTCTCTTTCCAGTACCATAAACATCTAAATATTGTTCGTTTAATCTTCATTTTTACAGGGTAGACATATTTCTTACATTTTAATGACTTTCAAATGACAGTTTTTAACATAAATGACAAAATAGTTTTAAACTATTTTTTACTTTTTTTGTCAACATTTTCAGAAGTTTCAACATTTTATAATTTGTATCACCATCTTGAGTTCAGCACTTTTAACAAACAATTGAGTTACTGTTTGTTTATTTAAAGCGACTGAAATCCAGATGGCACGAACAAAAATAAAAAAAATAATCGAATTCGCCCTAAATATTATTCTTTATGTTATCCAAGTAAAACCAGGGTAGAAAATGTATCTTGTTTTATCAATAAAGTGAACTTGAGTCGTTTTCAATTGTCCCGATGAAGGGGTTTCCTATTTAAAAATACTTACCCCGTTACTGACAGGGTAGAATTTGCGATGGAAAAAGTATCGAAAACAAGAAAATCTCACCGATTATAGGGGTATGTAATATGTCAGTTATCATATTTAAATGCCCCAAATACAAAAATAACACTTATTTTCTTAAAATTGGAAATTTTATTTTTTTTCGACAGTTGGGAGTTCAGTCGTTTTAAGCTTTAGACCCAAAAACATGACGAAACCTGTACTCTTACCAAAGTGTATGTTTAACGATGCACAACAATTGACTTCCATGCAGTCTGCTCAGGGCATTTCCAGGTTACCATCAAACCATGCAAGGTTATCAACAGGCGTTTGAAAATTCGTATGTTGCAGCTTTTTTTTTTTGTAGGAAATTTAACCACGATATTTTCATCTCAATAATTCATTAATTGTAGATTAATTGTAGATATTTGCCATAATTCTGCCTAGATGTTTGCAAAGTCGTCTGCTGTAGAAGTGTTTGTCTTCTTAGAGAGCATCTCACATTATAAAAGTTGATCAGGATGAATTTTCCCCTGAAGGGCAAAATTAAACCATCGAAATATGGAGTGTAGCATCTGCGAACAATGGAAATTTAATTGAATCAGTGCAGTTACCAGAGTCTACAATGTCTGGCTTTATGTTACATGTATATAGACCTTAATGCATACTCTGACCAATGTCAAGGGGTTAAGACTGAAGAAACAATAAGACCCGAAATCCCCGACACGACTAAAATAAACATAAGACGTATAGTTTTATCTCTTTTAACTCTTTCAGCGCCGAATTGTTTAACATAGACTCTTCCATGTTCCAAATCGGGCGTCTCCTTTCTCATGTAATAACAATTTTGGACTACATCTATCTTTATAACTTAAAGGCAAACAATGCCGATTACTGCTGAGACAGCTCGTTACGAGCTATTTCACCTGAATCTGTATTGTCTGCAAAATATTACCCTTGGGGCTGAAAAAGTTAAACAATTTACCTTATCCGATACGATGTTTGTAAAGTCGTCTGCTTTGAATCTGTTGTCGAAAACAAAGTGACAAATCTTGGAAATATTGGGAGTATACATGAATCGTTTGATAAAGTGTTGAATTATTGTGCGAAGGAAAGACATTTCATACACCAAATGGAGCCTGAAGTAATCTGATCCGATAGAGGGTTAAATTAATTTAAGTCCATCTTATTTCTCGTAGAAACTGTGCTGCAAATGGACTCAAGAGACTTGACAACTTCTGCATCTTTTCCTCTTATTAAAAACGAATGTCAACACCTCTTCAGCGAAATACATAAACTTTTCCCACATGCGTAAGGTTTCTGACGCCTTTGCTGCAGACGACAGTGTGACAAAAGGAGAACTTATTCATAATTATGAATTTCTCCTTTGGCCTCAATGTTTCTCACTTTATCCAATAACTGTTATTTCATTTATAGAGAGTTTCAATATGTGTGACTATATGTTTGTTCAAAGTCGTCTGCTGCAGATTTGTTGTGCTCGGAACGGGTTAATGAAACACTGTGCTCTGAGAATAGCATTGCTGAAATCGAAACTAATTTATTTTTCGACAATTTCTAAAATATCGTTCAACGATACAATATCAGTTATCCATGTACTTCTTTTGAACTTTTCAATTGTCCACACACCTCGTAGTACAATACTAAAACATGTAATTACTAAATACTTCGTCAGATATACTATATATATTAAACGAGATTCTTATTATCTCTTAGTTTGTATGGAACCAAATTATTTATCATAACATATGTGGAGTAAATATGATTATGGTAATGTACAATTTGATGATTGCTTAACCTCCGCTGTACATGGAACATTAAATAATGTTTCACTAAATTTCCGAGTCGACTCTTCTATGTTGAAAATTGAACCACTCAATGTTTTCGACCAATAGGTTATTTGGTTATTTGGTAATAATTTAATATCTAAGTGGCAAACAATGCATATTTCAGGAGAGACAGCTCGTCATGAGCTGTCTCACCTGAATCTGCATTGATAGGAAAAGCTTGTACTTGCCTTTGGCAGCAAAATGGTTAAAGGATGTTTTATGTTTTCAGAGACTAAGACTTTATTACACATACACGGTATAAGCTTTTAAACTGCTGAATTTCACAAAGCTGACTCTTTTAGGTTGAACATTCGACCATTCAATTTTTCGTCCAATAGAAAATGTAATGTCTAAGTGGCAAACGATGCAAATTTCAGGAGATTCACCTGAATATGCATTGTTTACACAAAAATATTGCATTGCCTTGACAGCGAAAGGGTTAAACGAAACCGGTCGATAGCACATTGTCCTCCTGCTTAACATTTTACCCTTACCCCGCTGTGAGCAACTTTAAAACAACATACATTTATTTAGTAAAACACGGCTTGAAATTACGTTTTACAGTGATTTAGACCTAGATCAGACTACAAATTCGCGCAGACTGATCTTGATCTATATTACTCGCTATTTATATTCGAGTATGTAGAAACAACTATTTAATTAATTGGTAATGTATTTGAAATGGTTATGCTACCAGTGAAGGAATTCAGCGGGATGAGGGTTAAAATCATATGGAACTGTTTAATAACGTCTGATACCAGTTTACTTATGGAAAATCAACAGCACCAACGCGACCTGTCGCAGAGTGACGTTTCAACACGTTATCCTATCTTAACAATACTATCGTTTTTATGTAATTTCATAATGTCTAATAACAACTGCCAAAACATACTGAACTTTCAAGTGTTTAACCAGTCCTAGAAAATAATCGTCCGTAAGCAGACACAGATTGATGAATCTACAGCAGGACATTTGAAGACATTACACACTTATCAATACTTTTCTTCTGACTAAAGATATACATCGACTTAATTGAAAGTCACACAAAGCATTGATGACATTGTACTTGGAATTCTATTCAGTCGACATTTTTAAACTAGGTATCTTCATAAAACATACAATCATCTCCGTTTGAAAAACTGTATTCATGTATATAAAGCACTGTTCTGATTGAGACTAAATGAGCTCAATCGGTAAACGATGAAAGCTATCAATATAGTGGTTGTGGGCTGGACGCCCGCTTCTTACTGTTGGAAAGGACGACAAGATTAGTCTGTCAGACGAAAAAGACGGATTTAATTTTATTGTCGTCTAGGCTACCATTTGTTATAGTATCTGTGGGAATGTAACCAGTTGCCTGGAAAAAATGTTGTTTGTAGTACTGGTTGGAAAATGCCAGAAAACACTTAAAAATAACTGTTCTCTGTGAATGGTATAACTCCAATATCGTTGAAAAGGATGTTAGATTTTATTAAAACAATTAACCAATCAATCAGGTTAGGACAATAATAATTAAGTAAATTGCAACCAAAGATTTGGCTCAAAAAATAGAACAGTTTTATCTGCGCTCAAAATTTGTGCTTAATTATTTGATTGGTCAGAAGCGAAATCGTTTTACAAATTGACCAACCAGAAGTCTTATTTGGAGCATGTAGTTCTGAGCACTGTGGTCATTTTCAGAGTGTTATAGTTTCCGACCCTGGGTTCTCTTAATACATGGATATCATCAGTAACCTTTATGACGTTAAGAGGGTAATCACACTTGTCTACATGAGGTTTTTGATAACCAGAGATCTAGATAACTGGCATTTTTATGTTCTAAAATCCTTATTTGACATTCAATTCCTATGTTCTGGGTACTCAAACGAATTGTCTCAGTGAGACAATTATTTTGGGTACCCACAACATAGGATGTGATTAAGTAATAAGAAAAACATTGTCGGGAAAAAACCTGTTCACTCACCCTAATCTAGTCCTCTGGATGACTGTCTTTTCATTCAGTGTATACGTTTTAATTTTTAAGATAAGACCAGATTTATGCATAAAGATCACAACTGCACGTCAGGGATGTAGTGGTAAGATGTCTGACTAGGTTGCGGGAGGTTGTGTGCTTGGGACACGACCGGGTCATGCCAAACGCTTTAGAATTGTAATAACTGCTTTCCGCCGTTAGCCATCAGGATTCTGGGGTTAGTATTGCAGCTGGCCGCTCCTCTTACGATAAATGGAACAGTGGTACTGGTAACTCACCCAGACATAAATGAAACAAATGTTGAAAGCGGCCTAAAACACCTGAAATCATTTATACTTATTGGTTGTGAGCTACTGTATACATTGTGTATGTATCTACATCGAACATTTATAGGTGAGATTTGTTGTTGATATTAAAAGATATCTAAAGATCTCTGATTAGTACTTATTTGATAAACATGTGTAATCAGACTTCTTAAAGCATGAAAACAAATACCATGAATAAGATATCTAGAGTGAATGCCGATTCATCTCTTTGTGTTCAATCAGTTATCGATTACACGGTACTTTTTAATCAAACACGTAAATCTTTCCCCACTCATCTATGTGTACAACAATTATACTGTGTAATGTATATCATTAAGAAGATCAAGTGTATGTTTTATGATCTAAGACTGATAGTTCACTGACACCGGGAATGGTCACGATAAGGGAGTGACTTGAATTTGATTAAAACAAGACTACGGTTACTACATCCAACGCCTGGCCGCGGGAACATGCTTCATATATGCACCAGTTTATCGAAAAGTATTGAAGTGAAAGAAGTATACTGTGTGTGATGGCTATATTATCTAAACTAATAGGTATTACAAACGCTGTTTGTATTGCAGCTGTGTGTCTTAAGTCAAAGAGGGTTTGACAACTATGTAAACCAGACGACTATTATGGATGTTTTGGACTCAACTGTAATCTGTTTTGTAAAGCGAATGAAACGGCCATCAGGAGGTTAGGTTCGAATCCAAGTGGCGTCAGAGTGTTCGTTCTGATATGGCCGGTTGGTGAACCGATATCTTGCCCGGCAAAAGGCACAAGATGCAGAAGATTAAATCGTGCTTATGTGTCTCATTACCCAGAAAAGAGTGTAGAATTAAATCATTGCATGCAGTTGTCTTAT
Organism: Serripes groenlandicus; assembly: GCA_031761405.1. Taxonomy (NCBI): domain Eukaryota; kingdom Metazoa; phylum Mollusca; class Bivalvia; order Cardiida; family Cardiidae; genus Serripes; species Serripes groenlandicus. Next base: position 48,937,323 of record JASEVX010000002.1, on the reverse strand, counting down.
TTTCAGAAAATAGTGACTTTGAGTAATATTCTCTTCCAACATACGGTCTAAATCCTATGTATCTCAGTGTGGGTTGTCAAAACCCCACACTCTTCTAATGTGACCCAGATTGGGGTCTAAGACTCGCTCAGTGATCAAGGATTATTTGTCAAATTAATGCAAGTTATGTAGCATGATACATTATAAGCGCAATACAGTTAAGAACATCTTGAAATTGACAAATTTACCGTTCACGCTCCGCTCCGTTCCGTTCCTGTCCGCTCCACTCACGTTCCAATCCGCTCTCAAGCGTTTACCATTCATAACATTGTGATTGCTTTTTTCCGTTCCGTTCAGATTGAGCGCGTTTTTACGCTCACTCGGAACGCTTTTTTTCGATCAAAATCCGTTCAACGATTTGATTGGCTTAAATTAATTTCGTTTCGTTTCTATTTTTTTTACTTAACCATAAATATCAACAAACGATCTAGAGTTTTTTTCAGCACAATTGTTAGTAGCAAATCGTATTACGAAAATGATCATATTAATAATATTTGTTACATTCTAATTCAATCGAATACTTGAGTGTCTTATAAAACAAAAGTTTAGTATACACATATGACTTTTAATAAAATAGTTTCGTAAAATAATTATCGGATAGTTGTTGCAACCGTTCAATGAGCGAATGATTGGATTTTTGCAAATCATTATGATTGGTTCGTTCAGAGCACAAAATTCCGTTCCGCTCATAAAGCGTTCAAACTTCGTTCCAATCACGCTCACGATCCAATCACGTTCCGCTCAGATTGTCAATGTCATGGTGTTCTTAACTGTAAGAGCAGGAAAACAAGGAGCGAAGTTCGACTCTCCAGAAATGGTATTGCCGCTGTTATTTCATACTCTTGTTATTGGCTTAACATCGCATCCCCTGTAGCTCAGTCGTTAGCGAAGCAGGTTTTTCATCCAGGGGTTGAGAGTACGAATCCTAGCGCGGCTAACATTATTCCGAGGTTTGACAAAAGTTAGTGCGACAAGCGTCATTCGTCTTCCACCAATGAACTTACCTTGTATGTATAATTGAATCCTAATCAACCAATCAATTTTAATTAAAAAAAATAAATAATTTGTAAAAATATTTTAACAATGTTCATTAAAAAAAATCGGTCCCTGTATTTGTAGATTCACAGAATTGTTGATAAAGATGCTGATGTTGAAATTAGAGTAGTCGATACAAGACCAAAACAAAGACTAAAAATTAAATGCTTGAGAAAGGGTAAATTCATTTTACCTAATTCAAGTCGCTCCCATATAAAGAACAATCCCGATGTCAATTAACTATCAGGGAAAGAAAAACCTAAAATTACAGGGACGTGTCAGTGATTGTTATAATATTATTTTATTTGAGAAAATGTTTAAGTTTTTACTGTTTTACTGTTCACAAAATACATATTGTACATCTCCCAAAATCAATGGCTTATATATGAATATAAAATTTATCTGAATAAAATCTGTTGTTGTACAAATGTGGTTGTACACGATGGACGGATTTTAAGTATTTCCTTAAGCGTAGATATAGGTACCACATTTAATTAAAAAATACAGACAGGTGAGTTTTATGAAGATGTGAAAGATATAAACACACAAACACACACAAATCAGACACAATGGTATCACAATACTTTTTTACTTCATACACTGATCAATTGAAAGTATTATTGTATGCCTTTCCTTGGAGTATTGAACTTATAAAATGGTTCATCACCAGATTAAGTAACTGTATGCCAAAAGTGAATGTAACTTTTGTGTGTTGTGTACTATTTGAATAAAATAGTTTTTTTGGTTGAACCTTTTCGCAACATTAATCATTTCAGATATAAGTGGATCTTGATTATTTTCTTTATATTTGTCATAAACTGAGATCGTTGTATCATCTGCAATATATAAGTGTGTAAGATGTAATGGCAGATCATTAATGTAGATAACACAAAACAATGTTCAAAGGACAGAATCTTTTTGGCACACAAGCAATAATGGGCTTGGAATCAGAACGAGTTCCTTTGACCAGTAAAGACTTATTGTGTTCTGTTAAATATATAGGAGTCAATCCATTGCAATGTAGTAGAATTACAATTACAAAGGTGTTTTTTTTCTTTTTATATGTATAGAGTGATTCAGGAAATAAAAAAAGATAGTCACATTAGTCAGTTATATACATATTGTTACTACTTACCTCTCTGCCTTGACTTATTCCTAGGTAACGGATCATACTAAATAGTCTAAACATGGTAGAAATTGCGCTCAGGTGTGCGGGAATAGCATTACGACATACATCCGTGTCAGGATAAATAATACCGACAATGTAATGTACACAGGAAACACCGTTATACGTACAAAGTGCTCCGTACGGTTGATGGTAATATGTAACAATGTGTTGGTATTTAATGGTATGCTGTTTGTTTTCTGTAAAATGTGTTTTACATCACTTCAGTAAAGATCTATCTTTCAGGCGTTTGGTTTATTTTTGTTTTAAAATAAATAGTATCGAATTAATAAGCAGAGTCCGAGAACTTTACGACTGATCATCGTATAACAGAAATACTACTGAACGTTGCTTAAAAACAAATCAAACAAAGAAACGATTTGGTCAACACGAGACAACAGGAAAAACAACAACAATAGCAACAACAACGGACAGACAGAAGCAGTCTTAGACGAGTTATTTGAATGCCCAAACCAAAGGGGTTATAGTGTCAAATAATGTTTTGGTTTTTTTAAATTGAAATACTAACATTATCTAGAGCTCTGACACGAATTGCTAAAGGATCGAAATGAGAATAAATCGGATTCGGTTCAGAAATAATTCGAAATTAATGGTGTAATGTGTTACACGTTGTTCTGGTACACATACATTTAATGGACAAAGTGTCTGTCAGCGGAAGTCCTATAATCGAAGACGAATCCAACACTGTTTAGATAGATAGATAAATGAATAATGTTTTCGAGAATTGTATTTGTTGCTTGAACAAAGGTCACTTCGAGTCTGTGTATTTAAAGTGTCACATACTTGTGGACTTTTTCGTAATGTGATTTAGGAATCCGCCGTGGCAGATTGGTTATGTCGGGGATTTGGAACCGGGTGGCCCGTGTTCGATCCCCTGTCGAGGCGTTAAATGCGGTTCGCCCTTAAGCAATGCAAATGTCCTAGCCTTGAACCGGTTGCTTACCCAGGGGTCATCAATGAGTGAACTGCTGTCGTGATATATCTGAAATAATATCGTAAACGGCGTAAAAGTCAAATGAACCAAATCAAAATGTGTTTCACCTTGTATAAAAATAACTCATGGTTTTGTCATTCAGTGTGGTCTTGAACTAATTTGGTTGGTTTCTTCATTTAAGAAACATCTGGGGGAAAAAATTCAACCAAATTTGTTCTGTTTGAATAGAATTAATTTTAGAATTACCTAAATGAAACGTTATTGAAGGACTTTCATTATTATTTTCAATCTTATCAAATTGTTAAAAAATATTTCCTTTCTAACACTCAATCAACAGACAGGTTTTTACATATGATTTCTGATGACTTCTGCGACAGATAATGTTTACAACAATGTAGAAAAGGGAGAAATTCTAAAAATAAAATAAAAAATAGGGAAGTTTGTCACTAAATACTATGGGAAATATGTTCTTTTTAGGTTTAGGAATAGAGTCCTATTACGCCATTAGAAGGCATAGTGAGACGTTTGCATAACAAACGTTTCCACCAAATAGACATAACTTGGTAAGTTGTTTCTAAGTTAACGACAGATGGATTATATGGCAATTTTTCGGATTCCCCGTTTTCCAATTAATGCTCTGTATATATTGGTTTTGAATTATTTATGAACCCACGCCATTTCGTTCTATTTTTTAGGGGATTTTTTCTTCTTTTCCAAAATAAAAAGCGGATATTGATTCGGTGTGATGTACCTTTTCTGTCAGATTTCCAAATCATTCAACTCCCTTACCATTTCGATATTGAATAAAATTGACGTGCAGTTTTACCAAATTGTCTTATTTCCGATCAAATTGTTTACCAATGAGTGGGTGTAATTTATTGGATATTCTTATAATATCTCCTCTTGCCATAATGTTTTCAATTATTCAATAATCATTCTTTCATTTGAAGACATTTTTCATGGTTATGCCTAGAAATCTTCCATAACGTCTCTTGCAGATGTGTTGAACGTAGGAAAGGGTTAAACAAATAAATTTCCAATCATTCGAACTTTCAAAATTTCGTCCGTATTATCTGCACACATTAGTCAATTTTTAAGGATGAATTAAGTCGGCCATAAAACGCGTTTTCTACCTAACTTGAAATACACGTGCATTTCGGGCTGTTGTGCGAATGTGCACATCTAACTGTCTTAATCCTTCTAAAACGGCCGAATCAAATCTAAGATGACTGGCATGCGTAACACATAAAATTAAGTGTTTTCAGACTTGATGCACTGAATGACAATACAACTACGAGAGCGTGCCTTTGGGCTGATACAAAGTGCTATATCAAATAGACATGTATGTCATTCATTGTGTTCTTGGAACTCAGACACTGTAACATGTTTTAAATTCTTGTGTTGTCAGACACTAATAAACAGCACCGCATAATCTGAGGTAAGTTTTATCTGGTTGTCCATTTTAGGTCACTATATTCTATTGTAGTTAGTGAATTCAAATCCAATCGTTATTTTTCTGTAAACTTTTACAAGCCAAATAAGTTTTGTTGACTTTATGTTTAAATTTTCATTTAGCTATTTCACAAAATTACAAAGTTAGCTATGAACTTCAACATTAGGAGTCAGAAGTGTAGTTGACTATATATTGTTAAAAGCAAAAAAAAAGGTCTTTTTTTTGTTCACCTATATTTAGGCTTGGTCTTGTCTAAGCTAGTATTATCTTATTAACGTTAGTACAACCATATATCACATACAATTAAACTGAAGCAGACGACTTTGAAGACATCTATGCAAAAATATGGTAAAGCTCATTAAATGAAAATATAATTATTTAGTTGAGTGTAAAACATTGAGGCAAAGGTGCAATTCCTCATTATAAACAATTTCTTCTTTTGCAGACCATGTTTAGAAATATCGTATACTGCTGACGCATCAGAATGCGTCTACGGAATGTCTTTATTACGTCGATTGTTAAATCCATTAGTTAACCCTTTTCCACCTGCGGGCGCATTTTGACGCAATAGCAACAGACGACTTTTGAAAACATTCTGGCCAAAGGTGAAATTGCTCATGATGATCAATTCGACCTTTGGCCACAGTGTTTTCAACTATATTTAACAATTAAGCTATCTTCTATGTCGATTTTTCAGGTTTTTGTCACCAGTTTTTCAAAGTCGTCTGCTTTAGATTTGCTGTATGTGTGAAAGGGTATAACATATATCAATCACGGTGTCTGTTCCCTGGGCTTTTAACCAGGACTGGCGCCAAATGTTATTGATGAAGCTGATAATCTAAGGAACTGTCGCTGCGTAAATTACCTTAAAACGAATAAGGAAAAATAGACTTGTTACAAAAGGTCTGGAATGCAAATTCAGTGACAAGACGAAATCATTAGAGACATCATTTTGAGACATTTAAAATGAACTGACCACTTTCACGAAATTGCGCAGTAAACCTTTCCGAAACACAGAGGTAAATGTTATTCAATAAAAAAAAAATTCGATTTAGAGAATTTCCGTTTCTGTTGTAAAGTTGTATGCAGCAGACTTTTTGTGTAACGGACACAGTTAATCCTTTGCCACATACATCAAATCGAATTGAAACGCAAATATGTATGACGTATTCTTTTCTTGTTCTTCTTTTTTGAATAACAGCACGGATAATTTCAACAAAGCGTTTAACGTTACATGAGTTCTTTATAACTTATACCCCCACAAATGAAGTTTAGGGGACATATTGGAGGGAGTACACTTATTTTTAGTAATCATACCCCAATAAACGAACTTTAGGGGACATATAGGTGGGAAATAGTTGGTCCGTCTGTCCTTTGGTGAATGATTGTCTTAAACGGTGCCAGAACGATAACTTACATTAGCTTTAAAACAATAATCTAGATTAGCTTTGCTTACAAACCACCAATTTCTTATTCGAGATAAAGAAACAGTCATAACATTCGGACACGCGTATTAATGTACATGTCTGACATGTAACTTGATCATACCAGTACCATATATGGAAAATTTATGTTTGTTTTTATTTTATTTTTCAATGCTTTTAACACATTTTCAGTTAAAGTTTCAGGGCATCCCTAGGTAAGAACTAGTACTCCTGATCTATTTATCCTGACACCAGCTAGTCAATTGTAGTTTACCCAACAACCTCGATTTCCAAGAAGGGACGGACATTCCTACCATTTTTAAAGTGTTTATAATGACCTCTCGCATTCGGGGCGTTATGGCCATCGTGTGTGTATTTGTTTAGGCACGTATTCAGGATCTTGAAGATTGAGTGCCTTGGACATTCGTATGTATTGTTTTGTATAAAACTCTGTCACCAAATTATAACTATCTGAGTTGTAAAATAAACTCTCTGATGGTGCTGTATAGTCTTGATTTAATATGACATGTGCATCAGTCTTTGGGAATTGATGCATCTTATCCAAAAGACCACTACTACAATTGCCCCATAAAGAGCAACAGTAGTCGAGATTTAGAAATATTAATGCATAAAGTTATTACGATTATTTTGGACCCCGCACAAAAACAAAAAATATATATTGTTGAGCAAAAACAAATTGTCGTCTACATTTAGCTAGACCCTGTGAGATCCAAGAGTTGTTCTAGTCTAATGCAGTAATATCTTTTTTTACATTAAATTATCCCTTTCCCAATTTAGTTGAAAACATTGAGGCAAATGAGAAAGTGCTCTTTATGAGCAATTTTCTCGTTTGTGACAATGTTAAAAAATGTCGTGTGCTTCAGATTCGTTAGAAAAAATATGCAGGTGCGACTCCAGAATAACTTTGTCACATTTATTGTCAGAACTGTTTTTTTAAACTTCTATTAATCATTCTCGATGTCTGATTCATGGCGCCCAATTTAGTTGATGCACTTGATTATTTAAGGCAACGTCGCCGTGTTAATTGATTTGTAAAAGAATTAGGGACAAATAAACTTGTTACACAAGGTCTGAAAGGATAATGCAGTGACCGACAAAATCGTTAGACCCTTCCCAAATACAATAAAGAGACACTTAGGTGAATTGACCACTTTTGGTTGTATTTCACGGTAAAACCTTCCCATAAATAAATGCAAAATATTACGTTTCTGCAGCAGACAACTTTTGAAAAACAGTGTTACGGAACCAGAACTTATTAAATAACCATTCTTTCATTTAAAGGTAATTTTCATAGTTCTGCATCGATATAAATCGTTTATTTTTGTGTCTGACAGGGTTTACCCTTTCCAAAATTCGTTACATCTGCAGAAGACAGACGACTTTGAAAACATCTACTCAAAAATGTCTATAGATGAAAATATTATTATTGAATAGACTTGAACACATTGTGTCAAAAGCAGCAATTTCTCCTGATGAGCAATATCTCCTTTTTTTATAATCATTTAGAAAGGTGTCTGTTTGTTATTCTTCAAAATGAGTCTGTATGAGGGAAAATATTACATACCAGGAGAAAATATCCGACCTACACACTGCAAAATGGTGTATTTCAGATATACCATTTCCCACATGTAGTCGCTTTCTAATGCATTTGCAGCAGATGATTTTTGTAAACATTGTGACCAAGAAGAGAAATAGATCAATTTCTTCCTTTGGCAAATATGTAATAGTTTTATTCACATACAACACATCTGCAATAGTTTTAATCACATACAACAAATCTGCAGCATACCTCTTTGAAAACATCTAAGCTAAAATATGATAATATTTTTAAAGAAAAGAAAGCATAATTATTATATAGAGTTCAAAGTGTTTTTGCAGATGTGTCGTATGTGATTAAAACTATTACAGATGTGTCGTATGTGTTTAAACTACTATTACAGATGTGTCGTATGTGATTAAAACTACTATTACAGATGTGTCGTATGTGATTAAAACTATTACAGATGTGTTGTATGTGGTAAAGACTATTGCCGATTTCATGTTTGTGGGCCAGGGCTTATTCAGCGAGTTATCAAACGTGTTCAATAGATCCATTGACGAGTAGAAGGCCCCCGGTCAGAGTATAATCCACTGTCGATAGTGTAAGAAGGTGTAACTGTGGGAACCCGCAAATGTGTGTCAAATTCGAAATATTGATGGCTCGTTTTATCTGAACATCGGTTCCGGTTCTGTAGCAGCACCCTCTAGCGTTAAAAGACGATGTGCGTAATATCCGCCAGTAACGTTCTTGTTTGCATTATGAAAATTCTATCTTTCATTGATGTATTTGAAGAATTGTATTTTATGTTTAATTTTCGCATGTCTTTGTTTCTTCTTCAAAAATGATAATAGTTAGTACTTTTCGATCACAACGAACGTTTTCAATCTTAAATGTAATCAAAAATCAAAAATAAGCACGTGAAAACTGACATATAGAATCTTCATTTAAGAATTTGAAACATACGAAAATTAACTTTAGACTTTAACTTTTAACGTAAATATGGCAAACAGAAACTCGATCGTTAAAAGTATATTTTTTGAATAAGCATTTTGTAAATGTAATAAGCATTGTGAAATGTAATAAGCATTGTGCAGATGTAATACGCATTGTGAAACCTCAACTAGAAAAAAAGTTAAATTGAGTGTTAATGAAAACATGAAACGTCATAGATACTTTAACCCTTTCCAATTATATCGTTATTTCCAACATAAACAATTATGCAGCAGACGACTTTAAAAACATCTAGGCCAAATTACTGAAAATCAAAGTTGAAAACATAATGGCAAAAGGAGAAATTGCTCATCATAAGCAATTTCCTCTTTTGCCACGATGTTTTAAATAGACGTCTGCTGCAGATGTGTCAAATGTGTCTACACGCGGTTTATGCTTAAGTTGATAATACAATATCTGTTCTGTTCTGTTCTATAAACTAGTTATTGACATGAAATGCTTACATGAAATAAAGAAACCATATTTGTGTCTCTGCAAGTCTGTCTTATTGAGAATTCAACCGTTTCCTTGTTGATTTATACTTTCATTTTACAATAATTGCACAGTATGTTGGTGTTACTAGGTTAATACTCTTATTTCCAGAGAGGTTTTTATATTGTATATTGGAAAGTAATTGTTATAACATGAGTAATTAGCTCTATACTTATTGTAGAGTTAAAGACAGTATGGGAATATATGAAGTTGTTCATGAAAAGCAAGTTATCCCCTACCCATAATTATTTTCCATTGTTGACTGTCAAAACAATGTCGTAGGATGTCATCTTCAGATAAAGACTTAAATTAATCATTTTAATGATTGTTTCAGAGTAGACAGCTGGAACAGTGTTTATGAGGAAGTAGGTCTCTGATATATCCACAATTTCCCCTACAGTTTAGAAGCTCAGAAACAATGGTACATATAGGAAGAAGTAGCCAAAGATTTATCATTTCCAGAACTTTCCGAAAAGGCTTCAAACTAGAACAGAGCTCCCAAATAAAAGTATTCACTATAATATAACTAGACATTTTATTAATTGTGTTACCATGGTGTGTATAAGATATGTATATGTTGTATTTTTATCATCAAACAGCAATATATTTCCTCAACGTCAGTAGTAAAAAATACACTGCATGAAGATGAACATATAATATAATCTGAAGGAAAAGGAAGTAATAACGTACGATTTTAACCTGTTCGCATGTTCAGACACAGTCTAACGCATCTTTTGAGAACAAAATGAGAAATTGCTCACAATAATCTCTTTCTCTTTTGGCACAATGTTTTTAACAACCATAGGGAATAACTATTTTGGGGGGAAATTTATTTATTCTAAAATATCAAGGCTCAGGAATCAATTTTGATCTAAAGTGTTTCTGTTTACATATACATTATAGCAAGTAAACACAAAGCAATACAACTGCTAACCTTACACCTGGCAATTGATAGATGTTTCTGTTAAACATAATATGAAAGCCAGCAACTATTAAACGATATTAATAATACGTTATGAGTACCTTCAGTACTTTGATTCTATGTTTCTCCATGTGTGAAAGCATCGGAAGTACATGCGTCGTTTTGGATAATTTGTGTGTATTCTTTTCTGTTCTGTCAACAAGGCGAAACGACAGTGAAAAATACAACGGGTGTTATTGGAGTATCGCGGTGTCTACAACCGTTGGTGTCCGACGGTGAACATATATATGCAACAATTAAACACGTTCCAGCAGACGCGTTTTGACGCCTCTGCGGCAGACGACTCTTGCAACCATTGTGACAACAGTAAAATATCCTTACAATGAGCATTTTTTCAGTTTGCCACAATGTTTTCAACTTTATCAAACTAACATACTTTCGTTTAAACCGATTTTTCATATTTTGCCAAGATCTTTTCAAAGTCTTCTGTAACCGATTTGTTTCATGTGGGAAAAGGTTGAGCAACAGTTCTTTATCGCAAAACAATATTAGTCACGACGATTATGACAACATGATATCGATATGAAGGCCCGTTGGTCTAGTAGTTAAATTCTATACTGTCAATCAATAGGTCCCGGATTCAAATGTCAAGGTCACAACAAGTATGTTTCCCCGATGGCTATTCAGTCGGATAGACATGCGTTTTTCCAAAACAAGTTTATGGTTGAGAGAACTTGATAACAAATGTACAGATCACATTTCCACTAGGTTTTCGGAAAACCTGATAAGAATGTTACCTGCAACCTGTAAATGGTATGTATTACAATTGACTCATACTTAGGGAAAATCATTCATATTTCTCAAAAGACTTACTCAGAACAGTCGAGTTTGTTCAGTTAAGTGATACTGGCCCTTATGGCCTCTTATTTTCAGTTTCCGGTACTTAAAATGCGTACTGTCATTGCGAAACCAATCGTCTGTTCAGTCACTAGCAGTATCATTAGAGAACTTACATTTAACAACCTTACTGCCAAATACTGTAAAACAATAAGTTGCTTCTTTCTTTTGAGAAAAGTACATGTAATTAATCTGAATAATGTTAATCATTATGTTGGGCGTGACATTTGATTTGAAAAAATAGTATGCAATTGAGTCTGCAACATTGCTCACATGCTTACATATCTAATTTAAGTAGATGACGGCTCGCAAAACCCTTTTTTACGAAAGACATACAGATTTAGTACCTTCAGCGCTTTGATTCGGTTTAGCTTATAATCTATATATCATAATTAAGCTACAATTCATCATACAAATCGGGGGGGAGGGGGGGGGGGGGGGGGGAGAAACATCTCATCTATCTCATCTGCAAACTATTGCGGCTATTGTCTTCTCCGTTTGTCGAAATAAAACATATGAAGAAATCGAAACACGCAAGATGAAATTATACGCACAAACATAAAAATAAAGAACCATTTTCCCGTCTGATTAATAATTGTAATATCATGATTTAGCTACAACTGATCATAAAATCAGAAAGAATATGACATTTCATTGGTCTCGTGTGCACATTATTCCCGGTTATTGACTTCAAGATGTTCATTTCCGATTAGCTAATAAAACCTGTCACGGAATGAGATATTCGAAAATATTAGCTATAAAAGAAAAGAATTTTCCCAGGCGATACGGGGTTCTTCTTGTTCTTCTTGTATCTCAAAAAAGTAAAGATACGTGTGAGTCTGTTTAAATGGGCAGTCACGTGTTACAAAAGCCAATGCGACAAGCTGCATTCGTCTTCAACCAATAGGCTGATAATCGATATGATATTCCTGGAAAGCCTGCTGTGTGCATACTGGTGTGGTAAAAGATCAGAAAAAGCCATTGGTATGAGAACTACCCGCCGTGATACGACTGAGAAATTGTTAATAACGAAGGGTGTCCAGTCTTTTTAGTAACATGATATGTCGATTATAAAATAAGATATATTCCTGTCGTTTATAAATCGATTATTGGGATGCTCATCAGGTTGATTATTCATTCAATTGGTGTTAATGCCGTTTTCATCATATGTCAGTCATATCACGCCGATTGATGGAAGACGAATGACGCCTTTTGTTTTTACTTGACGCACTCATCAGAAAGAATGCGAGCGGAGCTTGGGGTTGAGTCCACAGCATCTGGATTGACAGCCCGTGTGACTGAGCTATCGGAGCTTGGCGCTGATGCACTCTAGAATAACTAGCATTGAGGGGTTGTTATAGCTTGTCTCAGAATCGATGTTAATTACTATATAAATAGGTGTATACCGGGTTATAGTGTATGGTCTACAATTGTAAACTCCAAATGCTAAGGCAGTTTTAAATTTACTTTTTAAAAATATATCAAGACTTCACTGTCAGTCCGAAAGCTATTTTTCTTTCATTTATTTCTTTCTTTGTTCAACCAATTATTACATGAAATATGTCAATCCGAAGGATTTTTTGTCAGGCAGAACTGAAGGACTGACGACTTTTGCGAAGAATGTATATAACCGGCGCTATGTGCATACTAATTTGCAAAAAGTTTACATATATTGTAAGGGAACTAAAATGTACACCGTAACAACAATTAGGTAAATTAGTATACATTGTAAGTAAACCATGGTGAGTATAGCTTTCGTCTCGAGTGCGAGAGTTCATGGATCGATCCCTGACGAAAAAGCAATAGGGGATAACTTGACGGTACATGTAAGAGATCAAAGATCTATTTGTGACAGAGTTGGTCACAATATTCGTCTCGAGTGCGAGAGTTCATGGATCGATCCCTGATGAAAAAGCAATAGGGGATAACTTGAAGGTTAGAGATCATAGATCTATTCGTGACATAATTGGTCACAATATTCGTCTCGAGTGCGAGAGTTCATGGATCGATCCCTGATGAAAAAGCAATAGGGGATAACTTGAAGGTTAGAGATCATAGATCTATTCGTGACATAGTTGGTCACAATATTCGTCTCGAGTGCGAGAGTTCATGGATCGATCCCTGACGAAAAAGCAATAGGGGATAACTTGAAGGTAAGAGATCAAAGATCTATTTGTGACATAGTTGGTCACAATATTCGTCTCGAGTGCGAGAGTTCATGGATCGATCCCTGATGAAAAAGCAATAAGGGATAACTTGAAGGTTAGAGATCATAGATCTATTTGTGACATAGTTGGTCACAATATTCGTCTCGAGTGAGAGAGTTCATGGATCGATCCCTGGTGAAAAAGCAATAAGGGATAACTTGAAGGTTAGAGATCATAGATCTATTCGTGACATAGTGGTCACAATGTTCGTCTCAAGTGCGAGAGACATAAAACTCGCCGTCGATCCCATATCCATGCACGCATTATCCTTAAAATTAACAGTGTTTTCTCCTAATGTGATACTGCTGACGTATGCGTGATCAACAAAAAGCAATAGGGGATAACCTAAATGTTAGAGATCATGCACCTATTGATAAACAGTGCAAGATAACCGAAATGTATGCCGTTACATCAATTTGGGGGGTTTACATATATTGTAAGGTAATCAAAATGTACGCCGTCACATCTATTTGGAAAATTTACATAATTTATATAGTTAGGGTTGCAAAATGTACGGCGTCACATCTATTTGGTGAGTTAACATTTATTGTTAGGTAGCCACAATATATGCCATCACGGCAATTTGGTGAGTTTAAATAATAGTGTTATGGAACCAACATGTATGCCATCACATCAATTTGGTGAGTTTACATATATTTTGAGGGAACCAAAATGTGAAGGTTTTGGCATTTGTAAATTGGGGTGAATGTCTCTTAAAACAGACAATTTCCATCAGCTTTTCTTATTTTGAACCAGTCAATCTAAGTAAAATATCCCTTGAATGAGCATGTGAAGCATCAAGCAGGATCTAGAGCACTCTTTAAAGCAAAGCAGAGATTGATTGTTTTTATATTTCAAATAAAAAATATCTTAAAGCAAATCATTGGTTGCATCTTGAAAATACTTTGAAAAGTGGTGTTCAAATCAAATCTTCTTCCAGGTTTGTTTTGAAAAGTGACGTTTGTGTTCTGTAACTAATGTGTTAATGTCACTCTCAGAAAATTGGACCTGTTCGACAAGAAACTTAGACTGGCTAATCTTTAGACGATTTTCTGGTATCTTTCAAATTCCCTTAACCCTTCCCCACATACAACAAATATGCAGCAAACAACTTCGTCTGCAGGTGGACAAGGGTTAAAGTTCATCATTGTATATTTCTAGTTATTTCATTACGTGCTTCCGAATGATCACAATTTACAAAACAATATTGTAATAAAGACCTCACAGGAATGGTATCTTTTTCATTCAAAATACATATACTACCAAGTAATCATCTCTGAAAAGACCGCCTTATCTTGAATCTTCTCAATTATTTATTATTTCTGGGAGAAATCCCCAAACAATAGAAATTGCTCTGTGCAATTTTTAGTCAAATGCTCTTCAATAAGCACATCGAAATTATTTAATTGCATAACCTGCTGCTCACCATATTACCTGGCAATCATAGACAGACAAATCATTTTTAAAACTTTAACAAAGTGCAAAGTTTTCATAGCAAAATTATTATGCATGCTGTATCTTTGAATATACCATGTCACCGGAATGTATTATGCACATAAATTTAAACACTGTAATTATTTATGTTGTGTCTCTTTATATTTTCCAAAATAAAAGAGACATGGAGAGGGTGAATAGATACACAACCATGTCAAATCTTATATATTACTGATTCACATAAAGCAAGTCCTTTTCCTCTATTCAGTCCAGAATGGTATGTAGGACAAATAGTGAGTGAGTTAATACTCACATTGAGAAAATGTCATCAAATATTAACCTTCAAACATAAAGACGCTCTCTTATGCCCCTGCAGCAGATGACTTTTATAAACATTGTGGCAAAGGGACATTTCTCAAAATGACCCATTTCTCCCTTTTTTCCACGAAGTTTTCAGCTCTTTTCATTGTCTAAAAATTGCATTGATACAGGTTTTCGAAGTCTTCAGCTGCATATTTGTTGTATGTGGGAAAGGGTTAAGTTTAGAACTGAGGAAGGAATCAATGGATTTTTAGAACCAACAATTAGAGAATGTAATAGGAAAACATAAGACCAGTATTTATAAATAAAAAATAAAAACTGACATAAAAGAAAACTCTAGTCAGAAGGACATAAACAGCAACAGGAGGGAAACCAACTCTCTAAACTGTTCGGTTTGCTTTGTATTAATAGTGAAACATCTTAATACCAATTTTAAATACAGAATCCGAAAACAGAGAAAAACAGGAGATTTTATCTAAAGTGTTATCAATAAATAAAATAAACAATGATAATGCAAATTATGGGTCAAGTTGTCTTAGCTCTGTTGACTGTTAGCCTTTCACGTTAATGTGATGTCATGCTGGGCCAAGAAACTGGCATTTTCTGAGAAAATTTGTATAAGAGAACATAGTGTATAGGCAAGACATACCGTATATCTCTATCACAAATGGTGTTCACGTCTTTCTTTAGCAGCTTGGCCAATTTGTGACTGCATCTTTCCATTAATTTGTTTTTGCTTGCTGTTCGATACAAGTTTTGCTGCTTCTCTGATAATATGCCTATGTTGGAGTTCACGTAATCTAGAATGTGCCGCCGATTACTGGGATACTGTTGGTAGGCTCTGAGTATCAAAAAGATTTCCTGCTTTAATATGTGTGTATTTTTTCGAAGTCCTTGGGTGCCTATCTCTGAAAAAAATATTTATTTTGTTTTTAAGCAATTTCCAAACTATATGCATGATATATTATAATGTAAATATTATATCATGACAATAGGTGTCCCGTAAGGGAAGCAACCCATTAACCTTATTTAGTTAGCATTGTCATAGAGCTTGCAGTCTGTGCTACACGATACACGGATTAATATATTCGTTTACTGTAAACGGATAATCACAAAGTGAGTATAAAGATGTTTCTTGGAATATTTACAAATAAAGAAAACACAAAATGATTAATGGTCTACCTTGATTTTCATTTAAAACTTTCATGTTTATAAAACACGTGTATACATGCAATGCAAGAAGACCGAGTTGAAATGC
The DNA here is from genome assembly GCA_031761405.1 of Serripes groenlandicus. NCBI lineage: Eukaryota > Metazoa > Mollusca > Bivalvia > Cardiida > Cardiidae > Serripes > Serripes groenlandicus. The sequence goes on along the minus strand of JASEVX010000002.1, from coordinate 48,921,170 downwards.
ACGGATATTTCGTGGACGCAATACAATTGTTATAACTTATTGACAGGGTTATTTAACCACAGATGCTTGTAGAAACAATGATATTATTTATTCAGGTGGTCATGAATGAAGATGCAAAGAGTTCTTTTTCTTGCGGTGTTTCCTAAATTGGCAGATTATGATGACTTAATGGAAAACCAGATGGAGATGTTCATCCACCCCCATCTTTAGCCGAGAATAGTTACCAGTTCTACTCGTATAACGATGAAACCCCATAATCAACAAGTCAACTAGTAGCCGAACATCAGATGGGTGGGGAAAGAAGGTTGAGACTAAGTGCCTTCAATAGGGTGATACTGTTTTTCATATGGATTAGGCAATATCCATCTTATACAACCCTAGCTAGTTTATTTGGTATTGCTGTATCAACCATTGGAGACGAGTTGTCAAAATTACTACTATTCTTCGAACATCGTTTAGTTCCTTTGGTTAAATGGCCGTCTTCAGATGAGTTGCGCTCTCGAATGGGCCGTTGGGATTTAGACTCAACAGTTTGAGCGATCGACGGCACATCGCACGAAATACAAAGACCAATGAAGGAACAACAGCAACAGTATTTTTCTGGACACCGTCAATATCATCGTCTACATTCACAAATCATCGTTGCAAATGAAGGTCTGATTTGTTTTGTCGAGTCTGCCATGATTGTGCCTTGGTCGGAAACAAAATATATATCCAAATAGGGAATCTATAGTTACCCCATATACGAGGGCACAACTCAACAACCGTAACGTGGTAGAGACAAGGAAGTGTTAAAAATGTAATACAATAAGGAGCAAGTGCAGGGTAACTGTTGAACATTCAATAGCTGAACTGAAGTGCTATAAAGCTGTGTCATCTGTTTAGGGCCAACAACGACACATCTTTCCACGAGTAGTTAAACTATCCTGCAGGTTAGTTCGGCGGAGGAAGTTGCTCGGTTTGGTGTTTTGAGAGATGTTCTTATCTCTTTCATGCAAATGTGAATAACAGTAATCGATAAACAACTGTTAATGTTGATACGTCCCCCGTATTTTGTTCATAGTTTGGTGTTCGTGTTCAGTGTTCAGAGTTCGTCGAAAAGGTCTACTAGTACATCATCTTCTTGACGCTGAATGTATATACTTATTGGGTGTTGAAATCTTGGATAAGCTATAATACCCAGTAGTCTATATGCAAGCTCTAAAGAATTATCTCAGTGTCATCTGCTGGAACTGATTTAAACAAACACCACATATAAAGTTGCCCAAAAGGTATGTATAGCTCAATTTAACTATGCTTTCTTCTCGTTCTTTTCTTCTGCTTCTTCTTATTATTATTAATAGTAATATTATAATTATATTATTGATATAGTTATATTCATTAGTATAAGGACAGTTACTTTCAAACACGCGAAGGTTAATTCTCACGTGATATCCAATACAATACAAAGCAATGAGCGATATTATGAAGCCGATATTTGGTCAAATCCAACTAGCTGAACACCAACGCTGGGAGATATTGCATTTGTTTAACGTATTCGACATAAAATGTGAAATGATTAAAGGATTTAGAATACATGTGCTACATTATACCAATATCATTGAAGGCAGACGAAAAAACGTGTATTGTATCTGACGATACTGCATAAAAGTTCGACTCAAATTGACCCTACACCACTTTTATATATCGTGTATCTATATAGGTTATCTCCCCTGTTGGTACCTCAATAATTGGTTGGCGACAATTTGATTAGCTGATGCAAAGGTCTATCTGTGACGACATGTGACTACCTGTTACCATATATATTCGACGGTTTGCTAATGCAGCTACCTTTAGATCTGGTTTATATGAGATTGACATTAAACATGTTTTGTAAAATATATGTAATTCTGCTCTATTGAAACAACACAGTGGATTTATATCAAATAATCATAAAACCTGCTTTTAAAACCAGACAGTCAAGTTTACTCCTTTTCCCTATAAAATATATATGTGGTCCACTAATGCAAAGAAGACGCATACAAATTGGTATTGTTTGACACTATTTATCACTCTAGAATCGTCCTTTATGTCTTTGCAACAAACGAAAATCAAATTTCAACCTGCTGTTCCCTGTAATATAAGCAGTGTTTTTTCTTTCTCTGACATCTAGTCAGACAAAAACATCTGCGAAGTGAGCCAAATTATTGTTCTGATACGTGACATGTTTCTCGAACACATACTATTCCAGAGGACATAATATAACATAAACTAAACTAATAGAAATATTGCATATCGATTAGAAACATATCGAAGAAACATTTTCTTGCTCTTACTACTTTATAAAGTTATAACTGCTATACATAAAGAAATTATTATCAAAAAATAGTCATTTATTAATTATTTATTTATATCGTGGCCCTGACTATTATCCAGTAATATTCCTCATTATTGTATACTTTGATATTTTTCCTTCTATTTTCCATTTGGAAATAGGATGCAGTATTCATCGAGTTTGCACGGGTTGATATTGCACGCATTGTTATTGCACTCAGATATTGTTCACGCGCTGCTAAGGAAGAAACTATTTCCATAAAGTCACGTTACAGAGCGTTCATTCCATTCCAAACTATGATGAGTTTAGAGACCAGCTTACACTGTTTGGTAAATGCCTTGTACATGACACACTATGAAAAATCGGTAGACGTACACAAAACCCAATCCAATCCATTTATAGCAGTATCCACGTGTGTAAACTGTAAATACACTCGTAGTTTCTGACGTAATATATGACGTGTTTCAATGACATAGGTATTTGTAGACTGTACACATTTTGCCATATATAAGCTATTTGCATAAGTTTATCTCAATAAAACTTGACGATCAAAATCAAGTGGGATTTAATAACTGCTAGGATGAATGTGCAAATAATTGTTTTAAAGGTATGTGTCTTGATTATTTTTGGCATTCTCCGATGTGAATTTTATCAACGCAGAATAGAAGATGTGTGTTCGCTTTACTGAACATACTGTGAGGTCAAAAAGGGCATCTAAATCGTAATCAAGCACACAAATATCCAGGCATACATACCAGAATAAGATAATACGCGAGTTCTTTATGAAATACACTGTTAGAAAAACACATCATGTTGTCGACGATTCAATTCGAGTCGATGACAACAATGGCGGTTCGTAAATTATATTTTCAGCGACTTTAGCAACCACCGAAAAGGACAGTATAATTGCGCAATAGGTCGTCAATGTTTATTCATCCAAACAATCCAACACTAGTGTTAATTTTCTAAATAGTGAAGTGTTTCAAACAAACAAAACGACACATTTTAAATAGCTAATATCAAATTATACAATCAAAAGGTTATTACATGATTATGCGAAACTGTTGTGTTGGGACTCGTTCCCTCGGTGGGGTTTTGCCCTCGCAAGCTCTGGCAACTCAGCCGAAGGAACTCGTCCAACACAATATACTATATTTGTTTGAGTGACATTATTGGCACGCTATATTTTATCAATACAAACTAGAAGCTTGTTTCTATCGAATAAAACATAAATTTTGCCAATTTGATAACGATCAATTTGTGCGTTCTTAAACACCGATGTCGCATATTGTCTGTTGTTTTACCTATCTGGAATTGGTGGAAGTAACAATCACACTTAAAACAAAATAGCATTGTCAGAATCGATAGCTAATTCAATGTTAGCTAAAATGTAAGTACGAATAAGTAATTATTAATACAATTATACATAAACATGTTGGTAAAACAAGGATTAATGTTATTTTATTATTTCTTTCCATCGTGTGGCTTCATATATACAAACTATGATATGTTAACGATATAAGCCTCAATCAGTGAACTCAACCATGACAGCCTTGCGCGGGGATTGAACCTTATAAACCATAATTTATATCCTCCACGCTAACCACTCATGTCTGATTCCTCAGTTTTACTTATACATATTGTTTTTACAAAGCTTTTCTAAGACGATGTTAAAACTGCAGTCTTGTATGTATGCATTACTAGTATGATGTGATAATTTACTTTTCGGGAAAAGAATACCATATGTAGAAAATAGATGATGCTTTATGGAGATTTGCATCTTATAACATATTATTATCTTCATAAATTGTCAGTTAAGTCTTTCCCGACCGTGCTCCCAAAATTGTGGAGGTTATCATTACGACTGACTCGCTGGTGTCAGGATAAATGGATCAGTAGTACTGGTAAGTTACTTAGGAAATGCCGTAATTACAACTGACATATTTAGAAAGCGGCATAAAGCACCTTACTAACAAACTCAATATATATATTTTTAAAACCACATTTTTTTTCCATAAACATCACATTAGAAAAATGAAATCTTCAAATATATTATATACCTGCATATCTTCCGCTGCAAATACATGCGCACTTCAAACACGACAGATTAAAATTCCGTATTTGACTGACGGTACCAACTATGGTAATGGCACGTCACTAATAAATACATGTGACGTCATTCAAAATGGGGGAAGAGTGGTTGAAGCGTGAATCACACTTCGGTAAATTTTATTATATGTGTAAATTGTGTTTTTTCGTTATTGAAATTAACAAAATTTGTATATTTTTTTCTCCCACCTGTCTCAAAAGTTATACTAAGTATTTATTAAAAGGAAAATTATGTTGCAGTAGCGAGACATGGATTTGTACTGTGTACTTGAGACGTGGTCAAATTAACATCACTTTCGAACTTCGGTCTTGAGATATATCACTTACCCAAGCCCCTCGTATCTCTTTTGCAATATATATTCCCTATATATTCATTATGTGAGCGATTCTCTTTGAAACCCAAAATTGTTTCGTAATAAATACACTTTACAAGACAGACCAGCGCATCTGTATGAGAATGGAAATGGATACTGTTTTACCGAAGAGTGTGTAAGCATTCAAAAATGCCGTGCTTGTATTGGATTATGCTTACACCCTTCCCCACTCCCCAATACAACAAATCACCATCAGATGACTTTTAAACATTATGTAAGTATTGCAACAGCAAAAAATACTCATTAATATACTTATTATTCTCCTATTGCAATAACGCTTTTAAAAGTTGTCTAAAATATTTTCTATTGTCTTCTGAGACTATTTGCACGTTTCTCGAGAAAATAAATATGTCATAAACATTTATGATCAAAACGCTGTTTTATAAACCACACTATAAACGCAGGTTTCAAAATGCGTTACATAGTTTGTAACAACAAGTAAAAATGCTGTCCTTAAATGAATCTTGTACTAGTGTTCTTTTCCTCGTTGTTTTTATTGTTTATGTTTTCAGAAGATATCACCTTGGAATAGTGTGAAAAAGCTTGTATATCTTATAACAATTAATCACTATGGCACAGTTCTTGCTATTATACACATCAATACATCACACTTTGGATAAATGTCGTCTTAACGTCTTTATAAAGGTTAGTTGGAGTCCAATATTAAAACCATTATTATCCAACAGTCATATGTATACATGCCCTTTTTCGACACGCACAGAGTAATTTGAAGGCGATTTTAAGTTCACAGACCTGTTTTACCAACGAGAAGAAACAAAGTCAGTGATGTATTCTTATTCGAACGAACTGCCTCAGTGTTGTTGTGGTAGTGCGTCCGCCTCGGATGTGGTAGGTCACGGGTTCCATCCCCAGCCTACTTGCACCAAATACTAAACAAATAAAGTAATATGTTCCATCTTGGAGCTCAGTGTAGAATAGCGTTACGACTGATTTGCTGGTTAGGATATGTAGACCAGTATGACCGGTAATTTATCCAGGACAGACGGTAATATAGCTGAACAAAATGTTGCAAGCGTAGTAGATCACCAGACAAACATTGATTGTTTTGTGTTTTACGCCACTTTCAACAATATTTCACAGCGTTTCCGTGAAATATTATCAGCTCTACTGGTTCATTTATCCTGACACCAGCGAGTCAGTCGTAATGCTAACCACCATGCAACCATGAGCCCAAAGGAGAGCAGCCATTACTCCCATTTTAGAATTCTTTGGTATGACCCGTCGGAGACCATACACAGACAGTCAACTGAAATGATGGTATAAGCGGATTTTATAATTAAAGGTCGTCAGAAGACACTAATATGTGGCCTTTATACACTTGTACGTTGTGACCTATGAAGATCCAGATTGGCCTGCCGATGAACGTAACCTTATTATGATCTTACCCATTCTAAATCATGCTAGGCAAGTATTCTTGAAGCATTTTATACAATAATCCAATTCCATTGCTATTAATTTCGTTGTAAGACTTCCGAAGGCTAGTTTTTGCGTAACATGGATCAATTTCAAGGTTGTCTATGACATCATTTTTTGGGGGAATTCATTTGGTATCCTAGGGCAGCCTCAAGACATCCTTACGAAATGTTCAAACTCACAAGACTGTCGCAAACTAGATTTTCGACATGCACTCCTGTTTTACGAATTTCAAGCGTTTTTCAGAGGCTTCACGACATCGTCTCAAGACGCAAGCACAATGGATGTACAAACTATCACGGTGTCAGGATTGGGTAGCCGTCGGTAAAGTCTTGCAATTGTCTTGCAATTGTATTGCTGATTACCCAAACAGCTTGCAGATGTCTTACGTTTTTGCAAAGCGTACAACAGCCACACAAATTCGCACGGCAGTCCTGCGGCCGCTTTGCGTTACTCTATGCCCTATCCCTGTATAAGGCATATCCGTTCGGTCCACCAATCAATATTGCAAGTCCTTATGCGATCATGAGACAAATAGCCCGTTCTTCATTGCAATGAATTATCAGGCATCGCATAAATTGCTGGCCTATAGACAAACCGCTGCTTTTCCACGGCGGCGTCTGGTCTAGGCCTTCATTACTTTTTTCTAATGGTCAAAACTATGATTTTTCTACAGCTTCAACAAAAGGTAGATCTTAACGAAATTCAAATATTCAAAATCAACAACTAATCTGTGTCTATACCAAGAGAACGGCATCAATGCTAGTAGTCTTATCTAGACCAGTTGGTCCTGCAATGGAAATGTACCCACATGGCTGTTCTAATAGGCACAACGATATACCCTTTGAATCGTTGCTTACAGTGGACCTATTTTTTTCTGTTCTTCAAAGTTGAAACGATACCGTTGCCCTGCTGATCCTCTTGGTCGGATTTGGGCAGCCGAAGAACTGGGGCTCTGGTCTGCATCCAGTTGTGTTACGTTACGGCACCTAGTTCAATCTTGATAGCACTACGTACTCTGAATTGCATGACTGGCATCAAGCACCTCCACCGGTGCGCTAAAATGCCGAAGCATTCTAGGATGACCCGTAGCAGGAACTAGACAAATATGTCACGGCTCATCTTCATTTAAATCATCTAGTCAACCTCGGACTCCCTTTCTAGCTCAAATAAAGTGGTGTGGTACTGCCCAAACAGTCGACGCCACTCAACCCATGGCTTGACCCAACAACGCACTTCTCTGACGTTGACGGTCATGAATTAACAGTACCAAAATACCTTTGTGAGGTTCGCCTTTTTATTCTTCTTGTACGAAATCATGTAACGACTGTAGTGGGATGTTCGTAACGTACATGTGCTGCTGACAACGTATGATAAACAAGAGATGGCTTTTGATGCTTTCCCTTGCATTTGTATCCTGCAACTCAGGGCGTGCTTGTATGGTGAAAAAACATTCATAGTAAGGCATTCGTCTTAACACATCTAGTGTGGCATCAATAAGATTTGGCGAATTCTTACGACAACCTTGATGATTTCTGTCAAATGTCCATCGCTGCTGCACGACCAAATTGTGGTCGCCTTACACATTGGTTCCTTTTATTCTCCGACGTTGATGCTGCGAACACCATGCGACATATGAGATTGCCGTGCATGCATCGTTCAGCTGCCTTATATCCTCTACGACCTTTGTTGACCTTTCTAGAAAGATTGCAAATTTGTCGGCGGTCTGTCTACATACCCATTGGCTTGCGAAATCATACAACCAATATATTGCACTGCTGATGCGAACACGCCTTTAATGAACCAAACGAATTGAAAGGTAATGACAAAAATAGGCATGTATATATTTTATTCACTAGATAGATAAAATACTCTTTTATAATGTTTTACAAATGTTTGTCACGTACCTGTATGTTATATTTTGGATGTGTTTTGTGTTTTAGGCGGGTGGTCATATCACAAAGAAAAGATATTTGAGTTTGAGTTCAACAAACGCTTATACAACAATCACCCGCAAATCGTTACACAGATCTTAGCAACGTTTTATTTCTCTCAAATCTACCTACAGACCTATCCGGGAGGCATTTTATTATACACACCTCGAGGGCAATGAAATCATATTTTCCTGCTTAAGGATGATTGATAGCAATTTCTATATTAGCATATGCATGGGAAAATGTACACGTTAGCCCTTGTGAACAGTGTATATCCATATCAGTCTTCTCGTGTGCACAGTTTGATCAAGATGTACACTGTTAACATGTTACTTATACATGAGCTGTTCCACGAGAAAACCAACATTTTAGATTCTGCGTGAAGTATCGACCCGGATCAGCCTAAGCATGAAGTGCAGGATAACCCGGATAGACACGTTTCGCCACCTGTGGACTTTCTGTTTCAGGAATCATAATTAAATACCTCTATCCCCCCTCAAACGGAATGTGTCGGCCCGGATTAGTCTGTGCGGACTGCGCAGGCTGATCTGGGTCGATACATTACGCCGTGACCATAATGTGGTTTTCTCGTTGGACGACTCATGTGTGTATAAGAAGCTTCTGCCAACGTGTGTAGAATCTGTTGGGACGAAGAACATGTACAGTTGATGTGAACCAAGATGGTGCAGGAATTCCAATGAGTACATTATCCCATTTACGGGCTGATATCAGACTCCGTTTTGGCGGAATAACTTTATCAAAATGACATAGATTCTGTGCATAATTGAACGGTTCTGGTCAAAGCAACCTCATCGTAATTATAACATGTGTAGAAAAAAGACCCTGCCTGCTGAAATATACGATCATATCCGAATCTGATGTTTTAGAGAAGTTCTTAAATCCGTCTGTTTAGGGATCGCGCATTTGGATTGGCAGTTCAGGGTTCGGTTCCCAGTCGGGTCATACACAATTTTACTTTTTTAAAAATGGTAGTAGTGTCTTCACAGGGTTTCGGGGATATCATACTTATTGATGCATGCGAAAGGATTAATGCTACCACAAGTACTGTTCATTTTCTCAGGAAATTCTTTGAATAACTGAAATACTGTTAAAAGTAGCGTAAAACATTATCAAATCAAATCAACAAATGTGTTACGATTTTTACGATTACAATTCCCTCTGGTGGCAGTAACTCTCCTCGTTAAAATGCTCGAATTACCAGGCTGATTTGTCAGTTTACATTATACAAATCCATTAATATGGAGACAAAAAACGTGCATAATATTTGTAAAACTACACTAACTCGTCTCGATTACAACCCAATGAGCACTTTGCAAATAAACTCGTAAACACTATCTTTACTATGGACGACGGTCATTAAGTAACACACGTAATGCGTAGTTAATCGGTTTCCAGATGCTTGATGCGGTCAAACCAACCTCATCGTAATTATAACATGTGTAGGAAAAAGACCCTGCCAGCGGAAACATAACATAAACAAGTGTGCAGAATGTGCATATCTGTCTACCTATTACATAGTTGATGAATAAATAATTTGTATATTTCTTCAGTTACAGTCTTTATTGCTCGTGTGAGCAAATATAACTCCTGCTACGCCGTTTCGGGAAGTGGTTCTAGATAATTAAACTATATATTTAAATAGATCCATGTTCGATTTAATACCGAGTCCATTGTTCTCGACAAAAGAAACCTGATCCCGACCTGTTTGAGAAGTTTCATATTATTAGTAAATAAAGTTGAATCGCGGTAATTGGAACTCATTAGGGATTCATTAATACTTTCGAGATTTCGCCGAATTCGAGTGATCGATCAATTTATAATAAAAACACACATTGGACTTGCGATAACTTTAGATTTAAAGAAACCAATTGATAACTTCGAGTTATCGATGTGTTTGAATGATCGCTAAATATTTAATATACAATTACAGTGGACTCGCGATAACTCGAAAGTCGAAAGAGACCAATGGATAACTACGAGTAATCGATATGTTTAAATGATCACTTAATACTTAATATACAATTACAATGGACTCGCGATATCTTGAAGTCGAAGAAACCCATGGATAACTACGAGTTATTGATATGTTTGAGTGATCGCTTAATATTTAATATACAATTACAATGGACTCGCGATATCTTGAAGTCGAAGAGACCCATGGATAACTACGAGTTATTGATATGTTTGAGCGATCGCTTAATACTTAATATACAATTACAATGGACTCGCGATATCTTGAAGTCGAAGAGACCCATGGATAACTACGAGTTATTGATATGTTTAAATGATCGCTAAATATTTAATATACAATTATAATGGACTCGCGATATCTTGAAGTCGAAGAAACCCATGGATAACTACGAGTTATTGATATGTTTGAGTGATCGCTTAATAGTTAACATACAATTACAATGGACTCGCGATATCTTGAAGTCGAAGAGACCCATGGATAACTACGAGTTATTGATATGTTTGAGCGATCGCTTAATACTTAATATACAATTACAATTGAACCTTATAAACCATAATTTATATCCTCCACGCTAACCACTCATGTCTGATTCCTCAGTTTTACTTATACATATTGTTTTTACAAAGCTTTTCTAAGACGATGTTAAAACTGCAGTCTTGTATGTATGCATTACTAGTATGATGTGATAATTTACTTTTCGGGAAAAGAATACCATATGTAGAAAATAGATGATGCTTTATGGAGATTTGCATCTTATAACATATTATTATCTTCATAAATTGTCAGTTAAGTCTTTCCCGACCGTGCTCCCAAAATTGTGGAGGTTATCATTACGACTGACTCGCTGGTGTCAGGATAAATGGATCAGTAGTACTGGTAAGTTACTTAGGAAATGCCGTAATTACAACTGACATATTTAGAAAGCGGCATAAAGCACCTTACTAACAAACTCAATATATATATTTTTAAAACCACATTTTTTTTCCATAAACATCACATTAGAAAAATGAAATCTTCAAATATATTATATACCTGCATATCTTCCGCTGCGAATACATGCGCACTTCAAACACGACAGATTAAAATTCCGTATTTGACTGACGGTACCAACTATGGTAATGGCACGTCACTAATAAATACATGTGACGTCATTCAAAATGGGGGAAGAGTGGTTGAAGCGTGAATCACACTTCGGTAAATTTTATTATATGTGTAAATTGTGTTTTTTCGTTATTGAAATTAACAAAATTTGTATATTTTTTTCTCCCACCTGTCTCAAAAGTTATACTAAGTATTTATTAAAAGGAAAATTATGTTGCAGTAGCGAGACATGGATTTGTACTGTGTACTTGAGACGTGGTCAAATTAACATCACTTTCGAACTTCGGTCTTGAGATATATCACTTACCCAAGCCCCTCGTATCTCTTTTGCAATATATATTCCCTATATATTCATTATGTGAGCGATTCTCTTTGAAACCCAAAATTGTTTCGTAATAAATACACTTTACAAGACAGACCAGCGCATCTGTATGAGAATGGAAATGGATACTGTTTTACCGAAGAGTGTGTAAGCATTCAAAAATGCCGTGCTTGTATTGGATTATGCTTACACCCTTCCCCACTCCCCAATACAACAAATCACCATCAGATGACTTTTAAACATTATGTAAGTATTGCAACAGCAAAAAATACTCATTAATATACTTATTATTCTCCTATTGCAATAACGCTTTTAAAAGTTGTCTAAAATATTTTCTATTGTCTTCTGAGACTATTTGCACGTTTCTCGAGAAAATAAATATGTCATAAACATTTATGATCAAAACGCTGTTTTATAAACCACACTATAAACGCAGGTTTCAAAATGCGTTACATAGTTTGTAACAACAAGTAAAAATGCTGTCCTTAAATGAATCTTGTACTAGTGTTCTTTTCCTCGTTGTTTTTATTGTTTATGTTTTCAGAAGATATCACCTTGGAATAGTGTGAAAAAGCTTGTATATCTTATAACAATTAATCACTATGGCACAGTTCTTGCTATTATACACATCAATACATCACACTTTGGATAAATGTCGTCTTAACGTCTTTATAAAGGTTAGTTGGAGTCCAATATTAAAACCATTATTATCCAACAGTCATATGTATACATGCCCTTTTTCGACACGCACAGAGTAATTTGAAGGCGATTTTAAGTTCACAGACCTGTTTTACCAACGAGAAGAAACAAAGTCAGTGATGTATTCTTATTCGAACGAACTGCCTCAGTGTTGTTGTGGTAGTGCGTCCGCCTCGGATGTGGTAGGTCACGGGTTCCATCCCCAGCCTACTTGCACCAAATACTAAACAAATAAAGTAATATGTTCCATCTTGGAGCTCAGTGTAGAATAGCGTTACGACTGATTTGCTGGTTAGGATATGTAGACCAGTATGACCGGTAATTTATCCAGGACAGACGGTAATATAGCTGAACAAAATGTTGCAAGCGTAGTAGATCACCAGACAAACATTGATTGTTTTGTGTTTTACGCCACTTTCAACAATATTTCACAGCGTTTCCGTGAAATATTATCAGCTCTACTGGTTCATTTATCCTGACACCAGCGAGTCAGTCGTAATGCTAACCACCATGCAACCATGAGCCCAAAGGAGAGCAGCCATTACTCCCATTTTAGAATTCTTTGGTATGACCCGTCGGAGACCATACACAGACAGTCAACTGAAATGATGGTATAAGCGGATTTTATAATTAAAGGTCGTCAGAAGACACTAATATGTGGCCTTTATACACTTGTACGTTGTGACCTATGAAGATCCAGATTGGCCTGCCGATGAACGTAACCTTATTATGATCTTACCCATTCTAAATCATGCTAGGCAAGTATTCTTGAAGCATTTTATACAATAATCCAATTCCATTGCTATTAATTTCGTTGTAAGACTTCCGAAGGCTAGTTTTTGCGTAACATGGATCAATTTCAAGGTTGTCTATGACATCATTTTTTGGGGGAATTCATTTGGTATCCTAGGGCAGCCTCAAGACATCCTTACGAAATGTTCAAACTCACAAGACTGTCGCAAACTAGATTTTCGACATGCACTCCTGTTTTACGAATTTCAAGCGTTTTTCAGAGGCTTCACGACATCGTCTCAAGACGCAAGCACAATGGATGTACAAACTATCACGGTGTCAGGATTGGGTAGCCGTCGGTAAAGTCTTGCAATTGTCTTGCAATTGTATTGCTGATTACCCAAACAGCTTGCAGATGTCTTACGTTTTTGCAAAGCGTACAACAGCCACACAAATTCGCACGGCAGTCCTGCGGCCGCTTTGCGTTACTCTATGCCCTATCCCTGTATAAGGCATATCCGTTCGGTCCACCAATCAATATTGCAAGTCCTTATGCGATCATGAGACAAATAGCCCGTTCTTCATTGCAATGAATTATCAGGCATCGCATAAATTGCTGGCCTATAGACAAACCGCTGCTTTTCCACGGCGGCGTCTGGTCTAGGCCTTCATTGCTTTTTTCTAATGGTCAAAACTATGATTTTTCTACAGCTTCAACAAAAGGTAGATCTTAACGAAATTCAAATATTCAAAATCAACAACTAATCTGTGTCTATACCAAGAGAACGGCATCAATGCTAGTAGTCTTATCTAGACCAGTTGGTCCTGCAATGGAAATGTACCCACATGGCTGTTCTAATAGGCACAACGATATACCCTTTGAATCGTTGCTTACAGTGGACCTATTTTTTTCTGTTCTTCAAAGTTGAAACGATACCGTTGCCCTGCTGATCCTCTTGGTCGGATTTGGGCAGCCGAAGAACTGGGGCTCTGGTCTGCATCCAGTTGTGTTACGTTACGGCACCTAGTTCAATCTTGATAGCACTACGTACTCTGAATTGCATGACTGGCATCAAGCACCTCCACCGGTGCGCTAAAATGCCGAAGCATTCTAGGATGACCCGTAGCAGGAACTAGACAAATATGTCACGGCTCATCTTCATTTAAATCATCTAGTCAACCTCGGACTCCCTTTCTAGCTCAAATAAAGTGGTGTGGTACTGCCCAAACAGTCGACGCCACTCAACCCATGGCTTGACCCAACAACGCACTTCTCTGACGTTGACGGTCATGAATTAACAGTACCAAAATACCTTTGTGAAGTTCGCCTTTTTATTCTTCTTGTACGAAATCATGTAACGACTGTAGTGGGATGTTCGTAACGTACATGTGCTGCTGACAACGTATGATAAACAAGAGATGGCTTTTGATGCTTTCCCTTGCATTTGTATCCTGCAACTCAGGGCGTGCTTGTATGGTGAAAAAACATTCATAGTAAGGCATTCGTCTTAACACATCTAGTGTGGCATCAATAAGATTTGGCGAATTCTTACGACAACCTTGATGATTTCTGTCAAATGTCCATCGCTGCTGCACGACCAAATTGTGGTCGCCTTACACATTGGTTCCTTTTATTCTCCGACGTTGATGCTGCGAACACCATGCGACATATGAGATTGCCGTGCATGCATCGTTCAGCTGCCTTATATCCTCTACGACCTTTGTTGACCTTTCTAGAAAGATTGCAAATTTGTCGGCGGTCTGTCTACATACCCATTGGCTTGCGAAATCATACAACCAATATATTGCACTGCTGATGCGAACACGCCTTTAATGAACCAAACGAATTGAAAGGTAATGACAAAAATAGGCATGTATATATTTTATTCACTAGATAGATAAAATACTCTTTTATAATGTTTTACAAATGTTTGTCACGTACCTGTATGTTATATTTTGGATGTGTTTTGTGTTTTAGGCGGGTGGTCATATCACAAAGAAAAGATATTTGAGTTTGAGTTCAACAAACGCTTATACGACAATCACCCGCAAATCGTTACACAGATCTTAGCAACGTTTTATTTCTCTCAAATCTACCTACAGACCTATCCGGGAGGCATTTTATTATACACACCTCGAGGGCAATGAAATCATATTTTCCTGCTTAAGGATGATTGATAGCAATTTCTATATTAGCATATGCATGGGAAAATGTACACGTTAGCCCTTGTGAACAGTGTATATCCATATCAGTCTTCTCGTGTGCACAGTTTGATCAAGATGTACACTGTTAACATGTTACTTATACATGAGCTGTTCCACGAGAAAACCAACATTTTAGATTCTGCGTGAAGTATCGACCCGGATCAGCCTAAGCATGAAGTGCAGGATAACCCGGATAGACACGTTTCGCCACCTGTGGACTTTCTGTTTCAGGAATCATAATTAAATACCTCTATCCCCCCTCAAACGGAATGTGTCGGCCCGGATTAGTCTGTGCGGACTGCGCAGGCTGATCTGGGTCGATACATTACGCCGTGACCATAATGTTGGTTTTCTCGTTGGACGACTCATGTGTGTATAAGAAGCTTCTGCCAACGTGTGTAGAATCTGTTGGGACGAAGAACATGTACAGTTGATGTGAACCAAGATGGTGCAGGAATTCCAATGAGTACATTATCCCATTTACGGGCTGATATCAGACTCCGTTTGGGCGGAATAACTTTATCAAAATGACATAGATTCTGTGCATAATTGAACGGTTCTGGTCAAAGCAACCTCATCGTAATTATAACATGTGTAGAAAAAAGACCCTGCCTGCTGAAATATACGATCATATCCGAATCTGATGTTTTAGAGAAGTTCTTAAATCCGTCTGTTTAGGGATCGCGCATTTGGATTGGCAGTTCAGGGTTCGGTTCCCAGTCGGGTCATACACAATTTTACTTTTTTAAAAATGGTAGTAGTGTCTTCACAGGGTTTCGGGGATATCATACTTATTGATGCATGCGAAAGGATTAATGCTACCACAAGTACTGTTCATTTTCTCAGGAAATTCTTTGAATAACTGAAATACTGTTAAAAGTAGCGTAAAACATTATCAAATCAAATCAACAAATGTGTTACGATTTTTACGATTACAATTCCCTCTGGTGGCAGTAACTCTCCTCGTTAAAATGCTCGAATTACCAGGCTGATTTGTCAGTTTACATTATACAAATCCATTAATATGGAGACTAAAAACGTGCATAATATTTGTAAAACTACACTAACTCGTCTCGATTACAACCCAATGAGCACTTTGCAAATAAACTCGTAAACACTATCTTTACTATGGACGACGGTCATTAAGTAACACACGTAATGCGTAGTTAATCGGTTTCCAGATGCTTGATGCGGTCAAACCAACCTCATCGTAATTATAACATGTGTAGGAAAAAGACCCTGCCAGCGGAAACATAACATAAACAAGTGTGCAGAATGTGCATATCTGTCTACCTATTACATAGTTGATGAATAAATAATTTGTATATTTCTTCAGTTACAGTCTTTATTGCTCGTGTGAGCAAATATAACTCCTGCTACGCCGTTTCGGGAAGTGGTTCTAGATAATTAAACTATATATTTAAATAGATCCATGTTCGATTTAATACCGAGTCCATTGTTCTCGACAAAAGAAACCTGATCCCGACCTGTTTGAGAAGTTTCATATTATTAGTAAATAAAGTTGAATCGCGGTAATTGGAACTCATTAGGGATTCATTAATACTTTCGAGATTTCGCCGAATTCGAGTGATCGATCAATTTATAATAAAAACACACATTGGACTTACGATAACTTTAGATTTAAAGAAACCAATTGATAACTTCGAGTTATCGATGTGTTTGAATGATCGCTAAATATTTAATATACAATTACAGTGGACTCGCGATAACTCGAAAGTCGAAAGAGACCAATGGATAACTACGAGTAATCGATATGTTTAAATGATCACTTAATACTTAATATACAATTACAATGGACTCGCGATATCTTGAAGTCGAAGAAACCCATGGATAACTACGAGTTATTGATATGTTTGAGTGATCGCTTAATATTTAATATACAATTACAATGGACTCGCGATATCTTGAAGTCGAAGAGACCCATGGATAACTACGAGTTATTGATATGTTTGAGCGATCGCTTAATACTTAATATACAATTACAATGGACTCGCGATATCTTGAAGTCGAAGAGACCCATGGATAACTACGAGTTATTGATATGTTTAAATGATCGCTAAATATTTAATATACAATTATAATGGACTCGCGATATCTTGAAGTCGAAGAAACCCATGGATAACTACGAGTTATTGATATGTTTGAGTGATCGCTTAATAGTTAACATACAATTACAATGGACTCGCGATATCTTGAAGTCGAAGAGACCCATGGATAACTACGAGTTATTGATATGTTTGAGCGATCGCTTAATACTTAATATACAATTACAATGGACTCGCGATATCTTGAAGTCGAAGAGACCCATGGATAACTACGAGTTATTGATATGTTTGAGTGATCGCTTAATAGTTAATATACAATTACAATGGACTCGCGATAACTCGAAAGTCGAAAGAGACCCATGGATAACTACGAGAGTTATTGATATGTTTGAGTTAACAAACAATAAAAGTTGTCTTGCGATAACTCTAACGGCTCATTTATATTACCTTGTATTAACGACTCTTTCGAAATATCGCTTGATGGTAATTATACAGTTACAGCGAACCTTTGATACCTCGATCTAGAAAGGCACACATACTTTACCTCAAGTTATCTATTATTTTGAGTTATCGCTGGATTTGTAAAATATACTTACAATGGACTTGCGATAACTCGAACACAAAAGGCATCCAAACAGCACTTCGAGTTATCGTTGTGTTCGAGTTAACGCTTAATTGTAGTGGACTCGAGTTTACTCCAGCTTGAATTACTTTAAGTTTTCGATTATATATTTATGTTTTTATTTGTTCCACACACACGGCGAGACTACTGATTAAGTTTCCAGGAAACAAACTTGGGAGCGTGAATAATATTAGCCGAAAGCTTGTTTCGCAATCGATTCAAAGTGAATTATAATATGATGAACTCTGGGAACGCGAACAACGACCTCTACGACCGATTGTGGTCGTTCCTATGTAATCGTCTGTCATAATTTAATTGCGCTATGCTACATAGAGGACATTCAGACCCGTTTAAACCCAGAAATAACCATACCCAGCGGCAAACTTAAGGACTCGTGAATAATTGGACAACGTCCTGGCTGATAAAGATATCCTATCTGTTACAAAGCTGAATTACTTAAATGGTATCGTCTACCTTTGCCTTTGGAAGAAGCCATTGTCAATTTATGAATATCACGATCATTTTTTAGTTGAGTAGCTAACAGTTTATAATAACTTTATATCCTGATCAGCTGACGCGAATGCGCCGGCTGGCCTGGCTCTATTCAGGCTTCTAAAATCGGTTACAGCAGTCGAGGGTTAACCCTTACCCACATACAAATTAATCTTCAGCTGACGACTTATTAAGAAAACAGACAAATATTTAGAACATCTCAAAAGTCATAATTGAATAAGGGTGAAACTGTTTGAGGCAAAAAGAGAACTTACTCATCATCATAAGCAAGTTGTTACATTGCAACAACGAATTCAACGACAGTCTGGTGCGGATTAGACAAAACGCTTCGATATTTTGGAAAGGGTTCTACCGACGACTTGCTGTTCATTAAGCATTAACATGTCCTTTTGACCCAAGGTATATCTGTTCAAGTACAATAATGAAGGAATTATCATACAATACTAACACATAAACACTGGGTTTCATATTGATTTCAACAGTATCATGTCGTCCGTCAACATGTATCTAACTACATGTACTACCTCTTGGATACCCTTGTCGCATAAGGAGGAGTAATGTTGTTTTTCCCAAACAATATATCTCTTAATAAATTATTCAACCAAAACCTATTTTGTTGGTATTCAAAATAATTATCCCACTGAGAAGATTATTTTGAGTACTCACAACATAGGGTTTCATGGCCATATAAGGAATCCGATAGGTTTAGTACTCTTCTTATCTAAAGCTCTTGTCTTGTGCTGGTAAAGAAAAGTCATATTTCCGATATTTAACTAACACAGCACATTTCTCCATAAGAGCTTTAACTACGGTAACTTAATATATGGTCAAGATAGCGTTATTAGAGTATTTCACTCGGTGGACGGATTACCAAACATATGACATGCGATTAATATTTAAAACCCCGAATGAAACTTGCTCAGTTTGTTTTTAAACAAAACATTGAAGCTTTAATAGTGCATTGTGTACTTTGAGGCACCTCGGCTTTGTTATCTACCATAGCTTTCGGAAGCAAGACACTAAGAAAGCGCCGTAGCCAATTTATTATCTGGTTTGATTTGAGGCCGAGCGTCAAAGGTTTTAAACCAAAATTCAGTTTTCACATTAATGCTTGATCCATGTTAGATTTACCGATACCAGACTACAAATTGTGCCTTGTTCAAGGTCTTACTACTATGCCCACAACGTCCAGGGACCCTGATCATACCCTTGGACTTGGAGGATTAGTAGAATCAAATTTAACTCAACGCATTTGCATGCTAACGTTATTCATACGATGCTCGCTAATTTAGTTTGATTACGTGCTAAAAGGCAAACATAAATAACTGAAATTATAAGTGATTATATTACGTCTTTAATACATAGTTCTCAGAACTACAAATATTACCTCACTTGTGAACACTTTTGATAGGAAATATGATAAGCATTTATAGGGTATATTAGGGGAAAATATATGGGACAATTCTGAAACTAGATAGGAATTTGACAACTTCAATGCAGCTTTTTTATTTTATTTCATCTGATTATATTAGCTTTTTGATTACATATATTTGGTATTTCTCTTTTCATCATATACAAAATGTGCCTATCAAACCGGCCGACATGAGACGTAAGTATTTTATTTCTGTTCTGGGAACAAAGAGAAATATTTACGAATAAACAATTAATTGAAGAAACGTCTTTACCTTAACCAGCCGATCAGATGAACTATCGTCGGAACTCTCTTCGGAGGTATGTTTCAAAGTTCGTATAGTAATACCATTACTGGGTAAGTCTACGAGGCGCAAATTACCATACATCACGCGATTACTACACTATCTTCAAACGTCAGTGGACTGATGATAGCTGAAGCATGTCATAATTCGAATACATCGCTTAAAGGTGCTGAACGCCAGATTATAGATAGTATAGTCAAAGTTTTGGAACTGTTCAAAGGTTGTCTTGAAATATAAGAATCATAATTCTGGGAGTACAATAATCAAAAGCAAAAATATTTATTGTTTATGCTTCATATTTACTAGGTAGACATACCCAGTCAGCCAAATTTTGTACATTTTCCTGACTTTCAATCAACTGTTTTTCAAAATTTACTGCCAAAATAGTTTTGAACTATTTATTACAGACGTTGTTGTCACTAATATTTGCAAAAGTTTGAACATTCAAAATTATGATCTCCATCTAAGGTTCAGCGTCTTTTACTCGATCCATTTCCTTGAACGGATATGTTTTTTTTAAAAACAGCACACGAAGTAGTTCTTATTGATCATACAACCAAACAGAAGTGATGCCAATGTGATTTATTTGTACGATTTAATCATTTGTTTCCTTTTCACGATCAACACTTGAGTATAAATGAATTACAAAGCTGACCATGCATACTTGATTTATGCATAAATCCAGTAATCCTTCGAACATGTCGCTAACACGAGGTGATTTATGAGTTCCTTTCGACTTCAAATTTCGCGAACCCATTCTAAACGTATACGTGGGTCAATCTTGAAACATAGTAGTTCGCTAGCGTTACCATTTTAACAAGAACGCTCGGTTTCTTTAGTTGGCTTTTACACCGTTTTCAACAATTTCCAATCATATCATGGCGGGTAGTTCACCTACACATGTGTCTACTTGCTTTCAAACACCAGTATTCCCACATAACAGCTATTCTCAGTAACTAGGTTAGTGGGAGTCTAATATCAAAACCATCATCAACAAACAGTTATATGTATACATGCCCTTTTCCCACACGCAAAGAGTAATTTGAAGGGGATTCAAAGTTCACAGACCTCGTAACGCCTTATAAATGTTAGTGGGAGTCCAATATCAAAACCATTTTCAACAAACAGTTATATGTATACATGCCTTTTTCCCATACGCAAATAGTAATTTGAAGGGGATTCAACGTTCACAGACCTCTTTACGTCTTATAAATGTTAGTGGGAGTCCAATATCAAAAACATTATCAACCAACAGTTATATGTATGCATGCCCTTTTCCAATACGCAAAGAGTAATTTGAAGTGGATTCAAAGTTCACATACCTCTTAACGCTTTATACATGTTAGTGGGAGTCCAATATCAAGACCATTATCAACCAACAGTTATATGTATACATGCCCTTTTCCCACACGCACAAAGTAATTTGAAGGGGATTCAAAGTTCACAGACCTCTTAACGCCTTATAAATGTTAGTGGGAGTCCAATATCTAAACCATTATCAACCAACAGTTATATGTATACATGCCCTTTTCCCACCACACGCAAAGAGTAATTTGAAGGGGATTCAAAGTTCACAGACCTCTTAACGCCTTATAAATGTTAATAGAAGTCCAATATAAAGACCATCATCAAGCAACAGTTATATGTATACATGCCCTTTTCCCACAACAATATTTCACAGCGTTTCCGTGAACAATTACCAGCTCGACTGGTACATTTATCCTGACACCAGCAAGTCGTAATGCCAACCCAGCAACCCTGAGCCCAAAGAACGGCAACCATTTTCGATGCTTTTGTTATAACCCGTCAGGGACCACACAAAGACAGTCAACCGAAATGATGGTTTAAACGGGTTTTATAATTGAAAGTCGTCACAAAAAACATTTATACACTTTATATTGTGACCAATGAAGAACCAGATCGGCCTGCGCATACATGCAACCTGATCAAGATTTTCCCCATTCAGTATATTGCTGGGCAAATATCCTTGTAGGATTGTATACAATAATCCAATTCCATAGCGATTAATTTAATTGTAAGACTTCCGGATGTAGTTTTCGCCTAACATGGATCAATTTCATGGTGTCTACGACAACATTTTTGGGGAATATTCGCTTATTTTCCTAGGGCACCCTCAAGACATCCTTACGAATTATTCGACATGCAGACCCTTTTTACGAATTTGAAGCGATTTTTTTAGAGATTTCACGGCAGTCTCACAGCTGTCTCAAGACGCACGCACAATCGACGTACACCTTCTCACGGTGTCATGCTTGGGTAGCCAACGGTCAAGTCTTGCATTTGTATTGCAGAAGCCCAAACAGCTTGCAGATGCATTACGTTTGTTCGCAAGGCGCCGCAACACTGCTGCAAAGCGTATGAACAGCCGCAACAATTCGCACTGAAGTCCTGCGGCCGCTGTGCGTTACTCTAGGCCCTAACCCTATGTAAGGCAGTTACGCTCGGTCCACCCATCAGATGCCTTCGAGACATCAATAGTTCAAGTCTTTATGCTATCATGAGATAAAAAGGGCCGTTCTAAATTGAAAGGGACCATCATGCATTGCAAAAAATGCTGACCTAGACCAGCCGCTGCATTTCCACGGCGGTGTCTCGTCTAGGCATTCATTGTTTTTTCTAATGTTCAAAACTATGAATTTTCTACAGCTTCAACAAAATGTAGAATCTAGTGAAAGAAAACTATTCCAAAGCAACAGCTAATCTGTGTCTAAACCGTTTGCAAGTCATTAAGACCCCCTTTTCCAAGAGAACGGACAAACTGCTAGTAGTCATATTCAGACAAGTTGGTCCTGCCATGGAAGTGTACCCACTTGGCTGTTGTAAAAGGGACAACGATAGTCCCCTTAACTCGTTGCTTATAAAGGTGTTTTTCTGTTCTTCGAAGTTCAAACGATACTGTAGCCCTGCTTATCCTCCTGGTCGTTTTGGGGCATGTGAAGATATGTGGCTCTGGTCTGCATCAAGTTGTGTTGCGTTACGGCACCTAGTACAATCGTGATAGCACTGGGAAATCTAAATTGCAAGATCGTCAGCAAGCACCTCCGCCGGGGCTTAAAATGTTGAAACATTATATGGTGACCCGTAGCAGCAACTCGGCAAAGACGCTCATGGATTAACAGTGTCAAAATTCATTCGTAACTGTTCTTTTTCATCACCTAGCATTCTTCTTAGTACGGCAACATGTAACCTCTGTGGTGAGATGTTCATTACGGACATGTGCTGCTGATAGAATCTGAAGAACAAGTGACGGCTTTTGATGCTTTTCCTTGCATTTATACCTTGCAACTCGATAAACCAACGTTCGTGAGACAGCCTTACACATTCTTGCGTATCGTAGGGTGGCCGCAATACGGTTCGGCGAATTCTTACCACAACCTTGAGGATCTTTTGCAAATGTGCATGGCAACTTTGCAGTCGCCTTGCAAATTCGTTCCTTTTGTTCTCCGACGTTGATGCTGCGAACACCGTGAGACACGTGAGGCTGCCGTGCATGCATCGTACAGCTGCCTTGAAACAATTACGACCTGTGTTGACCTTTCTAGATGTATTGCAAACTAATCTGTGTACTGTCTACATACCACTTTGCTTCCTTAATCGTTCAACTAAAATGAGAACAGGCATTCAAGGAACAAAACGAATTGAAAGGTCATGACAAAAATAGGCATGTATTTATTGAATTCACAAGATAGACACAATACTCTTCTATAATGTTTTATATATGTATGTCACTTACCTGTATGTTATATTTTGGATGTGTATTGTGCATGGGCCGGTGGTCATATTAAAAGATTAAAGATGTTTGAGTTTGAGTTTGAGTTCAACGAACGCTTATAAAACAAGGACCAGCAAATCGCTACAAGCATCTTAGATGTAACAGTGTTTTTTGTCTCTCAAATCCACAGACCTATCCAGGAGGCATCTTATTATACACACATCGAGGGCACTGAAATCGTCTTGCTTACGGATGATTGATAACAATTTCCATGGAAAAATATACAAGTTGGCCCTAATGCCCAGTGTATATCCATATTATTCTGTGCATTTACTCAGTTTGATCAAGATGTACACTGTTAACATGGTACTTACATATGTGTGTAAGAGGAACCAAATTCGTGCAGAAATTCCAATGTGTACATTCTCCCATTCACGGGCTAATATCAGACTCCGTTTGGCCGGAAGAACTTTATCAAAATGACATAGACTTGTGCATAATTGAACGGTATTGGTCAAACCAACCTCATCGTAATTATAACATGTGTAGAAAAAAGACCCTGTCAGCGGAACCATACGATCATATCCGAATTTGATGTTTTAGAGATGAGTCTTAAAGCTGTCTGTTTAGGGCTCGCGTATTTGGATTGGGAGTTCAGGGCTCGACTCCCAGTCGGGTCTTACAAACAATTTCTTTTTACAAAAATGATAGTAGTGTCTTCACAGGGTTTCGGGGATATCATACTTATTGATGCATCGGCAAAAGGATTAATGCTACCACAAGTACTGTTAATTTTCTCAGAAAATTCCGTGAATAACTGAAATACTGTTAAAAGTAGCGTAAAACATAATTGAATCAAATCAACAAATGTGTTACGAATTTTACGATTACAATTCCCTCTGGTGGCAGTCAATCTCCTCGTTAAAATGCTCGAATTACCTGGCTGGTTTGTCAGTTTACATCATACGAATCCATTAATATGGAGACTAAAAACGTGCATAATATTTGTAACACAAGCTCGTCTTGATTACAACCCAATGAGCACTTTGCAAATAAACTCATAAACACTATCTATACTATGGACGACGGTCATTAAGTAACACACGTACTGCGTAGTTAATCGGTTTCCAGATGCTTGATGCGGTCAAACCAACCTCATCGTAATTATAACATGTGTAGAAAAAATACCCTGCCAGCGGAAACATAACATAAACAAGTGTGCAGAATGTGCATATCTGTCTACCTATTACATAGTTGATGAATAAATAATTTGTATATTTCTTCAGTTACAGTCTTTATTGCTCGTGTGAGCAAACATAACTCCTGCTACGCCGTTTCGGGAAAAGAAACCTGATCCCGACCTGTTTGAGAAGTTTCATATTATTAGTAAATAAAGTTGAATCGCGGTAATTGGAACTCATTAGGGATTCATTAATACTTTCGAGATTTCGCCGAATTCGAGTGATCGATCAATTTATAATAAAAACACACAGTGGACTTGCGATAACTTTAGGTTTAAAGAAACCAATTGATAACTTCGAGTTATCGATATGTTTGAATGATCGCTAAATATTTAATATACAATTACAGTGGACTCGCGATAACTCGAAAGTCGAAAGAGACCCATGGATAACTTCGAGTTATCGATATGTTTAAATGATCGCTAAATATTTAATATACAATTACAATGGACTCGCGATATCTTGAAGTCGAAGAGACCCATGGATAATTACGAGAGTTATTGATATGTTTGAGCGATCGCTTAATAGTTAATATACAATTACAATGGACTCGCGATATCTTGAAGTCGAAGAGACCCATGGATAACTACGAGTTATTGATATGTTTGAGTGATCGCTTAATAGTTAATATACAATTACAATGGACTCGCGATATCTTGAAGTCGAATAGACCCATGGATAACTACGAGTTATTGATATGTTTGAGCGATCGCTTAATACTTAATATACAATTACAATGGACTCGCGATATCTTGAAGTCGAAGAGACCCATGGATAACTACGAGTTATTGATATGTTTGAGCCATCGCTTAATACTTAATATACAAGTACAATGGACTCGCGATATCTTAAAGTCGAAGAGACCCATTGATAACTACGAGAGTTATTGATATGTTTGAGCGATCGCTTAATAGTTAATATACAATTACAATGGACTCGCGATATCTTGAAGTCGAAGAGACCCATGGATAACTACGAGTTATTGATATGTTTGAGTGATCGCTTAATAGTTAATATACAATTACAATGGACTCGCGATATCTTGAAGTCGAATAGACCCATGGATAACTACGAGTTATTGATATGTTTGAGCGATCGCTTAATACTTAATATACAATTACAATGGACTCGCGATATCTTGAAGTCGAAGAGACCCATGGATAACTACGAGTTATTGATATGTTTGAGCCATCGCTTAATACTTAATATACAAGTACAATGGACTCGCGATATCTTAAAGTCGAAGAGACCCATTGATAACTACGAGAGTTATTGATATGTTTGAGCGATCGCTTAATAGTTAATATACAATTCCATTGGACTCGCGATATCTTGAAGTGGAAGAGACCCATGGATAAATACGAGAGTTATTGATATGTTTGAGCGATCGCTTAATAGTTCATATACAATAACAATGGACTCGCGATATCTTGAAGTCGAAGAGACCCATTGATAACTACGAGAGTTATTGATATGTTTGAGTGATCGCTTAATAGTTAATATACAATTACAATGGACTCGCGATATCTTGAAGAGACCCATGGATAACTACGAGAGTTATTGATATGTTTGAGTTAACAAACAATAAAAGTAGTCTTGCGATAACTCTAACGGCTCATTTATATTACCTTGTATTAACGACTCTTTCGAAATATCGCTTGATGTTAATTATACAGTTACAGCGAACCTTTGATACCTCAATCTCGAAAGGCACACATACTTTACCTCAAGTTATCTATTATTTTGAGTTATCGCTGGATTTGTAAAATATACTTACAATGGACTTGCGATAACTCGAACACAAAAGGCATCCAAACAGCACTTCGAGTTATCGTTGTGTTCGAGTCAACGCTTAATTGTATTGGACTCGAGTTTACTCCAGCTTGAATTACTTTAAGTTTTCGATTATATATTTATTTTTTTATGTGTTCCACACACACGGCGAGACTACTGATTAAGTTTCCAGGAAACAAACTTGGGAGCGTGAATAATATTAGCCGAAAGCTTGTTTCGCAATCGATTCAAAGTGAATTATAATATGATGAACTCTGGGAACGCGAACAACGACCTCTACGACCGATTGTGGTCGTTCCTATGTAATCGTCTGTCATAATTTAATTGCGCTATGCTACATAGAGGACATTCAGACCCGTTTAAACCCAGAAATAACCATACCCAGCGGCAAACTTAAGGACTCGTGAATAATCGGACAACGTCCTGGCTGATAAAGATATCCTATCTTTTACAAAGCTGAATAACTTAAATGGTCTCGTCTACATGTACCTTTGCCTTTGGAAGAAGCCATTGTCAATTTATGAATATCACGAACATTTTTTAGTTGAGTAGCTAACAGTTTATAATAACTTTATATCCTGATCAGATGACGCGAATGCGCCGGCTGGCCTGGCTCTATTCAGGCTTCTAAAATCGGTTCCAGCAGTCGAGGGTTAACCCTTACCCACATACAAATTAATCTTCAGCTGACGACTTATTAAGAAAACAGACAAATATTTAGAACATCTCAAAAATCATAATTGAATAAGGGTGAAACTGTTTGAGGCAAAACAGAGAACTTAATCATCATAAGCAAGTTGTTACATTGCAACAACGAATTCAACGTCAGTCTGACGCGGATTAGACAAGATGCGTCGATATTTTGGAAAAGGTTCTACCGACGACTTATGTTCATTAAGCATTAACATGTCCTTATGGCCAAAAGTATCTATTCATGTACAACAATGGACGAATTATCAAACAATACTAACAAATAAACACTGAGTTTCATATTGATTTCAACATTATCATGTCTTCCGTCAACATGTGTTTAACTACATGTACTACCTCTTGGATACCCTTGTCGTATAAGGAGGAGTAATGTTGTTTTTCCACAACAATATATCTCTTAATAAATTATTCAATCAAAACCTAGTTTGTGGGTACTCAAAAAGATCATCCCACTGAGACGATTATTTTGAGTACTCACAACATATGGTTTGAGGGCCATATAAGTATGCAGATAGGTTTTGTATTCTTCTTAACTAGAGCTCCGGTCCAATATCTAGACCATTATCAACCAACAGTTATATGTATACATGCCCTTTTCCGACACGCAAAGAGTAACTTGAAGGAGGGGATTCAAAGTTCACAGACCTCTTAACGCCTTATAAATGTTAGTGGTGGTCCATTATCAAGACCATTATCAACCAACAGTTATATATATACATGCTCTCCCCTCAGACACAGAGTAATTTGAAGGGAAACTCAAAGTTCATAGACATGTTTTACAAACGATAAGAAACAAAGTCAGTGACGTATTATCCGAACGAACCGCTTCAGTGTTGTAGTGGTAGTGCGTCCGCCTCGGATGTGGCCAATGTCGGAACGTTCTGCTGGATCGTTCGACTTAAGGTAGGTCGGGAACAGATATACCCCAAAATATGCAGAATTTCTGAGCCAACCCCTACTCGCACCAAATACTAAACAAATAAAGTAATATGTTCCCTCTTAGAGCTCAGTGTTGATAGCGTTACGACTGATTTGATGGTTAGGATAGGTAGACCAGTCTGACCGGTAATTCATCCAGGACAGACGGTAATATAGCTGAACAAAATGTTGCAATCTCGGTAGATCACCAGATAAACATTGATTAATTGGTGTTTTACGCCACTTTCAAGTTGTGACCTATGAAGATCCAGATTGGCCTGAGCATAAACGTAACCTTATCATGAACTTACCCATTCTAAATCATGCTGGGCAAGTATCCTTGAAGCATTTTATACAATAATCCAATTACATTGCTATTAAATTCATTTTAAGACTTCCGAAGGCTAGTTTTTGCGTAACATGGACCAATTTAATGGTTGTCTACGACATCATTTTTTTTGGGAAAATTGCTCGGTTACCTAGGGCAGCCTCAAGACATCATTACGAATTTTCAAACACACAAGACTGTCACAACGCCACACACTAGATGTTCGACATGCATAACGTTTCTACGAATTTCAAGCGTTTTTTAGAGGTTTCACGGCATCGTTACGGCTGTCTCAAGACGAAAGCACAATGGACGTACAAATGATCACGGTGTCAGGATTGAGTAGCCGTCGGTAAAGTATTGCGATTGTCTTGCTGAAGCCTAAACAGCTTGCAGATGTCTTACGTTTTTACAAAGTGTACAACAGCAGCACAAATTCGCACGGCAGTGCTGCGGCCGCTGTGCGTAACTCTATGCCCTACTCCTGTATAAGGCAGATCCGCTCGGTCCATCAGATGCTGCCTGACATCAATATTTCAAGACCTTATGCAATCATGAGACAAAGAAAGGCCGTTCTACATTGAAATGGATCCTCATGCGTTGCATTAAATGCTGGCCTAGACCAGCCGCTGCTTTTCCATGGCGGCGTCTGGTCTAGGCCTTCATTTTTTTTCTAATGGTCAAAACTATAATTTTTCTACAGCTTCAACAAAATGTAGATCTTAATGAAATAAATATATTCAAAAGCAAAAGCTTATCTGTGTCTATACCAAGAGAACGCCCAAAATGATAGTAGTCTTATTCAGACCATTTGGTCCTGCCATGGATGTGTACCCACTTGGCTGCTTTAATAGGCACAACGATATTCCCTTTGAATCGTTGCTTACAGTGGACCCATGTTTTTCAGTTCTTTAAAGTTGAAACGATACCGTTGCTCTTCTGATCCTCCTTGTCGAATTCGGG
Source organism: Serripes groenlandicus (assembly GCA_031761405.1). Classification (NCBI taxonomy): domain Eukaryota; kingdom Metazoa; phylum Mollusca; class Bivalvia; order Cardiida; family Cardiidae; genus Serripes; species Serripes groenlandicus. The sequence continues at coordinate 48,891,349 of JASEVX010000002.1, read as the reverse complement.
CAGCTGAAGAGCTGGGGCTCTGGTCTGCATCCAGTTGTGTTGCGTTACGGCACCTATTACAATCTTGATATCATTGGGAAGTCTGAATTGCATGACAGGCATCAAGCACTTCCACTGGTGCGCTAAAATGCCGAAGCATTCTAGAATGACCCGTTGCAGAAACTAGGCAAATATGTCACGGCTCATCTTCATGTAAGTCATCTAGTCACTCTCGGACTCCCTTTAAAGCTCAAATAAAATGGGGTGGTACTGCCCAAACAGTCGATACCACTCAAACCATGGCTTGACCCAACAACGCCTTTATCTGACGTTGATGGACATGGATTAACAGTGCCAAAATACCTTCGTGATGTTCTTCTTTATCACGTAGCATTCTTCTTAGTACGAAATTAAGTAACCTTTGTGGTGGGATGTTCATAACGTACATGTGCTACTAGATATGTGAACAAGTGATGGAATTTGATGCTTTCCCTTGCATTTATACCCTGCCACTCAGGGCGAGCTTGAACGATGAACGAACGTTCAAAGTAAGGCATTTGTGAGACAGCCTTAAAACATCTAGTGTGGGCGCAATAAGATTCGGCGAATTCTTACGACAACCTAGAGGCTTTTTTCAAATGCACGACCAAATTGCGATCGCCTTGCAAATTCGTTCATTTTATTCTCACCATGCGACACATGAGACTGCCTTGCATCCTCTACGACCTTTGTTGACCTTTCTAGATGTATTGCAAATTTGTCTGCGGTCTGTCTACATACCCTTTGGCTTGCGAAATCATACAACCAAAATATCGCACTGCTGATGCGAAAAAGCCTTTAATGCACCAAACGAATTGAAAGGTCATGACAAAAATAGGCATGTATATATTGTATTCACTAGATAGACGAAATACTCTTTTATAATGTTTTATAAATGTATGTCACGTACCTGTATGTTATATGTTGGATGTGTTTTGTTTTTGGGCGGGTGGTCATATCACAAAGAAAAGATGTTTGAGTTTGAGTTCAACGAACGCTTATACAACAAGGACCCGTAAATTGTTATATTCATCTTAGTAATGTTTTATTTCTCTCAAATCCACAGACACATCCAGGAGGCATCTTATTATACACACATCGAGGGCAATGAAATCATATTGCTTACGGATGATTAATAACAAGTTCTATATGATCATATCCATGGGAAAATGTACAAGCTTGCCCTTGCAAAAAAATGTACATCCATATCAGTCTGTGCATTTACACAGTTTGATCAAGATGTACACTGTTTACATGTTACGTACATATGTGTGTAAGAAGCTTCCGTCAACGTGTGTTGGCACTGATGAGACGGAGACGATTAAAGTGAACCAAGAAGGTGCAGGAATTCAAATGTGTTCATTCTCCCATTTACGGGATAATATCAGACTCCGTTTGACCGGAATAACTTTATCAAAATGACATAGATTATGTGTATAATTGAACGGTACTGGTCAAACCATCCTTATCGTAATTATAACATATGTGGAAAAAGACCCTGTCTGCAAAGACATACAAATATATCCGAATGTGATATAATGTTTTAGAGAAGTTTCTTAAAGCCGTCTTTGACTTTGTAATTTGCAACAAGTGCACGGTCAGCTCAGGATTTTTGAATGCGCTAAATGGTATGGGTGTACACAGACAGTAATTGCCTGACGGTTGGTTTTTCCGCAGATAGCCGAAGCTGCATTGTTTAAATGAGTTCGTAGATGGTTGTTTCGTGTGACTTGGTCGGTCGTCAGTCTCCGTGCTGTACTGTTTAGGGCTCGCACATCGGAAGCTGGAGTTCAGGGTTCGATTTCGATTTGGTCATACAAAATAACTTTAAAACAAATGGTAGTAGTGGCTAAACAGGTTTTCGGGGATAGCATAACGACGGATGTGTCGGCGAAAGGATTAATGTTACCGCAAGTACTGGTAATTTTCCCAGGAAATTCCGTGAATAACTGAAATCACTGTTGAAAGCAGCGTAAAACATAATTGAAACAAGTAAACAAATGTGTCGAAAGTTTGCCGATTACAATGCCCTCTGGTGGCAGTAACACTCCTCGTTCAAATGCTCGAATTACTAGGCTGATTGGTCAGGTTACATCATAGGAATCCTTTAACATGGAGACTAAAACATGCATAATATTTGTAACACAAGCTCGCCTTGATAACAACCCAATGAGCGCACTTTGCAAATAAACTCATAAAGACTATCTATACTATGGACATTGGTCATTAAGTAACACAAATTATGCGTAGTTAATCGGTTTGCAGATGATTGATGCAGTTTAAAATAGTCCTATATTGACGCTCAGTAATATTAAATATATACCTTTCTGTGCCACTGGCGATATTGAGCTGTTTGCAAATTATGCATGTTTCAAGTGTGTCAGCTCTTAACAAGCTGTCTCAACTGAAATATGCATTATTTGCCTTTTAGTTATCAAAATATTCCCAAACTTTTACTACATGAAAAATGGTATATCCATATTTTTAACATCGAGCAGTCTACTTAAGGTAATTAGGCGCTGAAAATAAAATAAGAAACGTCACAATTTTTTTTAAATATGACTATTAATGTTTGAAATACGACACTAAATAGATAAACGAAATGTACCCATAAAGCACTTCGAGTTATCGATGTGTTCGAGTTAACGCTTAATTGTAGTGGACTGGAGATATGTACTCAAACTCGAATTACTTTAAGTTTTTGAGTAAACATATATTATCTTTTTCCCCACACAAACGGCGAGAGGAAACAGACTTGGAGCGTGAATAATATGAGCCGAAAGTTTGTTTCGCAATCGATTCAAAGTAAATTATAATATGATGAACTCTGGGAACGCGAACAACGAGCTCTACGACCGATCGTCTGTATTAATTGAATTGCGCTATGCTACATAGAGGACATTCTGACCCTTTTTAAACCCAGAAATAACCATACCTAGCGGCAAACTTAAGGACTCATGAATAATCGGATAATGTCCACGCTGATAAAGATATCCTATCTGTTACAAAGCTGAATTACTAAAATGGTCCCGTCTACCTTTGCATTTGGAAGAAGCCATTGACAATTTTAGGAATATCACTATCTTTTTTTAGTTGAGTAGCCAACAGTTTATAGTCTGATCAAATGACGCGAATGCGCCGGCTGGCCTGGCTCTATTCAGGTGGCACATGCTTCTAAAATCGGTTTCAGCAGTCAAAGGGTTAACCCTTACCCACATACGAATTAATCTTCAGCTGACGACTTATTAAGAAAACCAGAGACATATAAACACATATTTAACTAACACAGCACATCTCTCCATAAGAGCTAAACTACGTTTACTCAATACATGGTTAAGATAGAGTTATTAGAGTATTGGACTCGGTGGACGAAATGACAAACATATGACATGCGATTAATATTTAAAACCCCGAATGAAACTTGCTCCGTTTGTTTTTAAACAAAACATTGAATTTTTAAAAGTGCATGTTGTACTTTGAGGCACCCGGGCTTTGTGATTCACCCTAGCTTTCGAAAGCAAGACACTAAGAAAACGCCGTAGCCAATTTATTATCTGGTTTGATTTGAGGCCGAACGTCAACAGTTTTCAACAATAATTCAGTTGTCACATTAATGCTTGATCGTTGTTAGATTAACCAATGCCAGGCTATACATTGTGCCTTGTTCAATGTCTTACCACTATGCCCACCATGTCCAGGGACCCTGATCATACAACTTGGTGGATTAGTAGAATCAAATTTAACTCAACGCATTTACCTGTTAACATTATACATACGATGCTCGCTAATTTAGTTTGATTGCGTTTCTACAAGGCATACATAAATAACTGAAAAGTATTCGGCGAAAGTAAAAGTGATTACATTACGTCTTTAATACATAGTTCCCAGAACTACAAATATTACCTCACTGGTCAACACTCTTGATAGGAAATATGATAAGCATTACTACGGTATATTAGAGAACAATATATGGGACAATTCTGAAACTAGATAGGAATTTGACACCTTCATTGCAGCTTTCCTATTTTATTTCATCTGATTATATAAGCTTCTTGATTTAATACATTTTGCACATATTTGGTATTTCTCCTTTCATCATATACAAATGTGCCTATCAAACTAGCCGACATGAGACGTAAGTATTTTATTTCTGCTCAGGAACATAAAGAAATATTACGAATAAACAATTCACTGCAGAAACGTCTTTACCTTGACCAACCGATCAGATGAACTATTGCCGGAACTACTTTCGGAGGTATATGTTTCAAATTCCGTATAGTAATACGCTTACTTTGTTAGTCTACAAGGCGCAAAGTACCATACATCAAGCGATTACTACGCTTACTTCAAACGTCAGTGGACTCATGATAGCTGTCTTGAAATATAAGAATCATAATTCTAGGATACAATTAGAGACACATTTCACATTCCAGTTCAATAATCAAAAACAAAAATATTTATCGTTATGCTTCATATTTACTGGGTAGACATACCCAGTCAGCCAAATTGTGTACATTTTCCTGACTTTCAATCAACTGTTTTTCAAAATGTACTGCCAAAATAGTTTTGAACTATTTATCATAGACGTTGTTGTCACTATTAGCAATATTTGCAGAAATTTGAACATTTCATAATTGTGATCTCCATTTAAGGTTCAGCATCTTTAATTCGATCCATTTCCTTGAACGGATATGTGGTTTTTTTTTAAACAGCACAGCAGTAGTTCTTAATGATCATACAACCAAACAGAAGTGATTCTAATGTGATTTATTTGTATGATTTAATCATTTGTTTCCTTTTCACGATCAACACTTGAGTATAAATGAATTACGAAGCTTACCATGCATACTTGTTTTCTACATAGATCCAGCAATCCTTCGAACTTGTCGCTAACACTAACCCATTATAAACGTATACGTGTGTCCATCATGAAAGATAGCAGTTTGCTAGTGTTACCATTTTAACAACCACGCTCGGTTTCTTTAGTTGGATTTTACACCGTTTTCAACAATTTCCAATCATACCATGGCGGGTACTTCACCTACACATGTGTCCACTTGCTTTCAAACACTAGTATTCCCACATAACAGATATCAAAATCAAAGCGCCAATGGCACTGTAGTGGCGATCGTATAGAAAATCCTGCAAAGTAACAAGCAGTATATCGGTGTAGGGCTTGCGATGACTCTGGTGCGAGTAAATTTGAGAATGTATCAACCCTGCATCTTTTGACAGTAGAATAATGTTAGTTTGCCAAAATGTTGTCTTGGTGATTTTTTAGTTACGCTCTGAAATTGGTCGTGATGGGTTCGAAATTAGGCCATTCCAAATTTATGAAAAATCTAGTTGGTACTCGATAGATTACCGTTTTAGCTCATTAGAATGGCTATTTGTAATCTAAATTGTTCGGGTAATCACATGTTCATCACCAGGTCGCTGGGCCATATTAAGATAAAATAGTTTGTACACTTTAGAAATGACTAAATTATCAAGGAAGGAGAGAAAACAGTATCCATTAGTTTGGTGTTTGTTTCAAATGATGTCCGATATTAAACAGGTCTGTTAAATTTAGACACATTGCATGATTGAGGGTTGTCAGAGACATATAAACACAGTATATTTATATGTATCTGAGGTTGTTAAACTGCTTCGAAAAATGTGAGTGCAAAAACAAACACAAACATGCTCAAAAAGAACAATTTCACTATTTGCCAAACTGTTCAATTTATAAAAATATAGGCATATATTTTAATGCTCGATCTCCAAACTAAATTAGGCTACACTTTCAGCATTGATTGCTTATTGACTCTGAAACGTGCAGACGTGTATACATAACGTGTGTACACACTGACATCGTGTGTCCTTTAAACCTTTGTAAACCAGTCTTATCATCTAGACGCTTTCATATATTTAAACAACTACAAAATATCTATGTAGATAATGTCTCGATAAAACTCAAATATTAGTAACAATCCGGTACCAAAGTAGCACTGACATAATTATTATTTATCACGTCTGTGCATCAATGATGGAACTATAACGGATGTGAGTAAATTAGTTTGCAGTAAGAAAAACAAATATCAACCGATTGTTCAAAACCGACTATGTAAATATTTTTCGTTGTTGTTGTTTCTGTTAGCATTGTGGCGATTGTCAAACCAATCAATCGCCACAAAAACCATCATCAACCAATAGTGATATGTATACATGCCCTTTTCCGACACGCAAAGAGTAATTTGGAGGGTTTCAAAGTTCACAGACCTCTTAACGCCTTATACATGTTAGTGGGAGTCCAATATCAAGACCATTATCAACCAACAGTAAATATATATACATGCCCTTCCCTCAGACGCAGAGTAATTTGAAGGGAAACTCAAAGTTCATAGACATGTTTTACCAACGATAAGACACAAAGTCAGGGACGTTTTCTTATCAGAACGAACCGCCTCAGTGTTGTACTGGTATAGTGAGTCCGCCTCGAAATGTGTTTAACCCTTACCCTCATACGACAATTCTACAGTAGACGACTTTGAACGTATTTTGTCAAAACATAGAAAACCTCCATAATTGAATGGATAACCTATGACTAAAAGTGGAAAACATTGTGTCTCAGTGTTGTAGTGGTAGTGCGTCCTCCACGAATGTGGTAGGTCGCGGGTTCGACCCCAGCATAGTCGCACCAAATACAAATCAAAAAAAGTAATATGTTCTCTCTTGGAGCTCAGTGTTGATAGCGTTACGACTGATTTGCTGGTTAGGATAGGTAGACCAGTAACACCGGTAATGTATCCAGGACAGACGGTAATATAGCTGCACAAAATGTAGCAAGCTCGGTAGATCACCAGACAAACATTGATTGTTTTGTGTTTTACGCCACTTTCAACAATATTTCACAACTTTTCCGTGAAATATTATCAGCTTTACTGGTTCATTTATCCTGACACCAGCGAGTCAGTCGTAATGCTAACCATGCAACCATGAGCCCAAAGGAGAGCAGCCATTACTCCCATTTTAGAATTCTTTGGTATGACCCGTCGGAGACCATACACAGACAGTCAACTGAAATGATGGTATAAGCGGATTTTATAACTAAAGGTCGTCAGAAGAAACTAATATGTGGCCTTTATACACTTGTACGTTGTGACCTATGAAGATCCAGATTGGCCTGCGCATGAACGTAACCTTATTATGATCTTACCCATTCTATATCATGCTAGGCAAGTATTCTTGAAGAATTTTATACAATAATCCAATTCCATGGCTATTAATTTCGTTTTAAGACTTCCGAAGGCTAGTTTTTGCGAAACTTGGATCAATTTCATGGTTGTCTACGACATCATTTTTTGGGGGAATCGTTCGGTATCCTAGGGCAGCCTCAAGACATCCTTACGAAATTTTCAAACTCACAAGACTGTCGCAAACTAGAGTTTTGACATGCACACCTGTTTTACGAATTTCAAGCGTTTTTCAGAGGTTTCACGACATCGTCTCAAACGCAAGCACAATGGATGTACAAACTATCACGGTGTCAGGCTTGGGTAGCCGTCGGTAAAGTATTGCAATTGTTTTGCTGAAGCCCAAACAGCTTGCAGATGTCTTACGTTTTTGCAAAGCGTACAACAGCCACACAAATTCGCACGGCAGTCATGAGGCCGCTATGCGTTACTATATACCTTACCCTTGTATAAGGTAGATGCGCTCGGTCCACCCATCAATATTTCAAGTCCTTATGCGATCATGAGACAAAAAAGCCCGTTCTATATTGAAATAAATCATCAGGCATTGCATAAAATGATGGCCTAGACCAACCACTGCTTTTCCACGGCGGCGTCTGGTCTAGGCCTTCATTGTTTTTTTTCTAATCGTCAAAACTATGCCTGCAAAAAAGGTAGATCTTAACGAAATTCAAATATTCAAGAGCAACAACTAATCTGTATCTATACCAAGAGAACGGCAACAATGCTAGTAGTCTTATCCAGACCAGTTGGTCCTGCCATGAAAGTGTACCCACTTGGCTGTTCTAATAGGCACAACGATATACGCTTTGAATCGTTGGTTACAGTGGACCTATGTTTTTCTGTTCTTCAAAGTTGAAACGATACCGTTTGCCCTGCTGATCCTCTTGGTCGGATTGGGGGAGCCGAAGAACTGGGGCTCTGGTCTACATCCAGCTGTGTTGCGTTACGGCACCTAGTACACTATTGATAGCATTGGAAACTCTGAATTGCATGACTGGCATCAAGCACCTCCACCGGTGCGCTAAAATGCCGAAGCATTCTAGGATGACCCGTAGCAGGAACTAGGCAAATATGTCACAGCTCATCTTCATGAAAGTCATCTTGTCACCCTCGGACTCCCTTTCTAGCTCAAATAAAGTGGTGTGGTACTGCCTAAACAGTCGACGCAACTCAACCCATGGCTTGACCCAACAACGTCTTTCTCTGGCGTTGACGGTCATGGATTAACAGTACCAAAATAACTTCGTGACGTACTCCTTCATTACGTAGCATTCTTCTTTGTACGAAATCATGTAACCTCTGTAGTGGGGTGTTCGTAACGCACATGTGCTGCTGACAACATATGATGAACAAGAGATGGCTTTTGATGCTTTCCCTTCCATTTATACCCTGCAACTCAGGGCGAGCTTGTACGGTGAATGAACGTTCAACGTAAGGCATTCGTGAGACAGCCTTAACAAATCTAGTGTGGCATCAATAAGATTCGGCGAATTCTTACGACAACCTTGTCCATCGCTGCTTCACGACCAAATTTCGGTCGCCTTACAAATTCGTTCCTTTTATTCTCCGACGTTGATGCTGCGAAAACATCGTGCGACACATGCGTCGTACAGCTGCCTTATATCATCTACGACCTTTGTTGACCTTTCTAGAAAGATTGCAAATTTGTCTGCGGTCTGTCTACATACCCATTGGCTTGCGAAATCATACAACCAAAATATCGCACTGCTGATGCGAAAAAGCCTTTAATGAACCAAACGAATTGAAAGGTCATGACAAAACTAGGCATGTATATATTTTATTCACTAGATAAACGAAATACTCTTTTATAATGTTTCATAAATGTATGTCACGTACCTGTATGTGATATTTTGGATGTGTTTTGTGTTTTAGGCGGGTGGTCATATCACAAAGAAAAGATATTTGAGTTTGAGTTCAACAAACGCTTATACAATAATGACCCGCAAATCGTTACACAGATCTTAGCAACGTTTTATTTCTCTCAAATCTACCTACAGACCTATCCGGGAGGCATTTTATTATACACACCTCGAGGGCAATGAAATCATATTTTCCTGCTTAAGGATGATTGATAACAATTTCTATATTAGCATATGCATGGGGAAATGTACACATTGGCCCTTGTGAACAGTGTATACCCATATCAGTCTTCTCATGTGCACAGTTTGATCAAGATGTACACTGTTAACATGTTACTTATATGTGAGCCGTCCCACGAGAAAACCAATTCTGCGTGAAGTATCGACCCGGATCAGCCTAAGCATGCAGTGCAGGATAACCCGGATAGACACGTTTTGCAACCTGTGGACTTTCTGTTTCAGGAATCATAATTAAATACCTCTATCCCCCTGAAAACGGAATGTGTCGGCCCGGATTAGTCTGTGCGGACTGCGCAGGCTGATCTGGGTCGATACATTACGCCGTGACCATAATGTTGGTTTTCTCGTTGGACGACTCATGTGTGTATAAGAAGCTTCTGCCAACGTGTGTAGAATCTGTTGAGACGGAGAACATGTACAGTTGATGTGAACCAAGATGGTGCAGGAATTCCAATGAGTACATTATCCCATTTACGGGCTGATATCAGACTCCGTTTGGGCGGAAATAACTTTATCAAAATGACATAGATTATGTGCATAATTGAATGGTTCTGATCAAACCAACCTCATCTTAATTATAACATGTGTAGAAAAAAGACCCTGCCTGCTGAAATATACGATCATATCCGAATTTGATGTTTTAGAGAAGTTCTTAAATCCGTCTGTTTAGGGATCGCGCATTTGGATTGGGAGTTCAGGGCTCAACTCCCAGTCGGGTCATACAAACAATTTCTTTTTTCAAAAATGATAGTAGTGTCTTCACAGGGTTTCGGGGATATCATACGTATTTATGCATCGGCGAAAGGATTAATGCTACCACAAGTACTGTTCATTTTCTCAGAAAATTCCGTGAATAACTGAAATACTGTTAAAAGCAGCATAAAACATAATTGAATCAAATCAACAAATGTGTTACGATTTTTACGATTACAATTCCCTCTGGTGGCAGTAACTCTCCTCGTTAAAATGCTCGAATTACCTGGCTGATTTGTCAGTTTACATCATGCGAATCCATTAATATGAAGAGAAAAAACGTGAATAATATTTGTAACACAAGCTCGTCTTGATTACAACCCAATGAGCACTTTGCAAATAAACTCGAAAACAATATCTATACTAGGACGACGGTCATTAAGTAACACACGTAATGCGTAGTTAATCGGTTTCCAGATGCTTGATGCGGTCAAACCAACCTCATCGTAATTATAACATGTGTAGACCTATTACATAGTTGATGAATAAATAATTTGTATATTTCTTCAGTTACAGTCTTTATTGCTCGTGTGAGCAAACATAACTCCTGCTACGCCGTTTCGGGAAGTGGTTATAGTTAATTAAACTATATATTTAAATATATCCATGTTCGATTAATTTCCGAGTCCATTGTTCTCGACAAAAGAAACCTGATCCCGACCTGTTTGAGAAGTTTCATATTATTAGTAAATAAAGTTGAATCGCGGTAATTGGAACTCATTAGGGATTCATTAATACTTTCGAGATTTCGCCGAATTCGAGTGATCGATCAATTTATAATAAAAACACACAGTGGACTTGCGATAACTTTAGGTTTAAAGAAACCAATTGATAACTTCGAGTTATCGATATGTTTGAATGATCGCTAAATATTTAATATACAATTACAGTGGACTCGCGATAAATCGAAAGTCGAAAGAGACCCATGGATAACTACGAGTTATTGATATGTTTGAGTGATCGCTTAATAGTTAATATACAATAACAATGGACTCGCGATATCGTGAAGTCGAAGAAACCCATGGATAACTACGAGTTATTGATATGTTTGAGCGATCGCTTAATAGTTAACATACAATTACAATGGACTCGCGATATCTTGAAGTCGAAGAGACCCATGGATAACTACGAGTTATTGATATGTTTGAGTGATCGCTTAATAGTTAATATACAATAACAATGGACTCGCGATATCTTGAAGTCGAAGAGACCCATGGATAACTACGAGAGTTATTGATATGTTTGAGTGATCGCTTAATAGTTAATATACAATTACAGTGGACTCGCGATATCTTGAAGTCGAAGAGACCCATGGATAACTACGAGTTATTGATATGTTTGAGTGATCGCTTAATAGTTAACATACAATTACAATGGACTCGCGATATCTTGAAGTCGAAGAGACCCATGGATAACTACGAGTTATTGATATGTTTGAGCGATCGCTTAATACTTAATATACAATTACAATGGACTCGCGATATCTTGAAGTGGAAGAGACCCATGGATAACTACGAGAGTTATTGATATGTTTGAGTTAACAAACAATAAAAGTTGTCTTGCGATAACTCTAACGGCTCATTTATATTACCTTGTATTAACGACTCTTTCGAAATATCGCTTGATGTTAATTATACAGTTACAGCGAACCTTTGATACCTCGATCTAGAAAGGCACACATACTTTACCTCAAGTTATCTATTATTTTGAGTTATCGCTGGATTTGTAAAATATACTTACAATGGACTTGCGATAACTCGAACACAAAAGGCATCCAAACAGCACTTCGAGTTATCGTTGTGTTCGAGTTAACGCTTAATTGAAGTGGACTCGAGTTTACTCCAGCTTGAATTACTTTAAGTTTTCGATTATATATTTATTTTTTTATTTGTTCCACACACACGGCGAGACTACTGATTAAGTTTCCAGGAAACAAACTTGGGAGCGTGAATAATATTAGCCGAAAGCTTGTTTCGCAATCGATTCAAAGTGAATTATAATATGATGAACTCTGGGAACGCGAACAACGACCTCTACGACCGATTGTGGTCGTTCCTATGTAATCGTCTGTCATAATGTAATTGCGCTATGCTACATAGAGGACATTCTGACCCTTTTAAACCCAGAAATAACCATACCCAGCGGCAAACTTAAGGACTCGTGAATAATCGCACAACGTCCTGGCTGATAAAAATATCCTATCTGTTACAAAGCTGAATTACTTAAATGGTATTGTCTACCTTTGCCTTTGGAAGAAGCCATTGTCAATTTATGAATATCACGATCTTTTTTTAGTTGAGTAGCTAACAGTTTATAATAACTTTATATCCTGATCAGATGACGCGAATGCGCCGACTGGCCTGGCTCTATTCAGGCTTCTAAAATCGGTTCCAGCAGTCGAGGGTTAACCCTTACCCACATACAAATTAATCTTCAGCTGAAGACTTATTATAGTCAGGGGTGTTAGGGATATTTTGGTTCAGATTCTTCCAAAAGTACCAAATTTAGCCCAGAGGTGGCCCATGCTATACTTTTAAAAATAATGATGGGCGCCAAGACGGGCGACCAATGGGGCCGCCATATTGACAAAATCCAAAATGGCCGCCATCCGGGTTAGATGTCAATCGCAGTTGAAAAACTAAAAGGGCTAGAATCATGAACGATACCTCATTTTAGGGGTTTTCGGGGTCGGGGAATCGGATTTAGATGTTATTTCAATGATCTGAGGTCAAGTTTACCCTTCAAGGTCACTCAAAAATCAATAAAAATTAAGATTAAATTAAATTAAGATGAAAATAATTCGGAGACATCTGCAGTGACCAAATGCTACATGCCGTTGTGGCATTTAAATGTTAAATATACAATACAGGATTACTAATGATTACTATAACTATCTATACGTTCTGGCTTGCACTTTATGACTTCAGCAACAAATACTACTTGTCATCACCACCGTTATTAAAACACCAGCCTTCTCATTTGCAGAGGGTTGTTCATCAGACACCTGCACAGTTGCATTTGCACATTCATGTGCATGCACATACCACTGAAGCATCGCTGAGAGTGGTCCATAGTGGTTGCCATGTACTGGTGCCATCTTTGTGCCAGCCCCACTTACTGAAGTCAGGAATTTTCTGTTGGACTGAGGTGGCCTGACGACAGTAGAATCTTGCCTGTAGTAGCGCTTGCTTTACATACTGGAATAGTGCGGCTTTAGTATGTCGGATGTTTTCCAGCAGTTTGCTTCCAGTTGTGAAGAGTTGATGTCTGGCTGTGTTGACACCAGCTGCACTACATCCCTCGTTAAACATGACTATGACAAAGCGTTCGAGGCGCTGCATATGCACAGACTCATGAATAAAGAGGTCAGGGTCATGCGTGAGAGCAACTAGTGTGTCGTTGAGATCCGGTATGCTTGACCATGCTGCCCTTGCTGTCAACTTGCCACATCCAAGAAACTGTGAAGTCGAATCGCACCCTGTTAAGCTGTGAAAGAGGGGTAGTGCCAAGGATTTCGACACGCCAATATCCGAGTAGATGGTATGAACTGGTATGTCACGGTAGTTTTTACCAGTACCAAAGCCCACCCGAAACTCTGAAAGACTGAGGGACAAACGTATTGTCAAAACTACGACCTCGCTGTCCACAGTGCGAACATAGGCTGATGTACCCTACTTTGCCGCATGTGCCAGATGCAGGAGGATCCTGGTGTCCACCTCGGAATGGTTACATGGCTGAAGTGTTGTGAGGTCTACTCAGGAGCAGCTTTCCGCACATGTCAGCCTTGGTGATCTTTGTTCTGATGAAGGAGAACAGCTCCTGTTTGTTCGCCTCATTTTCCAGGAATCCGCTGTTCCAGTCACGCTTCGGGATTGGACTACTGCCATCGTCAATTCTTGTCCGTGGGTTAATCCCACGCCGTTGCTGCGTGAGAGCTTTGAGGATTTGTTCTCTGTGTAATTATCCCATACAATGTCAATGCGTTGGGTACTACTTGTTATTTGGGCCTACAAATATTGCACAATGCGGGGAGACACATACTCGCGGAATGTCTTTGCTGTTGTGGGTAGCACCATGTGGATAACAGCTGTCATATCCAAAACCACGACGGTGGCTTGTTTGGCAGCAACTCTGATTTTCGAACCGAAAGAAGTCTGTCATGTCGGCATCGGGTCGTGACGCCACTATCGTTTGTACCTTTTTCTTGGGGTCAGGTCGGTTGGCGAAGGTTAGCATATTATTCCGCTTGATTGTATCAGATACCGGTACTGAAGCCTTTTCCAATCTGTCCATGACATATGCTGCATGCAGGGTTTGACCAGCTTCACAAATTTGAGATAGAGAAGTGACATTCTGTGTATTGAGCACTATGAGCTCATGACTTGTAGCCTGGAAAGGAAAGCACAGCTGCTCTACCACCTTGATGAACAATAGAACATCCTTTTGAAACATTAATTGCAAGCTGTGTCCTTCATAATAATGAGCGGTAAATATCAATGATGGGTCATTGACGGCCTCAAACTCCTCAATTACCTGTGTGCAATCAGGTCCGGCCAGCATAAACAGTGTAATGGCTTTGGGCTTCTCATAAAGACCTACAGCTCCACCATGTGTATGGAGGCTTTTTGTTGGACTGTTCATCGGTTTGGTCCTTGTTGAAGATGCAGATGCGGCCTTGTATAGGAATTGGGGGTAGGCCCCGATCTCAGCAGGGGGTTTCAACGACTTGTCGCTTGCGAGCATTATCGTTATAGTTATATCCAGACTAGGTGATGACATCATCCTCTGCCAGCGTGCCTTGCTTCAGCACACTGGTGACGTGTGCCATCCATACCTCATCCGTGTTATCTCGCACACCAAGGGGTGGTCTGACTTCGCTGTTGCCGAGTCTGGGTGAAAAGACATCTGTTTGAGTGAGTTTGACTGGGGGCTGGATCACGTAAGCATCGGGTAGCGTTGGAGCTGCTGGTCAAATGTGTCAAGCTTGATGGGAGCCCGCTTCATTCCAAGATTTCCATGAGAGAGATGGTTGGTCACGCTGAGGATAGCTGGAACTCATCAAGTGAGAGTTGTCCTGAGTCCTGCTATTTATTTTATCCACATCATGGGTGGTGAAGACTTTGCTATGGCTGTTGGTCGGTAGCACCACTCCATCTTGAGCATGCCGAGCACACACCTCACGCGCAACACCTCGCTTAACTTCCATGACGCAATTGTACGATCCTGAGATACCCTGTTCATGGTCAATCTCAATCTGTTTTTTGAACCGTCCGCGTCCATGCAGCTTGAGGCCATGATATAGAGGGTAGGGGGTTTCTCGCTCCTTGTTGTGGCTTATTGCAGCTGTCTTGACTGCATGGTGCGTACCCTTACTAGTATTGTAGATAGGCAGTTGTGAGATCTTACATGCAATCTTCTCCCTTGTATCCAGATTGACGTCTCCACCAAACTTCTCACGACCATGAACAGCTGATGTTCCCCTGATCACTACGTTGAAGAAACTCCTTATTTCTGCATTTAATAAAGCCATTAGGGAGTTAGGGGAAGTAACCGTCGAAGGGCTCTTGACTCTGAAGACAAAACTTGTGCATCATTAAGGCAGCCCGCATGAATATAAGTGCGTCCTCTTGACCATTCTGTCACCTATATTTCATGGCAAGCTCATCAGCAACATTCAATGAGTGAGATATGCAAATATTATTCTTGCCTTTATTCCCCTTTGAAAACTGCGACATACAACTTATAATGGGAAAGGATTTTGGGGATGACGATGACACACCCAAAACACCAGGTTGATCCCTTAAATGACCTTTATCGTGTCAATGAGGGGTAAACTTGACCTCAGATCATTGAAATAACATCTGAATCTGATTCCCCGACCCTGAACACCCCTAAAATGAGGTATCATTCATGATTCTAGCCCTTTTAGTTTTTTACCTGCGATTGTCATCTAACCCGGATGGCGGCCATTTTGGATTTTGCCAATATGGCGGCTCCATTGGTCGCCCGTCTTGGCGCCCATCAAATTTTTTAAAAGTATGGCATGGGCCACCTCTGGGCCAAATTTGGTGCTTTTGGAAGATTCTGAACCAAACAGCCCCTATAATGCCCTAACACCCCTGACTATTAAGAAAACAGAGAAATATTTAGAACATCTCAAAAATCATAATTGAATAAGGGTGAAACTGTTTGAGGCAAATGGGAAACTTACTCATCATAAGCAAGTTGTTACATTGCAACAACAAATACAACGACAGTCTGGTACGGATTAGACAAAATGCTTCGATATTTTGGAAAGGGTTCTACCGACGACTTGCTGTTCATTAAGCATTAACATGTCCTTTTGACCCAAGGTATCTGTTCAAGTACAATAATGAAGAAATTATCATACAATACAGAGATCTTTTGGTTATTTTCAATGCAAAGATATCTTTAAATTGTTCGATTCAATGATAAAACCAATTCTGTGCTACGGAGGACAAATTTGGGGTCATACATATTCAGATGCCCTAGAATCCGTACACTTTAATTTTTGTAAGAAATTTTTGAAATTAAATAGTACAACAAATAATATGGTAGCTCTAGGTGAATGTGGAAGATATCCCCTTTTTATAGATTATTATATATATTGCATTAAGTATTGGTGCAGACTATTGGAAATGCCAAATAGTAGGTATCCACGCAACTGTTACCTAATGTTGAAATCTTTAGATGACGTAGGACGTAAAAACTGGGCAACTTCTGTGAAAAACTTACTCTTCCTATATGGTTTTGGAAACGTTTGGATCTCACAGGAGGTTGGTAACGCGAACCAGTTTATTAGATGTTTTAAACAACGTCTAATAGACTGTTTCAAACAAAATTGGCATGGAAATATCAACGAATCGGTCGATGTTTTCACTATAAACATTATAAATCCCTATTAAATACAGAACAATATCTACTTATAGACATGCCGTTAAACCATAAAATTGCTCTAGCAAAATTTCGTTGCTCGAATCATAAGTTTAGCATTGAGACCGGTCGACATAGTAAAATTACTCGAGAAAAAAGGATATGTTTATACTGTCTTCAAAAATTTGATCAAAACATTATTGAATGTGAATATCATGTATTTTTCCAGTGTGAAAAGTTCCACGAAATCAGACAGCATTTCCTTTTCACCTGGTATAAATCTTATACTAACATAACTTGTTTCTATAGCTTACTACAATCCGATAACCCTTTGTTAATTAGAAAATTAGCACACTATGTGCACATGCTGTTGAAAGAGTTTTAGTTTTATGGACATTTCATATATTGCAAAAATTGTATAAATATTATGTATTATGGGCCGGTGGCCTAAGTACTTCTGAATAAAGATTTGTCACTAACACATACACACTGGGTTTCATATTGATTTCAACAGTATCATGTCGTCCGTCAACATGTATCTAACTACATGTACTACCTCTTGGATACCCTTGTCGCATAAGGAGGAGTAATGTTGTTTTTCCCAAACAATATATCTCTTAATAAATTATTCAACCAAAACCTATTTTGTTGGTATTCAAAAGAATTATCCCACTGAGAAGATTATTTTGAGTACTCACAACATAGGGTTTCATGGCCATATAAGGAATCCGATAGGTTTAGTATGCTCTGGTCTTGTGCTGGTAAAAAATAATCGCATTTCCGATATTTAACGAACACAGCACATCTTTTCATGAGAGCTAAACTATGGTAACTTAATAAGTGATCAAGATAGAGTTATTAGAGTATTGCACTCGGTGGATGGAATGACTAACATCTAACATGCGATTAATATCCTTGCTCAGCTTGTTTTTAAACGAAACATTGAAGCTTTAAGAGTGCATGTTGTTATTTGAGGTACCCGGGCTTTGTAATTTACCCTAGCTTTCGAAAACAAGACACCCAGAAAGTGCCGTAGCCTAGTTGTTATCTGGTTCGATTTGAGGCCGAGCGTCAAAAGTGTTCAACAATAATTCAGTTGTCACATTAGTGCTACCGACTGAGCTAACGGGGCTCGGCATTTTAACAGCTATGTTTAGATAGGTGTGGAACAAAATTACGCTGCATCCACCCATCCTCGAATTTAGACACTAGGGTAATGGTTAAACCCTTGATGAACCTCGGCGAACAGTGCATATCAAAATCAGACTGCGTGGATGGGTTACAAAATGAACTTGCCTGCGCACCCATGCTGAGGATCCTCCAGTTAGACACTAGGGTTAGGGTTAAATCCTTAATGAATACTCGGCAAACAGTGCATATTAAAATCAGACTGCGCGGATAAGTGGAGAGAAAATATGCCGGAGCATTTATACTGAAAAACCTAAAATACACTGCTTTACAGAAGTATTTTGAAAACTTCTGGGACTAATCGGTGAACAGTGCAGATCGGAATGCCGATTTCCTACGTATACTCGATTCGGTGCTCAAGACCACATTGGGATAGCTATTCCCTGTCGTTAGCAGCCACGGTTTTTACATTCAAATTAACTCATTTTCTGCATAAATGATCCTGCAATCAAAGACGATCTCTGAACAAACAGAGTGTTGACTTTACATGGACGACTTTCTAACGCATTGTTTTTTCTAAAAGTATTGCGCTTAAGACGCTCCAAACTACGTCTATATAGAGTGCTTGGCGTGAAACGGTTGTAACTAAAATTTGTATTTTTTTACCAAGGTTAATCACCTCGCCATAAAGTCTTTATAAGCGTTAAACCATTTTTCTTGGTACACAATGGAAATGTAGGAATCTGAGCAATGGCACCTAAATTTGCATTGTTTACAAAAGGTCAAAATTGAACCCTAAACCAGGGTTTTCAAAATAGGTTTTTAGTTACACACCGTTTCACACCAAGCCCTCGATATGTAGGGGTCGTTATAGTGCCTAGTACAAGTACAGCCGCTCTTCCAATATTGGGGAACGGTATCTGTGAAATACGCCGTTATAACCGCTGACAGTATCAACACGGCTCATAGTAGACCTATAAAAGCGATCAATTGCAACAGTGGACTTCAAAACGCGAGCTCAATGCAAGCACTTCAAAAGAATATCCGCGTATAAAACAGTGCTGTGTTAATGTACACATTAATTGAATAAGCACGGGTCGTTAAGACAGTGGGCGAACATGATGAATTAATAAATTATTCAATTTTTAATTGTATGAAAAATAAGATAAAAATTGGCTGGCTATTTGATTGATTGTTCGGTTTGAATGGACGGCACATTAGCGAGTTGTATGAAAACGCAATTATTTGTGTTTGTTGGATCAATTTTCCGACCATTTGTGCAATTTTATGTTTTAATCCCATAAATCAGTTTGACACGCACGATGTTTAGATAGAAGATTAAATCGTCGAGTGATCTATTGGCGAACCACCGGTGAATTGTACCTTACTCTATAATATTCATACTTTTCATACGGAGAACTAATTTGTTTCTCGCGGTAATATGCCGTAATAGGATTACACGGGGACGCAAATAGAGGTTTAACGTGCGGCTCTATTCAGTGTTGAACGCAAACCCATCACCCGGACAGTGGAGCCGCTGGTTAGACGTGTGTGTATGTGCGTGATTCCCTGGAAATAGACCGGATACTTTGGTCTCTTGCTTTATTTGGTAGTAAGTAAATATATCTTTAACCTGTTTTTATTTTTTATATATGATATATACGCTACAAAATAATAATATTAATTTGAAATCATGTATATGCAGTACAAATGACAAAATACACAAAATACATATGGAATATACAAATGTACAAATATACAAATGCGTGATTCCCTGGAAATAGGCCGGATACTTTGGTCTCTTGCTTTATTTGGTAGTAAGTAAATATATCTTTAACCTGTTTTTATTTTTTACATATGATATATACGCTACCAAATAATAATATTAATTTGCAATCATGTATATACAGTACAAATGACAAAATACACAAAATACATATAGAATATACAAATGTACAAATATACAAATGCGTGATTCCCTGGAAATAGACCGGATACTTTGGTCTCTTGCCTTATTTTGGTAGTAGGTAAATATATCTTTAACCTGTTTTTATTTTTTACATATGATATATACGCTACCAAATAATAATATTAATTTACAATCATGTATATACAGTACAAATGACAAAACACACAAAATACATATAGAATATACAAATGTACAAATATACAAATGCGTGATTCCCTGGAAATAGGCCGGATATTTTGGTCTCTTGCTTTATTTAATAGTAAGTAAATATATCTTTAACCCGTTTTTATTTTTTACATATGATGTATACGCTGCAGAATAATAATATTAATTTGCAATCATGTATATACAGTACAAATGACAAAATACACAAAATACATATAGAATATACAAATGTACAAATATACAAATGCGTGATTCCCTGGAAATAGACCGGATACTTTGGTCTCTTGCTTTATTTGGTAGTAAGTAAATATATCTTTAACCTGTTTTTATTTTTTACATATGATATATACGCTGCAGAATAATAATATTAATTTGCAATCATGTATAAACAGTACAAATGACAAAATACAAAAAACACATAGAATATACAAATGTACATGTTATATTTTAAATAAGTACAATAGCGTTGAGAATATTTGGTTATAAATGATATATAAACCATATGAATATATGTTATTAACGCAGTGTATATGATAGGTGAGATATTGAAAGATGCCGATTTCTTTCACAGTGTGTTTAATGCATCGAATTAAATGATCTTAGTCATGTCCGGATGAAATATTTATGAATCACACTGGACTTTTTCTCAAATGATATATAAACCATATGCATATATGTAATTAACGCAGTGTATATGATAGGTGAGATATTGAAAGATGCCGATTTCTTTCACAGTGTGTTTAATGCATCGAATTAAATGATCTTAGTCATGTCCGGATGAAATATTTATGAATCACACTGGACTTTTTCTCAAATAATATATAAACCATATGAATATATGTAATTAACGCAGTGTATATGATAGGTGAGATATTGAAAGATGCCGATTTCTTTCACAGTGTGTTTAATGCATCGAATTAAATGATCTTAGTCATGTCCGGATGAAATATTTATGAATCACACTGGACTTTTTCTCAAATGATATATAAACTATATGAATATATGTAATTAACGCAGTGTATATGATAGGTGAGATATTGAAAGATGCCGATTTCTTTCACAGTGTGTTTAATGCATCGAATTAAATGATCTTAGTCATGTCCGGATGAAATATTTATGAATCACACTGGACTTTTTCTCAAATAATATATAAACCATATGAATATATGTAATTAACGCAGTGTATATGATAGGTGAGATATTGAAAGATGCCGATTTCTTTCTCAGTGTGTTTAATGCATCGAATTAAATGATCTTAGTCATGTCCGGATGAAATATTTATGAATCACACTGGACTTTTTCTCAAATAATATATAAACCATATGAATATATGTAATTAACGCAGTGTATATGATAGGTGATATATTTTAAGATGCCGATTTCTTTCACAGTGTGTTTAATGCATCGAATTAAATGATCTTAGTCATGTCTGGATGAAATATTTATGAATCACACTTGACTTTTTCTCAAATGATATATAAACCATATGAATATATGTAATTAACGCAGTGTATATGATAGGTGAGATATTTTAAGATGCCGATTTCTTTCACAGTGTGTTTAATGCATCGTATTAAATGATCTTAGTCATGTCCGGATGAAACATTGATTCACACTGGACTTTTTCTCAAATTCAAAAGAAGTTTTAGATCTTCAAAATGGTATTAAATACACTGAAACAATGTATAACAGCTTATTTAAAAATGCACTATGAGCGGATTTAAAATACATGTATACACGTTATTCAATTGTTTCTGTCTTTTATTGATAAATTTGTTTTCGAAGAAAATCATTTTTAAGTAATCAAATTGTTTTTAAATTTCTACGGCGTGTTGTCGTAGTGTTAACCGTTTGGGCTCGTTCTTGTCCCACGCCTTCTCGTGGGGTGCATCAGCTAACGCCCCCGTCTCGAACGAAACTCTCGGTCTCTGAATGGGGCGGCCAACTAAAATTCAGCACATTCTAATCGATTGCATTAATCTTGCACCAATTCAATATAAATATTACATTGTGGATAGTCTTAGTCCAGACGTCCTGAAAAAGGAGGGGTAAACAGCTGTTTTCCGCACAATATCTCTCATATAATCCATCAAATCCTATATTGTCGGTACAATGTACTCAACAGAATTGTCCCACTACGACGATTCTTTTGAGTACCCACAACATAGAGGGTCAGATAAGGATTTCAGAACAAGCAGAATGCCCCTTATCTAGAGCTATGGACTCTTACTGTCCCAATACATGCTATAATTTCCTTCTGGAGATTGCACTTTACAGTAAACTGTGATTCTTTTTACCTACAGTTTCATCTCAAACACATATCTATTTCGTTCTACATTTCATTCCCATTATCTAGTGCTGATGAGCCATGAAACATTATGCATTCATTCAGTGTTTACCTAATGTCTTTCGATACAAAGCATTTCGTATACCGTTTCCTTGTTGTTGAGAGGTCCATTTATGAATAGGGACGGATATTCTTTATGCCCAACTCATACACATATATATTACATCATACATTGTTTTCCCAGTATCTATACTTTATTTCTGTTTCCATCATTTCCCATCAACTTATTTTAACAAAAATATTCCATTTTGTATGGATATAGCTTCTCATTTATATTCTAATGCGCACTAAATGACCTTACCTGTCGATGCGCCATAAAACACTAAATATACATTCATTCGTTAACTGTTTGCTTCTTCATTGGAGTAGAGATATTTCTCAAATACATCGTTTTACTCGAATATTTTCTGAAACGGTACTCTCTTTGAACAAAAGTATAGCAGGAGTTCATAATGATTTCGAGAAAACCAAAGTGTTGCTGTCTTGTTTTTTTATGGGGACTCGTCACTGTATTGTCGGCTTTTACCGAACACAAGTTTATGTATAAAATGTGTATTGAATGTGTTTTTCATAATTGATCTTATCTTCAAGCTTTGTACACTTTTTTTTGTATCTGTCTTAACTCTTTCAGCGCCAAAGGCAATATTTAGGTTTTTGCAAACAATGCAGATCCAAGTGAGTCAGCTCGTAACGAGCTGTCTCACTTGAAATCAGCATTGTCTGCCTTTTATTCATCAAACTAATCCAAAAAATATATTACATGAGAAATGGAGACGCTCGAATTTGACCATGGAAGAGTCTTCTTTAAACAATTCGGCGCTGAAAGAGTTAAAAAATTTATAATCTAAAATGAAAATGGAGTTGTTATAGCGATACGCACCCGTAACTCGGAGCATGGGAAAATATACATCTCGCAACTTCTCGTGGGGTATCAATTAGTCAACGGGCATCGTTCTAAAATACAAATTGACGTTTTGTCCTGCAACATGACATTCCCCATCTGTATCCTGTTTTATCTTGATTGTCAGCACTTGTCGAATTAATTTCAGCTCCACTAGGGGTAGGGGTTTTAACATCTATACAATATTGTATCGCGGCATGTGTGATTAATAGTGTTCAGAATAAATCAGCAGCCACTGGGTTTAAAAAAAGGTTAAAGATAGATTTATATATAGATCTTATTTACGTATACATATGAGCCGTTCCGCGAGAAAACCAACATTATGGACTATGCGTAAAGTGTCGACCCTGATCTGCCTAAGCATGCCACGCAGGCTAACCCGGACAAACACGTTTCGCCTCCTGTGGATTTTCTGTTTCAGGAATCATTACTCTATACCTCTATCCCCCTGAGACGGAATGTGTCGGCCCGGATCAGTCTGCGCGAACAGCGCAGGCTGTTCTGGTCGATACATTACGCAGATGCCATAATGTTGGTTTTCTCGTGGAACGCGGCTCATATACATGCCTCTTGTAATACAAACAAATACATACATAATTTCATGGTTATTTAAAAAGAAAAGGAAAAAAATCAGTTGTTTTTGGGGGATAAACTGCTATGAATTGAACTTCGCTAACATAGTAGTGTAAGAGGAGAATGAGACGTTTATCTAGTTCGTTGACTGATCAGTCGACTGGTGTTTAAGAGAATCGCATAGAAAAGAAATATAGGCTGTAATAAAACAAAACAAAAACAAGCTTCACAACAAGCTAAGTAATGGGAATAATTTCGACATATATATGCATGAGAATTTTTTATGTTTTTACTAATGTTAAACTCGTGTATCTTCATAGTTACCTGTGTCTGTTTATACTTTTCAAATTGATTCCAGAAATTCATTTAACCGATCCCCACATGCATCAAATCTATAGCATACGGCTTAACATAGCTTAAACATGGAATATCTCTATAATTGGTAGTATGAATATTGATTTGGGTTGAAAACGATCTGTCAAAAACTAAATTTGATCGTTATGAATAATTCCTTCATTTACAATACGTTTAAAAAATGGCGTAGACTACATTTGCGCCAAAAGGCGTCTACAAGTGTGAAAGGGTTAAACGTAGGGTGCTTACAGTGTGTATTCTTGTAAGGAACATTTAAGAAAAGTTATTTTTATACTTTTCCACGTAAAAATGGAGCAATATTAGCAAGTTTTTCATTACACAAACGTTTTCAGAAGTCGCCTGCTAGCCGAACAATGTAGACCAATATAAGGCTACACGATAGATCAAAGCTGATCTCTGTCTTAATTTTTCTCAGTTATAATTTCACTCAAAGGCAATATTGAGGTTTTTGCAAACACTACAGATTCGGGTTAATTAACTCGTGACGGGCAATAACATGTCTCACCTGAAATCGGCATTGTTTGCCTTTCAACAGCAGACGACTTATGAAAAATACATCAACATATCATAGTTTTGTTTTCAAAGTCTTCTGCTCGAGATTTGCCGTTTGTGGGCAAACGCAAATACGGATTGCAATCATTGGGCTAACAGTTTGAAAGCAGCCAGCTGCGTCGAAAAGACTGATTTGCGTGCAGTAATGAATGCCAGGAAACACCGGGGCAGCTGAATTGGTCGCCGTGACATGACTTTGTTTCAAATTCAAATTTATTTCGTGTACAGCGAAGTCTCGGATGATACTTGGTATCCTTACAATCTAAGCATAGCCTTAATTGTAAAAGTAGATGTAGTTTAATCAAACACTAGAAATATAACCGCATTATTTTTAACACCAATGTACCGTAATACGACCCCTATACCGAGATTTCAAAAGACCCCACACCGCTAATCACGGCTAAAATATAACAAGGTATCGTCAAATAATCCCTGACTAATTATCCCTGACTAATTAACGCTATTTCCGTGGAAGCTGTTTATGATACATGCAGAAGACTTAGTGCGGAAATATTGACTAATAGAGTCTATTATCTTTTTTTGTTATTGTATACTTATATATGTTGATCCTTCTATTTTCCATATGAACAAAATATGCAGTATCTGTCGATATTGTACGCAATGATATTGCACGCATCAATATTGCACGGAGATCTTCTTCAACTGATGCAAAGGAAGGAATTTGTTCCATAACGTAACAGAACAGAAGGCTCTCCTCAAACATCTAATGTATTTAAAGACCATTCTGTTCAAAATTGTATATAATTACATGTACATGTATACAATGAACCGTACGTGGTGAAACATCGAGAGGCATACACAAGATCCTATCTGGTATATGTATAGCACTAGCTGTGTGTAACTACATGCGTATTATCTGATGTAAGAATTTAACGCGTAGATCAGTTATATCGCTATTTGGAAAATTCGCTACACACAATGACATATGCTTTATTTGCTAATGATTTTCCTTGAGAATCTATATAAATACACCTCACTTACCAACATAATCAATGGAGAAATAATAACTGCTAGGATGAATAAGCAAATAATTGTTTTAAACGTAGGTCTTCAGATTATTTTTGTCATTCTCCGATGTGGTTTATTCCATTTTGTTAACGGAAAGTGGAAAATATAGTTTTACTTTAGTCAAAGTGGGCATTATCTGAATGGTTATAGAAAACAAAAATATCCAAGAATATACCAGAATAAGAAAATAAAAGATTTTCCGAATGTAATCTACTGTTATAAAACTCGTTACACATTTTACTTTGCCCACGTTTTAAGAATTAGGGAACCAAAATTGCATCTTAGTATATTGATGTTTTCCACGATCATAGCAAAGCATCGGAAAGTGCAATAATTGCGTGATAAATCGTAAATGTGGCTTAAACAAAACATTTCAAAGCAATTGTTAATTTTCTAAATGCTTAAAACACGTAGAAATTAATTTTAAATAGACAATATCAAAATATTCAAACAGGATATTGCATGAATATGGGAAACTATTATGTTGGAACTCGTTAATTCGTCGGAGAACCCTGGCAAGCTCGGACAACTCGTCCAACACAATTATTCCCATACAGATGCCATAATCTATAACATTGTAGTTTAGCTTGTAAACGTATTAATGTTCACCTTTATGTAAGTTATAATTTCTAAATGTCACTAACTACATAGTTTAAATACAATTTACATATATTTATAAATTGTGTATAGTGTAACTAAGAAAAAATGTAAAGTTTACGAGAGTAGTATGCCCTGCCGAGGATCGAACCTCTTACTTCCGAGTTGGACGCTCTACCACTACACTTACGAGGCGGTAAAATTCAGTTGTATTGCAAGCAAGGAACCGTAATATAACTTCTAGATTCAAGTATCAGTATTTCTCCTTTTGCCACAATGTTTTCCACTTTTTGTCATAGGTTATCCATTCAATTATGGAGATTTTCTATGTTTTGACACAATACGTTCAAAGTCGTCTGCTGCAAAATTGTCGTATGAGGGAAAGGGTTAAATCAAGCCGACAGTTCACTTATTCATAATCTCTGGGTAAACAAACCAGTACTAGTCTAGGAAATGTGCCTTGCCCAAGAACATTCCACCATGACCACCTGGATCGAATGGGGGACGCCCCCGGTTCCAAATCCCCGACACTATTTCTTCGCCCAATACGGATTCCCGTTTTGCAAGTAAGTGGGCCCTGATAACACTTCTTGATTGACAGGCAAAGAAATCAAGTTATAGAATTACATTTCGTTTCCTGTGAATAAGGCAAGGCAAATTATCGAGGCAATTAATTTAGACATATCTTGAAAGATGTTCAATAAATTTGGATACTGATTAAACATTTGTGTCAACGTGTACGCAATTCGATTAAGATAATGAGGTTGAATAGCGTGTAAAGATGTATGCGCCACGCCACCAAAAATAAAAGGACCAAAAGGCAGACGTCAATAGACGACTTTAAAAAACATTATTATGAAAGGGGAAGTTTGTCATTCTGAACAATTTCTACATTTGCAATGATGTTTTTAGATGTTCTATCAGATCTTCTATTTTTTTATTCTAAATGTTTAAAAAAAAGGCGCTATTTAACGACTGTTAAAAATCATTATTGTAAAAGAAGAAATTTCACAGACAGGGAAATTTCTTCTTTTTTAACATTTTGGTTTTCAATTTTGTACCAAATTTATAACAACTTTTCCGATCGAATAGAATAATTAAATGTAAAGGTCAATCAGAGTTGACCTTTTAAGCGGTGTCGTCATATCCAATATACGTACAGCGAAGTATGTTGGTCTTGATGCAATGAGTGTGTCTACAGCGCGGGTTATGGTCGTCAAATGAGGATTTTAGAACAGTCACACATTTATTTACATCTCTGGATTTTTTCTGTCCGTTTCCACGACTCCGAAATTCTGGCAACGTATTATGTGATCGCAAATGAACTATATGCTGCAAATATACCAAAATAAATCATGCATTATGCAAAAAAGAATTCACCACGCGTAAATGGTTACCGTCATCTTGGACCAAATCGGGCCCGGACACAACCGGTGTTTAGTATTCTCTACTTTCACTTTCAAACAAGCTAAACAAATTAAAAGTGATAAAATCAATCATTTACAGTGCATCACATACACATTTACAATGAATTAAAATGAATTTAAACTCAATGTCATATATATTCAATGCATTCTGGTGCCTTTCTACGTAAACAACGTTATTTTAGGGACTATTTGGCTCAGCATGACTGCGGATGTATTTGTCATATATTCAATGCATTCAGGTGCCTTTCTACGTAAACAACGTTATTTTAGGGACTATTTGGCTCAGCATGACTGCGGATGTATTTGTCATATATTCAATGCATTCAGGTGCCTTTCTACGTAAACAACGTTTGTTTAGGGATTATTTGGCTCAGCATGACCGCGGATGTATTTGGCGTAAATTGACCTATAACAGTTTACTCCATGCTCAGAGTTGGGGACTACTAATCTGATTGTCCAGAAGCAAATTTATTCTACCATTTAATGGTTTCTGGTTAAGGTATACACTTATATCTACGAAAACAAAGGATTTTTAGGGACTATTTGGCTCATTTAGATGATGTATTTGCCGTAATTTGACCTTAACATATGTTTTGTTTTCCCGTAAAATGATACGACCTCTTCTCGTATTAGTTCGGTTAAATGTGTATAGTGTTAGGAAATAATTCAAAAATGAATGAAATTTAGGGTATACAGTAGTGTATGTACTGTTATTATTTCCGAACGTCTAAATAGACGCCAGCATAACGAAATCCAAATCCAAATCCAAATATAAAGTGGTCGTACAAAAATTGTTTTTGAAATATATATTTATGGACATATCATGCCGTTTAATTTTCGATTAAGAATAGTTAACGATTTTAACTAGTCGACACCGATGGATATATTATATTTATTTAAAATGGTTATATGTGTTACGGTTACCTCTTCAGAACGGGGTTTCTATGGCAACACAGTTAGATACATGTATATATACATTAGTGTTATTTAACCCTTTCCCTCATACGACAATTCCGCAGCAGACGACTTTTGTCAAAACATAGAATATCTCTATAATTGAATGGATAACCTATGACTAAAAGTGGAAAACATTGTGGCAAAAGGAGAAATTGCACGTTTTGTGCAATTTATTCTTTTGTCACTATGTTTTCAAAAAGCCGTCTGCTGCAGAGGCGTCAGAAAGCGTCTATATGAGGGAAAGGGTTAATTAATGATGTCACGACTTTGCTTGAAATATGAAACGATAAGTATATAAAGTATCTACGTCGCACACAGATTAAAGTGTTATCTCGCCGTGGTCTTATTCTGTTTTTATTTAAATAAAATCAACGTGGCTCCATCCTTTCCCATACGAGCAGTTCCACGAGAAACCCGACATCATGGACTCTGGGTAATGTATCGACACAGATCAGCCTGCGCACTCCACGCAGGTTAATCTGCCATTCTGGGCCGACATATTCCGTCTCAGGCGGATAGAGGTAAAGAGTAATAATACCTGAAACAAAAAACCCACCAAAGGTGAAAAGTGTCTTTCCGGGTTAGACTGCGCGGCATGCTTAGGCTGATCAGAGTCGATACCTTACGCAGAACCTCTCGTGGGACGGCTCATATATAGACGCCTTTTGTCTCATCTGCAGCATATAGCGTTTAAACAAATGTTAGCGTTGGCATGTTTTCTAAATCTATTTAATAATTATACCATCATTTTTCAAGATTTTTAATATGTTTGTCAAGATGCTTTCAATGTAATCTTCTGCAAACTTGCTGTATGTTGGAAAGGGTTAAAGATAACATCACGCAATCAGTTTACTCTTTCTCAGATACGTAAAGATGTTTACATCTTTAGAGGAAGACGAAAACAGTTTAAAACAAGGGAAAGCTGTCCAAAACACTGCGTACGATGCTTCCAGCGCGGTAGACAAGTAAACATTTTGCACGAGATTTATATTGGATATTTTCAAAGCAGACGACTCTTAACCCTTTCCCTCATACGACAATTCTGCAGCAGACGACTTTGAACGTATTTTGTCTAAACATAGAAGCTCTCCATAATTGAATGGATAACCTATGACAAAAAGTGGAAAATATTGTGGCAAAAGGAGAAATTGCACGTTATGTGCAATTTCTTCTTTTGTCACTATGTTTCCAAAAAGCCGTCTGCTGCAGAGGCGTCAGAAAGCGTCTATATGAGGGAAAGGGTTAACGGTTCACACAATTGTATCCAAACTCTTGAGTCGTATCTACCACGACTTTAGGACTGTGACGTTTACCTGTGCTGGATAAGATAAAGTGACGTCCTTCAAATATGCATACCGTCATGGATAATAACGGTATTGCTCTCAAACTTCGCTCAAATAGGGAGAAAGGTTAGGTCAATCAATGCTGAACCTTTTCCAAAATACAGACGCTTTCTGGCATCTCTGCAGCAGGTGACCTTTAAGTATGTGTTTGCAAATTGAGAAATTCCCCCTCTTGTCAGAAGGTTTTCAACTCTATTATAAAACTAAACTGTTATAAAAAAGGATATTTTACAAACTGTTTCACCGTATCATTTCAGAGTCGTCAGCTGCATAATTAGTGTACATTGGAAAGGGTAAAAAAGTTGAAAGTCTTACGTTTTATAAATACGCTTTCTGAAATAGAAGTTGTCTGCGATATTTTGGGACACATCTCCCTAGTCTGTAACTTTAGACCTAACTTGGTACGTGTGTGTAACACACGCTATTTGCTAACATTGGACGTATCGCAACTGCAGTGTTGACATATATTGTACTTCCTTTTGACCGAGTTTACAATTAACGCAACTATACTTTTTTAAAAGCCATTCGGCAAATAAACATGTCCTTGGCCGATAGCAATAACTACAAGAAAATATGACACTGTCAAATATTTACTTACTGTGCTAATAAGAATCTATATGTACTGTTGAAAAAAAGGAATATATAAGCGATACCATTTATTGTTCTATGCTCTCTATCGTTAGTAAACGATCTATTCCAAGCATAATTCACTCCTTTTTTATAGCTTCTTTTACACACTTTTTGTATTCTTATTCCATGGATGCATTGAGCCACAATGTTTGTTTTGTGGGTTTGTTTTCAGTTCCGTGCGTAAATAAAAATTGACTATTTCCGTGTCATCATTTATCAAAGTTTGGGTTGATCCAAAAGCTGGTTGTATGATTGAAGAACGTGCACACATCATTTGCACTTATGGTTTCGGCTAACACTCCGTTGGTATCGTAGTGACTACGTTATTATGGTGTTTTACTATCTTAGCGTCGAATTCAATGCGTTGGACTATTCCATGTTCAAAAACGGGCGACTTAACTCTTTCAGCGCCAAAGGCAATATTGAGCTTTTTGCAAACAATACAGATTCAGGTGAGTCAGCTCGTAACGAGCTGTCTCACCTGAAATCTGCATTGTTTGGCTGTGAGTTATAAAAAATATTCCAAAAATCCTATAACATGAAAATAGAGTCGTCTGAGTTTGGACATGGAAGAGTCTACTTTAAACAATTCGGCGCTGAAAGAGTTAAGGTTTCGTGAAAAAAGAGTTTTGGAGTAGTTTGATAACTATAAGACAAACGATGCTGATTTCATGGGAGACAGCTCGTTACGAGCTGACACCCTAAATCTGTATCATTTGAAGTAGAAACAAACCTTAGCATTGCTATTGACGTTGAAAGGGTTAACATATATTTGTATTTCGACATTATGAGATTTAAAACCACGAGGGAACATGTACTGTTTGAGGTAATTAGAACCAATGATGCATGTCAGTTTTGAAAGAAAGGCATTTTGCTTGGAATGACACGGGCTCATTATTTGTAATGAAAAATGACTTCTTTTTCCCCAAATATATTTATGTTTCTTTTTATTCGGCATTTAATCTCGGTTTACTTTTTATTATAAATTGCTTTTGAGGCCCCTTGGGCAATGCACGTTTCCTGTCCAAGTACTGGTTTAGGAAAAAATTAAATGTCGATGTATTAAAGCCGAAATAGCGTTGTAAATGGCGCGAAATTCTAATAAATTGAATCAAATGGAAAACAAAAAAAATGCTTTTACAAGAGCAAAATGATTTATTGATTGCGTTTCTTACACACTATTACACCTCCTTAGCGTTCAAGATTAAATAATAATAATAATGTATATTGTTTTACGGCGCATCGACAGCTAAGGTCATTTAGAGCGCATTTAAATTTTTAATTATTCATGATCCCTGGGTGAACAAACCAGTACTAGGCTAGAAAATGTGCCTTGCCCAAGAGCACTCCACCATGACCGAATTGCCGCGACTGGGGATCGAACGTTCAGGATTAAAGGATAAGCATAACGACTGACTGGCTGGTGGCAGGATAAATGGACCAGTAGCACTAATATCGGACCCAGGAAACGCCGTGATATAACTACAAAATTGAAGAAGCGGCAGAAAATACGATACGAGCAAAGCTACAAAGGTGATTCACTTATAACCCGGCTGTATTTGTATTTGTATCCGTGACTAACTAACTTCGCATTGCACTATGGCTAACCCGAGCAGAAGTCGAATCCGAAACGGAATGTCCAATCAGATAACAACTCCACAACGAAAAACGTTTGGATTAGCGAAAAGGAAAATTACCGATATAAATCAGGACAAAAACCAATTAAATAACTGGCAATGAAACATTTCAATCCGTATAACCGTCAAAGGCGAGGTTGTAATTCACGGCCTTTTCGAGAATTACCATAATAAAACAGTCCGGTTATAGCAAGGTCTATTCGGTAATCGTATCAGTACGCAAGATAGTTGTTTAGAAAAACATTCAAATTTAAGGCAAAACCAACCTTAATGCAATAACCCTTAACTTTTGCTCTGTAATGAATTCCCTGCTTTTCCGAAATAACCATTAATAAAAGAGTGCGTTTATATCAAGTCTTTCTTGGTACATGTATAAGTACGCACCAAACTCCAAGCAACAGCACAAACTCGAGTAATACGATTGTTCAAGACAATAGACCTTTAAAACAATTACTCTACAATGAGACAATACCTAATTTACGACATTTTAGGAAATACCAGAATAAAATAGTCCGTTCCTGTTAAATAAGAAAAAGTTTAGATTTTCATGTCGAATATAAAACAAGGTTTAACTCTTTCAGCGCCAAAGACAATATTGAGCTTTTTGCAAACAATACAGATTCAGGTGAGTCAGCTCGTAACGAGCTGTCTCACCTGAAATCTGCATTGTTTAGCTGTGAGTTATAAAAATATTCCAAAAATCCTACAACATGAAAATAGAGTTGTCCGAGTTTGAACATGGGAGAGTCTACTTTTAACAATTTGGCGCAGAAAGGTTTAAGTTTGTATTAAGAAAAACGTTCAAACGTGACGATACGGTAACTTATTATACTTAGATTTGGCTGAGTCCATGAACACCGCCAAAATAAAAACCCGCCAACATTGGCGCTCATACAGTATTTGAGACGAGTGTAGAAACATACATTCCTAAACATCCATGCTTTTTAATACATTTAAGCCGTTCCAAGAGAAAACCAACATAATGGACTCAGCGTAATGTTTCGACCAAGATCAGCCTGCGCTAATCCGGGCAAACACTTTCCGTTTCAGGTTAATACAGGTATAGAGTAATGATTCTTGAAACAGAAAATCCGCAGGAGGCGAAAACCGTTTGCCCGGATTAGCCAGCGCGGCATGCTTAGGCTGATCTAGGTCGATACAAAACGCAGAGTTTACAATGCTAGTTTTCTCGTGGAATGGCTCATTTGTAAATTATTTATCAGAAACATCTTAAAATACCTTGCGACAAATTGCAGAACATTCCAGATGCATGTCTGATTCCAAAGGCGTTCAGGTTTTTACGCACATGATTTAAGGTTAGTATTTGTTGGTGGTTGATCCTTTATTGAATATTAATTTGATAACTGCTATGTGAATTCGTTGTTAACAAGATTGACTGTCGCATATGGGGTAATTGCATATAAAGAGGAGTGTTACATTTTGCCAGATTATTTGCAAAACGTCTGCTGCGAATGCGTCTATATATTTGAAAGCGGTACATACCGATGACACCTTGAAAAGCGGTCCTACTAAATACTACAAGGACTACAAGGACGGCTGTTGTATGACAAGGACGGTTAATACGTTGTTTAATTAATATATTTATATTTCAAATTACTTTTAATATACCTTTAATGCGATGTAATAACTAACTTTAAAAGAAAAAGCGAATACAATAAAAATTAGGAAAATAATCTTCAAAGTGATATTCTTTTTATATATCTAAACTTACTTTAAAAAAGCGAGAGAAAAAAAAGAAACTTATTTTTCCATAATAGTAGTGACATTTCTCCTATGACAAGGACATGCATTGACAGCTTTATAGTATGACAACGACGGATGAAACGGTATTAAATTAATATATTTATATTAAAAATTACTAAAAACATCTAACACGTCTATATGGACACTTTAAACAAACTAAATTTAGCAGATTCCTACATCGATTGCGAATGACTAGGTTGTTTGTTGGTTGGAGAGGCCGCTCCTTTGTTGAATGTTAAGTTGACGATTTCCATGGCGAAAACGGATCTTATCGCATGTGCAAATAGTGTAAATTTTAATGACCCAGTATACATAAATGCACACAGTCTAATCAGCGTCTCCACTGATTGCACAGTTGTAGCAGAATCATAGATGTACGTTCTGAAAGATGTACTAGAAGTATAGCCCACGGGCTGTCACTATCGTTACCCTTTATGTGGTCCCGGTATGGAGTTGTTTCACAAGACGCCTACTCGACTGACGTGAATCTTGTTTCCTTTAAATCCGCGAATTTAAGCCTCTAAAAGGAAATTGCCAAGTTGCCTTATCCCACATATAGAAGCGTTTCGACGTATCGTCCGCAGACGAGTTATGGAGATTGGTCGCAGAAGGAGAAATTGCTAATTATGTTCTCTTTCTTCTTCTGTCACCATGATATCAAAATACAATACAAAATATTGTACGTTCTATCATTTAAAGAGAGACTGCACCTGTTTGCTTCAATGGAATATAATTCGTCTGCTGCAAATGTGTTGTTCTGGGAGAGTGTCGAACCACAATAGATTTACTTTTGCGGAAATTATTATCTCGTACATCAAAAAGCTCTTTAGCTGCCCCTGAGGGGCTCGACTTTTGATATGTCTTAGGTTAATGACATTTGGAAACGCTTGTTGAACATGTTTGAAAATGAGACATCGCTTGTTTTTATCAATAACTTCTTATTTTTTTACACTGTTTACAACAAATCGTCTCGTGGAATGGAATCCATTCAGGAACGGGTCGAGACATTTGAACGGCTCGTCGACAGCTATGATCATTTGAGGAGTAAACTTATAATTTTATATTTAAAAAAACCAAAAAATGCCATCAATTGAATCATTTAAATTTGTAGATTTAGTTTATATTACCGCTCAGAAAGATGACAATATATAGTCAAATGCTATTGTTAGATTTTAAACGAGACTGGCATCTGTGAGTAAGATATAAAGCACACACATGCTTCAAAAGTGACACATTTGAAGCATCATGGGATATATAAAACAATGTATTTCAAGATTGAGTTAAAATGTCATATTGTACTAGTACATTTGTCTATTTATTGAGAGTTTATATTCCTCCTTTAACCCAGACGACCATATAGCCACCTCCCCAGGTTTCTATGGTTTTTTTATCCTTGCTTTATACATATTGGAAAGAAGCGGACTTTTCAAACAATTGAGTTGTCGTTAGATCTCCTCCTTCTTAAATCTTGGATGATAGAATAAATATGAATTAACCAAAAAATAAAATAAAATATGAAGCAAATGTAACAGAAAATGATCTTTAAAATATGCATACAAAAGATGGAGCAATAACCAAAAAAAAAGTAAGAATAAAACAAAGTATAATCGACAAAAAAACAAGTTATTTCTGTTATATAAAAGTACTGTATGTTACAACTTCTTCGACAAAACAATAAGTTATTTCTGTTATATAAAGTACTGTATGTTACAACATCTTTGACAAAACAACAAGTTATTTATGTTATATAACGTACTGTATGTTACAACAGCTTTGACAAAACAACAAGTTATTTCTGTTATATAACGTACTGTATGTTACAACAGCTTTGACAAAACAACAAGATATTTCTATTATATAAAGTACTGTATGTTACAACAGCTTTGACAAAACAACAAGTGATTTCTGTTATATAACGTACTGTATGTTACAACAGCTTTGACAAAACAACAAGATATTTCTATTATATAAAGTACTGTATGTTACAACAGCTTTGACAAAACAACAAGTTATTTCTGTTATATAACGTACTGTATGTTACAACAGCTTTGACAAAACAACAAGTTATTTCTGTTATATAACGTACTGTATGTTACAACAGCTTTGACAAAACAACAAGATATTTCTATTATATAAAGTACTGTATGTTACATCAGCTTTGACAAAACAACAAGATATTTATGTTATATAAAGTACTGTATGTTACAACAAAGTATTTGCACAAATACTCCTAAGAAGAGGATAACAAGCCATTTAAATATGGGGTGACACATATAGCCGTCACTATTATGGGAAAGCGTTATTTATACCAACGTCTTCTGTATAGAAATAGTGACACATAAAGCCGTCACTATTATGGGAAAGCGTTATTTATACCAACGTCTTCTGTATAATGTGCTAACAACTGTATATGGTCATTATCGACAAAGTATATTTGGGTAAATCGACAGTAAATACCACAATCTTCTCGAAATATCTATATGACCGTTTCCCCATACATCAAATATACAGCAGATGACTTTAGAAACATCAAGGTTAGAAAGGAACATTTCTATTAATGGGAATTCGTTTCATATAAATAAATAAATAATTTAAAAACATTGTGAAAAGGGGAAAATGCTTTGTATGTCAGCAAATTCACCTTCACCTCGTGTCAAAATGTTTCAAAAGTCGTCGCCTGGTGTAAACGCGTCCGTCAAGATGTGTCTGCATGTGGGAAAGGGTGAACACTTTATTCGACATCCCTGGAATTCTCGCATTTTAAGTACTTTCACCAGACACAATTTGGCACAAGCTTTCAACGAAGATAAATCCTTCAAGCGCAATTTGGACTTTGTCAAGTTTGTCGTAACATTTGCTGACTGAATCTCTACATCCACGTGACTAACTAGGCAACATTGAATAAAACATATTTTATTAAAAAAATAGTTGAAAACATTGTGACAAAAGTAGGCATGTTGGAAACCCATTTCGGTCAGTTGGACCTAAAATCGGTAGTCGTGTCTCGTACGCATCTCGATAGATTCATGCAAAACGATTGTAACTACATCTTGAACAAAATGTAGTTACAACCTTCTGGCATGAAGCCCTCGATATGTATATACGTGTCTCTGTTGTTTGTATGCAAGCGTGCCTGTGAAAGTACGAGCAAGTATGAACATTTGTAGATCTGTGTTCTTAACAAATAAATGTCCGTGTGGACTGGGCCTTCTTTTTATAATTTTATAATGGGTATATCTAATTAGCATATTAATGCTATTTATTCCGTAAAAGAGGGATAATTACGGAATAAACCGTATCCTTGTTGGGTAGTACCCAAGAAGAAAAGAACAAAGGAAAATACCCAATAAATACCCATTCGTAGGCATGTCCGTTTTTACAGGCTCGAAATGGTCCTGAAGTGTCCGTGTGTTTCTAATGTAAATTATGGTCGAATTGGTCATGCATTGGTTTATTTCAATCTTTTAATCAATTTTATTATATTCTGTTCTCTTTATATTATATAATCTACCTTTATCTGACACATGAATGCAACATTTCCCATTTTCTCCTTACACGACCAACATTATGTTATACATCAATATGGAACGGGGAAGCTCCGCCCAGATGGCTTTTCCATGTAAATCACTATCGAGATAATCATAAAACCATATCCCGCGGAATTTCTATAACCCTTTATCATCATTATTGATTGATCAACCCTTTCCCACATACATACGTTTATGACGCATCTACAATAGAGGATTTGTGAAAACATTATGGCAAAAGAAAAAATTGCTTATAATGAGCAATGTTTTTCCCTTTTGACAAAAGGTTTTCAAATGTATTCAACAACTGTTATCTCATTTATAGACATATTGTACCTTCCGTATTCATCAAAAGTTGTCTACTGCATTTTGGATGTGTATGGAAAAAAAGATTAAGCTCTTTTATTTAGATGGAATCGTTTTCAAAACATACTTAAACACGAGTAACGAAAACAGAAAACCAAGAATAGACAGCATGAATGCCGTACATAACGACGAATGTAAATCCAACAGCAGTCGACTTTGAAAACATCTTGGCAAAAATCAGGAAAAAAGCAGAGTTATTGAAAAGAGTTGAAAACATTGTGGCAAAAAAAACCCAGACAAGGGTTAATGACAGTGCATTCAGATAATTGTGACATTAGCTTGTGCAATTAAGTTCACCTTAAAGGCAGCTGTAATTTGATTGGATGTTCCATAAACAGAACACACGGTTAAACGCCCCGTCCCCACATACAGCAAACCTGCAGCAAACGACTTTGGAAACATACTAGCTTATATGTAGAACAATTCAATGAGTGTATTTTCCTTTTTGCAACAAAAGTCGTCTATGCTTAGGGACGATTATTTTGAGCACCTGTATCATCGGGTTTGGTTTTATGGTAAGAGAGATATTGTGGAGAAAAGAGCTGTAAACCCTTTTTTATCTGGATATCTGAAGTCATTATATTGATGTATTTCAATATTGAAGGTTCAATATTTTATTTTGTACGTATATTCGCAAATGTTATAACTGTTTTACTATTGTATGTATGTTAAGCATAGCACGCTGGAAAAATTGCAAATGTAAGGTTCATGGATTAGTCTCTCGGGTAATATAGTAACACAAAACAGGACATTATTTCGCTGTGTATGGATACATTTCCACATTGAAACGACAACTTTCTTCATATAATCGTTTTTTACGTCTACTTTAACTACTTCAAGCATATTCAGTCGTTACACCTAAAGTTTAATAGTCCCTTGACAGCCGCAAGGAAAATGATCTTAAAAAAAAAAAGCAATTAAGGTATTCTGATTCAAAAAATAAAATATCAAAATGTTTTCGTGTTTGATACTTTTAGGAATAACTTTTGTGACATGTTCGAAGAAACAAATACCAAAAGAAAATCACGTAATTTGGAAAATATGTTGTATAAACATGAACTCGGGAAGACATGTCCTCACAAACAGTCTCACCGTATGGCAATAAGGGGTTACATTGTTTCGTGAGAACGATGGACACTTAGGCATGCATATGCTTATGCACAGTCTTACCCTACGGCAATACAAGGTTACACAGAATCTGAGAATATTAGAGACTTAGGTAGGCAGTCCTCACACACAAACAGTCTCGTCGTATGACAATAAGGGGTTACATTGTATCTGAGACCAATGGACACTTATGTAGGCTTATGCTTATGCTCAGTGTCACCTTACGGCAATAAAGGGTAACACTGAATCTGAAAACGGTGAAGACTTAGGTAGGCTTGTCCTCATACAAAGTCTCACCGTATAGCATTAAGGGTATCTGAGAACAATGGAGACTCAGGTAGGCGGGTCCTCACGCACAGCTTCAACAGTCATCACAATCCAATTATACTAAGCATGTAACTTTCAATGTGTAGTAAGAGGAATTTTAGGCCTACGCTACTGCCTACTTGTTATTTGTACTTTATCTTGCAATGTTTGTAGAGCCTTTTCATGATAAAGTATTTCGAAAAAAAAACAATGCACCACATAAAATAGCTGCTATAAAGAATGGTCCTGTATTTATTCACCAAATTCAGATATCGCTTTGGCCTACCTTCAGTCATTCTTTGTTTGTAAAAATGAAGATGTGGTATATGTTGTTAAAGTCGAACGCTTACAGGACTAGAGACCAAACACCAGAACAATATTATAAGATATCATATGTTATCATCGGTGTTTCAAGAAACAACACCCCACGGCCTTGTCTGTCGTGGTTCAAAATAGTTTAACCCTTTCAGCGCCGAATTGTTTAAAGTAGACTCTTCCATGTTCGAACTTGGACGACTCTATTTTCATGTTTTAGGATTTTTGGAATATTTGTTATAACTCACAGCCAAACAATGCAGATTTCAGGTGAGACAGCTCGTTACGAGCTGACTCACCTGAATCTGTATTGTTTGCAAAAAGCTCAATATTGCCTTTGGCGCTGAAGGAGTTAATAACATGTTCCGTAGCCATCCACAGAGACGGGTTTCTTTTCCACAAACAAGAAATATGACAAAATTAAATGAACTAGAAATGAATTATCGCAGAACACGGAGCAGTTAGACCATTTATTAAGGCCCAGATTTCGTTTTGGAAATAGGTTATAAATCCATTTCCCCAGATAACATGACGGTTGGTGTTATTTTAAGTAAAAAGCAATCACTGTGTAAATAGTGTTATCAGAGGCATTTGCATTTGTTTGTGTTTTTTGTTAAATGAAAACAAGAATGTTTTCCCTTTGTACGTGCTCATTGTTAAACCTTTTTTCAACTAACAATCGTGCTTTCAACTATATTCAATAGTTATACTTAAACTTATAGATTTTGGGTTTATTTTTGTATGGATGTTTTAAAGTCGTCTGCTGCAGATTTGTTGTATGCATTAATACTGTGATTTGCCACTTCTATAACTTTGAAGCTCTGTCGGCGCTGCAATATGTCATAATCCATTTTTTATTTTGATTGTCTTGTTCGTGTTTTGCAGGGCTTGAAACGCATTTTAGCAGTTATACAACGCGCGTTTCCTCAATTATATACCACTATTACCGGTATTATTTCCAATTTCAAAGATATTAATATGGCCCGACGTGGGCGAAGCTTAGCCTATCACTCCCAATGCGGACGCAATCATTAAATG